>JAFCIZ010000002.1:3227500-3827500 GCA_017871115.1 Cunninghamella blakesleeana | reverse complement strand
TTTTCAAAAAGAAAAGAAAAAGGTCGAGTATTTATATAAAAAAATAAATATAAGAAAAAATATTTAATGTCAAATAAGACATTAAAAGTGTGAAAAATTAATAAAAAGAATATAGATTTTGTTAATAGAATTGATATAAAAAATGTCAAAAACTAACAAAAATAATATAAAATTTGTTAATAAATATGATTGAAAAAGTGTGAAAAAATATCTCAGGAGGTAAAATAATTGTAGACAATTATTTTAACCAATTAGAGTTTTAAGATCGGCTTTTGAATTGATCTAAGCGGATCCATCGCGCAACAGTAGTGTTGTGTAAATTTTTGGTTGTTGTAAAAGTAGAATTTCCTTTTATAGTTTTGGAAAGTAGATAGCTTTGTAGTTTAGTTTAGTTGTCAGTGAGCACCAGTATCTTGTTTTATAAGTAGATACAACTTAGTTTAGATCGATAGTTTAAAATAAAAATAAAATAATAAAGTAAAATAAAATAAATTATATAATTGGATAAAGATCAACAATTATATAAACAAAGTAATAAAATTAAAATAAAATAAGTATAATATCGGATAAAGATCAACGATTATTATAATAAAATAATATAAAGTAATATTGGATAGTAATCAACAATATTAATATAAAATAAAAATAATCTTTAGCTAAAAAGATGAGTTAATAGACTTATTGGTTATAATATAAGTTCTTTTATTTAAAATTAACTTGTTATTAACTTCGTATTAACTGATTTTTCAAAAATAAAATAAAAATTTCGCTTCTTTATATATAAAAAAATCTGAATTTAAACACAGACTCTTAAGTATATATAAAGGTCAATATAAATAAGGGAGTAAATATAAGTTAGATAAAATATATAATATAAGATATATAAATAAGATAAAATATAAATAAAATATAAGGTTAATATATTTATACCTGCATATATTTATATATGCAGATACATATATATATTTATATATACATATATATAAATGAATATATATGTATTTAAAAATTATTTCGAGGATTATTTAGGTATGGTAAGTTCAGCCATACCATAACAGTTGTTTGAAAAATAGAATTTCCTTTTATAGTTTTGGAAAGTAGATAGTTTTATAGTTTAATTTAGTTGTCAGTGAGCACCAGTATCTTGTTTTATAAGTAGATACAACTTAGTTTAGATTGATAATTTAAAATAAAATTAAAATAATAAAATAAAATAAAATAAATTATATAATTGGATAAAGATCAACAATTATATAAACAAAGTAATAAAATTAAAATAAAATAAAATATAATATCGGATAAAGATCAACGATTATTATAATAAAATAATATAAAGTAATATTGGATAGTAATCAACAATATTAATATAAAATAAAAATAATCTTTAGCTAAAAAGATGAGTTAAGAGAATTTAATATATATAAATCTTTATTTCAAATTAACTCAAGTTTTCAAAAATAAAAATAAAAATGTCGAGTATTTATACTATTTTTTAGAAATAAGGTTTGACTTTTTATCTTCTGAGAGAAGGTAAAAGTATAGAACTTTTTATCTTCCAGGAGAAAGTAAAAGTAATATATAAACTTTTTATCTTCCCATGAAAGGTAAAAGTATAAAATAAGGTTTAAAATTTAAACACCGTTTTTGAAGTGATCCAAACGAATCCACTTCATAACAAAGCATTTTCCTTTTTTTGTCAGTGAGCACCAGTATCTTGTTTTATAAGTAGTGTTATGTGGGTTTTTGGTTAAGATTTATTTTTGAAATGAGGAATGAGTATTATAAGTTATATTTGGAGTATATAATAAGTTTCCAGTGAGCACCAGTTCCTGTTTTATAAGTAGAACGACTTAATATAAAGGAATTGTTGTGTGGGTTTTTGTTTAAGATTTATTTTTTTTGAAATGAGTAATGAGTATTATAAGTAATATTTGATATGTATAATATAATTCCAGTGAGCACCAGTTCCTGTTTTATAAGTAGAACGACTTAATATAAAGGAATAAAAAAATAAAATAAAATAAAGTAAAAATAAAGAAATAAAAAATATAAAAATTTTAAAAGGTGTAATATAATTACAGGATTAAAGAGAGATTTCAGTAACCGCAATGTAAAATAAATATAATAAGAAAATTTAAAAAGTAATTTAAATTTGAGTTGTTGAAAAATATTTAAGTAAATAAATATAAAAATATAAAATAAAATAATATAGTTTGTTATAAAAAAAATAGATAAATTCAGTAATTTGAATAAGTTATAAGTAAAATAAGTTAAAATTATAAAATATGATTTATAAAGTGGACAAGTTCAATAATTATTTAATAGATAATAATTTATTATAAAAATTTGACAATTTAAAAGAAAGAAAGAGAGAAAAATTGGTTCTATTTATATTTAAAAAAAAAAATTAAAATTTATAAGGATCGGGTAAGGAACAAAAGCACCTTGGTGTTTTTGTACCTTTGGTGTTTTTGCACCTTTGGTGTTTTTGCACCTTTGGTGTTTTTGCACCTTGGTGTTTTTGCACCAGTAGCACAAAGCCAATCCAAAAAAGGAAAGAAAAATCAGAGAGCGTTATTGCTAACAGAATAGAAAATTAAAAAAAATAAAATAAAATAAAAAAATTTAAAATTATAAAGTTTGTTTTATAAAGTGGACAAGTTCAATAATTATTTAGTAGATAATAATTTATTATAAAAATTTGACAATTTAAGAGAAAGAAAGAGAAAAAAATTGGTTCTATTTATATTTAAAAAAAAATTAAAAAAATTATTTAAAGTATATTGAGAGTAGGGAAAAGATATGGAAGTGACTTTCATATTGAACAACGGTGCAGTGAACATTGGTTCAGTGAACAACGGTTCAAAAAAGCAGTGACCAATTTCAAAGAGCGCCATTGATATCACCATTGTCGACAGTAGATACAACTTAGTTTAGATTGATAGTTTAAAATAAAAATAAAATAATAAAATAAAATAAAATAAATTATATAATTGGATAAAGATCAACAATTATATAGACAAAGTAATAAAATTAAAATAAAATAAAATATAATATCGGATTAAGATCAACGATTATTATAATAAAATAATATAAAGTAATATTGGATAGTAATCAACAATATTAATATAAAGTAAATATAATCTTTAGCTAAAAAGATGAGTTAAGAGAATTTAATATATAGAAATCTTTCTTTTATTCAAAATTAACTGATTTTTCAAAAATAAAAATAAAAATGTCGAGTATTTATACTATTTTTTAGAAATAAGGTTTGACTTTTTATCTTCTGAGAGAAGGTAAAAGTATAGAACTTTTTATCTTCCAGGAGAAAGTAAAAGTAATATATAAACTTTTTATCTTCCCATGAAAGGTAAAAGTATAAAATAAGGTTTAAAATTTAAACACCGTTTTTGAAGTGATCCAAACGAATCCACTTCATAACAACAAATAAGATAATTCCAGTGAGCACCAGTTCCTGTTTTATAAGTAGAACGACTTAATATAAAGGAACAAAAATAAAATAAAATAAAGTAAAATAAAAAGATATAAATATAAAAAAATTTAAAGGTGTAATATAATTGCAGGATTAAAGTAAGGTTTCAGTAACTGCAATGTAAAATGAAATAATATAGAAATTTAAATATAATTTAAATTTGAGTTGCTGAAAAATATTTAAGTAAATAGATATAAAATATAAGATAGAATTAAATAAAATTACACTTCGTTTGTGATAATGGTTGTTGTAATCATTCTTTATTTATTAAATCGAACTTTGCACTGAGTTTAAAATTAGAAAATATAAAATAAAATATATAAATATATATATATATATTTTTTTTTTTTTTTTTTTTTTTTTTTTCTTTATCTTCTTTTCGTTCGAACTTTGTACTTATGCACCTGGTATCTACCGTCTGGGTACTATTCTCATAATGAATAAAGATCCTGTTGATAATAGTAATGATATTCCTTCTTGGCTACCACAATTTCTTGATAAGTTAAATAAATCTCCGTTATCAACTAATTCAGCCACTGTTAACTTTTGGGATAAACAATCTACTCTTAACACAGCACTATTAAGGAGAAAAAGAAAAGCTATATATACTAGAAGTTCGGAAGATAATTATTTAGTTCCCCCCGACGAATTTCATAAATACTTAGAGATATATCGCTATTTACAACAGTTTACAAAAAATAAAAAATCTAAAAGATTAAAATATAAGTGTTCAGCATCATATCACATAAATAATAAACGACGAAGTTCGTATAGAAAAAATTATAACAACACCTTCAACTCTAGTTTAACACACGATAGCTATTCATCATCAGTATCTAATAATGGTTTTAATTATTTTACTGAAAATGCATTACCAGAAAATATAGTAGGAGGGCGTCTATCTTCATTTGCTTCCTTATGGTCTTCTATTTTACAAGAACCTTTACACCCATGGCTCTTTAAAGTTATACGTAATGGATTCAAACTTTATTTCAATTATCCACCGCCTTTGACACTAAAAGTTAATCAACCTTATGGAATAAATCAACTTTCGACTACTTCTATTAGTGTGATAGATAAAGAAATAAACACCCTACTATTAAAAAATGCTATTGAACATGTCAACGATCGTTCATTCGGCTTTATCTCAAATCTTTTCGTTATACCAAAAAAAGATGGAGGTTTAAGACCAGTTCTCAATCTACGTCGTTTAAATGAATACCTACCTCAACGTCATTTCAAAATGGAAACTTTACAAATGATATCTTCTCTGCTTCAACCTAATGATTATCTCACATCCATTGATCTTCAAGATGCCTTTCACCATATCCCTATTGATGTAACATCACGTAATTATTTACGATTTATGTGGAAACAACAACTGTATCAATATAAAGTCTTACCTTTTGGTTTGGCATTATCACCTTGGGTATTTACAAAGGTAGTTAAACCTTTATTACATTGGGCACGTAAACAAGGTATTAGAATCACAGCATATCTGGATGACATTCTTATTATGGCTCCAACGCGCGAAAAATCAATATTACATACTCAACTGGTTCATGATAAAATGAAGCAAATGGGATGGTTAATCAATGACAAAAAATCGCAACTTACACCAACTCAAAAGATAGATCATCTAGGTATGACAATTAATACAATGGACATGACACTTACGGTGCCTGGCAAGAAGATAAGATCCATCAGACGTTTAGCCTATAAGTTACTATATAAAACATCAACAACATGGAGATTATTATCAAGTTTTATTGGTACAGCATTAGCAACTTTTATGGGAAATATTCAGGCTAAATTTCGAACTAGACGACTAATCCAACAACTTAATATGTATCGTAAAAAATCTACCGATCATTTAGTTCCAATTAATCAACATATGAAACAAGAGCTTACTTGGTGGATATCTCAATTATTAAAATGGAATGGAAGAAATATTATACAACAATCACCTTTACAAATTTTTACTGATGCTTCAAACGATGGATGGGGAATCGTTTCGGATAATGGTAACCTAAGTGGAAAATGGTCACCTTCCGTAATACATGAACACATAAATTATAAAGAGCTCCTTGTAGTTAAAAAAGCCATACAATGGCAACACCAAAAACAATTACATATAAACGATAGTCATCTTCACTTTCAAATATGTATTGATAATTTATCAGCTATGTCATATATTTATAAGTTTGGTGGTACACGTTCTAAAAAACTCAATAATTTAGCTATGGACATTTGGAAATATTGTTTTAGTAATAATGTTGAATTATCTACTCTATATGTACCTTCAAAACTTAATCCGGCTGATGCACCTTCAAGACAGCTCCATGATCAAATTGAATGGTCTATTCCTCAACGTACTTTTAACTGGCTCGATAGCCTTTGGGGACCTCATGTAGTAGACTTGTTTGCCTCACCAAAAAATTCAAAAATTCCGACTTATTTTATATCATATCAATATTATTCTGATGCAGCAGGAACCAATGCATTTTCAATATCATGGAAAAACATTAATGGTAGAATATATTTAGCTCCACCTTGGAATTTAATATTACAAGTACTTCAACGGTTACAAAAGTCTCCACAATCTGCGACGCTAATTACACCTAATTGGCCTTCAGCTCCTTGGTATCCAATTGCAGCTAATCTTGCTCAACAACAACCAATTATATTACAACAACATCATTTAATAGATCATGAGGAAGATAATCATATTATAAAAAAGAATAATAGATGGACAATGTTAGCATGGGATCTTGATCAACCTACATAATCACATTTAAATAGATATATATAATTACATAGTCTATTCTTTATATCGATTTTCAAATATGTTATACAACCACTACTTATTCGACTTGCTCAACTACATTCTAATTAAATTATATAACAGCTCTCACTACATTATTTTAATTCAAATGAATATTAAAGATAAGATGAATTAATCATATACATATACATCGACAATAATAATTATAAAGGAAATATTAATATATACAATAATATAGATCTACATGGCAATATAAGCTAACATCATAAATACATAGAAAGGATATCAGAATAACATATAGAAGAGTAAATTATACAATTCTACAATAATCCACATATAATTATTATTTATTAGGAAGTTTATTCACCAAAAAAAAAAAAAAAAAAAAAAAAAAAAAAAAAAAAAACGGATCTACTATTATTTTACACTATGGAGTTACTGGTATAATTACACCATTGATATACGTATTAATGACAAAAGCTACTAATAGAGACAACTAGGGTAGAACTACTACTATTACAAGGTCTTTCAATATTTAGCTCAACAATCAAGAAAATTCATATACATCAACAATGTTTATAAATTAACAAGTAGTTTATTTTATCACTATCATCACTCAAGAAAATATATATGGATTAGTAAGTAGTTTAATTTTACCACTATCATCATCTCCAAAAAAAAAAAAAAAAAAGTATATATATAAAGAGATATATACATACATTACAACTTGAATATAACAATACACTGCTATAGACACATACATATTAAATATTTGGTTCAACACAGATTATTATAATAGCAACCTGACCCATTTATGCATCTTTACACTTGGTTAAATACATTTAAATATGCAGTTATAGTTATATGATCCTTTAAATCTTTCTACACATAATTCTATATTTCTATACAAATATTTTTGATTTGTACACTACAATTATATGTTATCTCATTATTGATACAATCATTTAATTGTCTATCACATTTGTTTTCTTTTATTATATCTTATACTCTGGATCAACAACCATTATCACAAACGAAGTGTAATAGTATGTAATACGAATACTTTATGAAGTATTTAACATATTACACGAGTAAGTGATAATGGTTGTTCCCACCCTCCTCTCCCTTTTATCTTTAAGCTATAATTACACTCATACTCACTCAAAGAAGATAAAGAAAAAAAAAAAAAAAAAAAAAAAATATATATATATATATATTTATATATTTTATTTTATATTTTCTAATTTTAAACTCAGTGCAAAGTTCGATTTAATAAATAAAGAATGATTACAACAACCATTATCACTTACTCGTGTAATATGTTAAATACTTCATAAAGTATTCGTATTACATACTATAAAAATAGTTTGTTATAAAAAATATATAAAACCAGTAATATGAATATGTTATAAGTAATATAAAATAAAATAAGACGAAATTAGAAAATATGATTTATAAAGTGGACTAGTTTAATAATTATTTAATAGATAATAATTTATTATAAAAATTTGACAATTTAAGGGAAAGGAAGAGAAAAAAATTGGCTCCATTTATATTTAAAAAAAATTAAAAAAACTATTTAAAGTATCTTGAGAGTAGAGAAAAGAGATGAAAGTGACTACTGTATAGAGTGACCACTCGAGGTACAGCTACTCCAAGAGTAGCTACTCCAAAAAGCAGTACTGATTTTAAGGAACGCCATTAGTAGCATCATTGCCAACAAAAGTATTTAAAAAAATCAAAAGTATATGCAAATGAATTTT
Source organism: Cunninghamella blakesleeana (assembly GCA_017871115.1). Lineage (NCBI taxonomy): Eukaryota > Fungi > Mucoromycota > Mucoromycetes > Mucorales > Cunninghamellaceae > Cunninghamella > Cunninghamella blakesleeana. The sequence continues at coordinate 3,819,459 of JAFCIZ010000002.1, read as the reverse complement.
AAAGTCAGAGGGTAGATTATTATATAAAAAGGGTAATAATCAAATAAAATAAAATAAAATAATTTCAATTAAGAAATTAGTATAAAGTTAAAAAAAAATCGATTTGGACGAATAAAATATTTTTTATATGAAATATTATTTAAAAATTTGACATTGATATTTGACAAAAAATAAAACAAAAGAGAAAGAAAAATATTCAAATCTATTCATATTAAAACAAAATTTAATTTAAAAGTGGGAGATAGATTAAATAAAGAGGCTGTGATGTATATATAAGAAGTATTAAACAATATATTATGTAAATTATTCAAAATTTAGATATAATTCAAAGGTTTTTAAAAATACATTTTATATATAATATACTATTTAAAAATATACTCTTTCATGGTTCACATCTCAAGAGTTACGAATAAATTACTGTACTTCTTTTAAAAATTAAAATGCTACTGATAAATGTTTTAATATGATTTTTTTTTCAAATATTTTTTTTTTTTTCAAATTTAATGGTCAATATGAAATTAGATATAAAAGATAGTTTATTATATATATATATATATATATATATATATATCTATAAATGTATGGTTGTTTATTGTATCAATTACTTTATAAATAACTTTATTAGTGACCCCATCGATATATATATTATTTATACAATACTATACTAGCCTTATAGTTGAATTATTTCTTATATAGAAACAGATAAAGCAAAATAAGGAGAAAAAGAGCCATATATTGGAGAAAAATTCGATGTAAATATGTAGGCGTATTTTGAAGATAAAATATTTTATATGCATATATTTTGCCTCTTGCATTTTTAAATTTATACATAACTGAAAAAAGAGTTTATTGATTTGATTTATACTAACCTACTGATTTTTGCTGTATATAAAAACATCTATCAGATTTTTTTTTTAATAAAGAATTATATATTATCTAAATTAGTAAGTGAGATTAAGGGTCTAATAGTTATATACGTTTGGTTCTTGTTACTTCATATATGTTTAATGATACCCTAAGTATTAACTAAACTTAATTTATCTATTTGTAGGTACACATTATGTTATTATTTGGATTGAGCAAGTTGTTGTATATTTTTTTGGCTTTTGCAGTTGTAATAAATCATGTTGGGGCAGAATGGACTATAGATACTTGTAGAAATGGCAGAATATGTGAATCTAAAATATACAACAGTTGAATTTAAAGATGAAAGCGTTGAACCTCCCCGTGAACCTTCTGATGGACTTTCTGATGGATCTGATGATTATTATTCATACTTGGTATGTACATACAATGGTCCAAACGTGAATGAAACTGTATTTGTGCGTTCTGGCTATGCCATTCCATGTTCTTTAGGAAAGGCATCTACTCCAGGTGTTAACCGAGTGAATGCAACAGCTATTAAAGTAACTTGTTATAATAACGCTTAGCTTTAGTATTATTTTATGAATTGATAAAAATGAAATATAAAAAATTCTAGCTTTTATATAAAAAAATATTTATTCAAGGTTAAAGATTAAAGATTAAGTATAAATTTAGGATTTTTATTTTACCATTTTTAATTGAATATTCTTTTCAAAAAAAAAAAAAAAATTGGCGCTTGTTATCAAATGTGAAAACCTGATTATTAATTAATATTAAAATTGAGCTATATCTTTACGTACATATTATTAAACAATATACTATACATATTATTCAAAATTTAGATATTATACAGAGTTTTAAATTATACATTTTTTATATATATTATTTCTATCTAGATCGTTCAAAAATATGTAGTTTATTAAAACTTCACAACTTGAGCTGACTTCTGGGAAGCAGTCCATATTTGTGCATTAAATATAGTATTTTGACAGTTGATTATCCCAAATGCGTTGTATTATATAAGAAGTATCTGCCTATATAAGTGCCTGCTTTTTAGGTATATTATTTAGTTTTGATTATTTAGTATATATTGATAAGAAAAAGTGCTTGTCTAATAAATACAGGTCATTTTTTAAATAGTAAAATTAAAAATAAAAATTTAGTAAGTGTTTGCTATGATTTAGAGTTAGATCAAAAATAAAAGTCAGATTTTTTTAAACGAAATAATCAAAAGAAAATTATTATTAATAAAAAATTTTAAAATGTTTGTTGTTGTTAATATATATATATATATGATTTTATTAATAAGAGATAAAATGTATAAAAAGCTATTTTTTTCTTTTTTCTTCTAGAATTTACGCATTTTATACTTTTTTTGTATTTATCAGATTTTGAAATATAGTATGAATATAGTTTATACAACACTAATATGTATGAAATATCTGTAGATAAATATTATTGATGTACATAAGATAAAAATAATAATATAAAGTATAAAAAAAAATTGAACAAATTGAATAATAGATATTAGTTATATGAATATGATATATATTCCTTTATAAGTAATTATTTTTTTGACAAATGGTCTATTGTCAAACATCCACTGACACTTGTGATAAATGGTGGTTTTATAATTAAAACAAAAACTGAAATAAAAAAAAAAATACATCCTATTTCCTTTGCCCTCTATCTTTTTTTCATTAATTGTCATTACATAATAAATATACTGGTTTTAGGAACAATAACATCATAACGATTTATAGGTAAAATGTGCATAAAGTGAATAAAAATGTGGACTACTTTTAAATTAAATTAAAACAATAGTATTATATAATAATAAATTTATAATAATCGTACTGGTATTTATCTGATATCTGGTTTTATGAGGTATAATAGAAGCAATCAAATTATATATATTAAGTAAAAGATATTAAATAAATGAGTTTATTAATGGTGATGATGGTAGTAGGAGGGGGAGTGTTTTGATTGGATTATAGCCATTAACTCATATAAAAGTAAAATAAAATAACATCAAACAGATTCAAATTTAATATATTGTATTGGTAATGTGTATTTATTTATCCATCTATTTATTTCTATTTCATTTCATTTTTTTTTTTAAAAAAAGTTGGTATCTGTATTCGTGTTTAGATCTAAAAACTTTATTATTATTGTTATTACTATTATTGTTTTTATTATTACTTCATATATCATCTAAAGTCAAAGATGCATTCTTTTTATTTCTTAATTGAATGCCTTGAAGTAGAGTTTGTAAATCTAAAATAAATTGATACATGGATTGAGATTCCCCAAAGCCAAATACAAAACCAACAACAAGACAAATTATCGCTAGGGCTGAACAAGCGATAAGTAGTAAACCAGTAAATATAGGTAATAGCCAAATAATGATATTTGTAGTAGAATACAGTTTATAAGGTAAAACAACTTGTATAATGTATAAAATGATGATGGAGCATAGTAAAAAAATAAATAGGCTTAATAATCGTTTATAATTTTGCTGTATTTTATAATGTTCCTCTTGTAATATATAGATTAATGCTTGTACAGTTGATAAGCTTAATAAAGTGTAGGTTGGGTTATTTAATAAAGATGGAAAAATCATATCATTATTATTATTGTCATAGCCATTCGGCTGTTGTTGATAATGATCATTCTTTTGCATTAATTTAAATATTGATTTCACACCAAAATGATCAGAGAAACTTGATTTTAGTTGGCTGTTATCGCTATTTATATAATCTATGAATGTGACAGAGGAAGAGATACATTGTAATTGTGGCGTTTGAAAATAAAATATATAATCTAATCTATCTCCAGTAAAGCTTAATTTATTATAATATTTAGACCAAGTGTTTAATGAAGAGTTACATGTAATGCCTAACTTTTGAATAAAGTCAAGTTCATCCGTATATTGTGGTTCTACTAGATTTAAATCCAAATTCATTTGAAACCAAGAATCTACCATAAACGCATGTTGTTTTAAAAGAAGATAGTTATGGCTAGTTGGTGTACTATTGAAATCACCTGTCTATAAATATATAAATATATATGTAATTAATAATGATTTATTTAAATAGTTATATATAAAAAAAAATTACCAATATGACTTGTCGATTATGAGCTATTGAGTTTCTTATTATATTAGCCAATTCCCATGATTCAGTTATTCTATGTCCTTTATATTCATCTAATTTTCCATAGCCAGCATGTAGCTATATATAAATAGAATAGTATTAATATTGATTTATGTATCCTACTAATTTATTTTACTTTTTATTAAAAAAAAAAATAGTACTTACATGAGTGGTAAATACTTCGAGAGTACCAATAATAGGATGTTCTATACAAGCTGACCCGACTCCTTTTCCAACATAGTAATCACCATGAAATACTTTTAATGGTCTTCCTGCTAAAGTATATTGATGATAATGGGTAAAAATGATTGGGTATTTTGATAAAAGAACTAATCCACTACCGAGTGCTCCACTAATAAAGGAAAGAAAAAGAAAGAAAAATAAGATAGAACAAAGTAAATACACTACATGTTCTATATATTATAATAACCGTTCTTCTATTATTTATTACCTATGAAAATATTTAGCGTATGGAAGGTTAATACTATTTATATTTTTTATATATTCAAAGTCTTTTTGAACCCATACTTCTTGTAGAGTAACAATATCATAAGCAGATTGGTGAATAGCTTCAGCAATAGCCTTTAACCGAAATTGACGTTGTTTGGAAACAATGTAAAGTCCCCTAAATGATTATATATATATATATATATATATTATTAATTATAAAGTTGTTTTTGTTCTAATACTATTTGAATTCATACCAACAGTTTAATGACAAGATGCATAATTCATCCATAATAAAAAGTTATAATTTTATTTTTATTAAAATAGACTAGAATGAAAATTTTAAAAAAAATCAAACAGGGCGAATAGATTAAATTTCAATAACTGAGTTTTAAAATGGAGAGATGAACAAAAATGGTTAATGCCTTTAATATTTCTTTAATTATAATATAATTTGTTAAAGGTTGTACACTTATTTATATATCCATATCAATCAAATTATATATATTCTACTTTGAAAGCTATCAGTCAATTAACAGATCGACTTTTGTACTAAATTAAGTTTTAATATATTGAAATATTAATTACGATTTTTATTTTTTAAAAGTTATAAAAAGAAGTTTTTTTAACTTTTTCATTTTTTTAATTTTCTAATATTTTAATTTTTTTAAATAATTAACATTAAACTATTGTTAATATTACTACTATTATTACGTTCATTAAAGAAATTAAAGTGATCATACGTACGTAATTATGAAGTATTATTTTGAAAAATGGAAAACAAGATCTATTTTACCATATTATTCTTCGGATTCACGTGCATCACTTATGTCACATTCAAATCAAAACATTAGACCGCTGCCTAATGACGATATCGATGAACAAAATTATTATAGTAGCAATAGTAATAGTAATAGTAAACGAAGAGGTATTTTATATAACGAAGATGAGGAAGATGATTATAAAAGTAGAAAAAAAACAGTACGAAAAACCATATTATCCATGTTAGAAACTATGAAATGGTATAATGCTCGATTAGAAAATGAAAGATTAAAAAATCAAGAATTAAATTGGGCTCTACATAATGAAAAAGCAACACATCATCATCATGATCTTTATAATAATAATATATCTATACCACCAAAAATTCAAGAAAAATCATATCAATCCTCACCTTCCATTAATTATCCCATCCATCCTAATCATCATCATGATAGTGAATCTGTACGTCAACAAGATTATCATCGTCCGAATATGTATCAACAGCAACAACAACAACAACCATCATTAAATAGAAATTGGATACCCATTTTTTCATACCTTATTGCTATAGGCAGCTGTATCCTTTTTGTTTATCAAGTTATTTTATTTAAACAAAACTATGGTACTTAATATTTGTTTAAAAAAAGATGGCTTTTTATTTTATTTTTTAAGAAAAAGCTATTTATCTTTTCTTCTTTCCTTTATTTATTCTTTAGGATCAATTCTTAGTTTATCCCCATTTAATGCTATGTTGGGACCAAATTCAGAAACAATGGTTAAATCTGGTGCGTTATTTACTTCTTGTATTCGAAAAGGAAATCTCATAAATAGCACCACTACGTTTGATTGTGGATCAACAAGTAAAAAAAAAACTAAAAAAGTTTAAAATTAGAAAAATAAATACTTCTTCATTTTTTATTTATTCATTTTTTTATTTTTATTTTTTTTAAAAAAATAAGGCACACCATTGCCATTAACATCACCATCATGGACTTATTTTATTCAGCCTTCTACAAATGGAGCTTGCCATCTTCAAGAATTATGTAGTTTAACTACATTTTCAAAGGAAGGTTACCCTGACCAACATTATCGATTTTTAAGTTCTCTTTTAGTTAACTCAGGTCTTGTTCAATTGATAATTAATGTCACTATTCTTTTAACCTTTTGTGCAAGTGTTGAAAGAAAAATAAACCCTTTACGATATGCTTTTGTTTGGATTGTCTCCGGTATATTTGGATCTGTATTTGTTTCTTTATTTTTAAATGAAAGTATAGGTAATACAAAGAAAAAAAATAAATATATGTAAAAATGTATATTACTGTATTTATATAAAAATTCATTATTATTACTATTATTATTATTATTATTATTCTAAATAGTTCTCACTGGTTGTTTTGGATCAATCTTTGGTATTGTTGGGTTAAGCATAGTTGATTTATTTACATCGTGGCAACAATTTTCAAATAATATGTTATTATTAAAACACATTTTACTTATCGGTATGTAATATAAATGAAAATTATAATAATAAATATAATAAATAAATAATAAGCACATAATAATAATAATAATAATAATAATAATAATAATAATAATAATCTATTTATAAATGTGTTTATATCCACATGTAGTGAGCGGTGGAATCATCGGTTATTTTCCGGGATATAACAATTTTAATCATTTAGGTGGTCTAATTGCTGGAATATTAATTGGTGTGATGGTGTTACCTGCTTCAATTAATTTGAAATTGAATAAAAAAAAAGGGATCCTTATCGTGGTGATAAAAGTGTTATCATTTATTATTTTAACAATTGCATTTTATTTGATGTTGTCTAGTTTTTACTCCAACCGAAATTTATCAGAGGTATAATTAAATAATATATATTATATTATATTATTATTTTTGTATTTTTATTTATTCCATCATTTTATATATTGTCTTTATTTTAGAATTGTCCTTGGTGTCATTATGTATCATGTCTTCCATTCTCAAAAACATGTAGCATATAATTAATTTATTATTAAAATTCATAATATATCAATAAAATATATAAAAAAGTTGCATCCTTATTATCCAAAATGATGAGTAGTTGTTTATTCATTGTATGATTGTTTAAATGTATATATACAGTTGTTAGATTTATCCTATTTATTATTTTATATCTATAGTTATTCATTTGTAGGTGGTTGATATCTAGTAGAAAAAAAAAAAATACAAAAGGATAAAATTTAGAAAATCAGGGATTAAAATAAATAATGACAATTAGTATACATCTATCAAACTGAAAAAATATTTTTATATTTATATTATACCCTGATATGAACTCTAACTCTGGTAATTCTTTAGTTGACAAATGAATAATCATGACAGGTAATTTTTTATCGACGGTGATACTATTATATGAAAAATGTAAACAGCATTTGTACAATTAATATATTGCATATCATACATACACACACACACACACACATATATATATATATATATATATATGGGTGTAATAAAAGTGGTTTGTACCTATCGATGTCTTCAGCAGGAGAAGGTGACCAAGAATCAGTTGATGTTACTGTTCCTATTTGATTATATTGATGGAGCGATCCTTTCATCTTTCGTTTTACTATTTCTACTACAGTAATTGATTTATTAATGTGTTTTCCTTTACCAACTAGAACTATATGTGAATGTTCCTATATAAATATAAATATATATATTCAATTAATTATTTGGCCTAATCCAGTTTATAAATAATACATATATATATATATATGATACCTTTATTTTATTTAACCCAATCTCTACTGCTCGTTGAATTTTTAATGTTTGTGTTATTCTTATTTCATTGTCTGCAGGTGGTGCTTCACTAGTGGTTACTGGTTTATTATTATCCTTTTTATAATTTTCCATAGTTGATATCAAGTGGGTTTCTATATTATTGAAAATAGATCAAGTATATAAATGAATAGTTGGTTAATCAATAGAAAATAATAATATGCGTACATTCTATTTTTTTTATGATAATAATGATAATAAAAAGGTTCAGTTTTCAAAGGTTTGTTCACATAAAATAAAAAATATTTATATAGTGTAATAGCTTATGAATGGTTTGACTTTTATTAAATATCTTGCTTTTATTATCCACCAAAATATTATTTCACTTTAAAAGATATTTTAGTTCAGATAAAAGCTTGGTTTTGATAAAAAATGTCGTGTCACCCTTTATTGTCATATAATACACTACCCTATAACTATAGACAATCTAAATATAACACAGATAACAATAATACTAATAATTATAATACTATTACTATTACTATTAGTATTAGTATTATTGTTATCGTTTTTGATTATTCTTTGTCCGGCCTTACGATATTTAAATTCAAAAAGTATGAATAATATCAAGATTACGAACAGTAATAAAAGATAACGCAATTCATAAACTATATCATATATAAATATATCTTTTTTATTTTCGAACCTTTTACGACATCATCATAACCTTTTTTGTATAATATTATCATATATATATATATATATATATATTGTTTTTTCTATATATCCTACTTTTTTCATACTTTCTTTTATTATTAGCTAAAAAAAGGGAACAAAAAAAAAAAATGCCTCTGTCTTTTTGATCAAATTTTATGAATAATTTTAAAGCCCGTTTCTTTTTTTTTTTTTTTTTTTGGCTCATATCATAATAAATCCTTGTGGCTTTTGATTTTTTTTAAACTTCCCCCTCTCTCACTCTTTCCTTTTTTTAAAAAATATAAAATAAAAATATGTCATTCTTTGTGCGTCAGTGTAGTCAAATTAGAACGTGTCAACCCATTATTACCTCCATTACTAAGGTTAAATATAAAATTAACTAACAATAAAAAAATGATATTACCTATGACATAATATTTATTGTATTCTATTTTTCCTTTGCATTTTTATTTTACTTATATGAAGAGACAAGCACATAAAAAAGCTTCTATTCAAGTCAAGCTAAATGAATATATTGAAGGTGTTGGTATTAAAGGTAACATACATATATATATATATATATATGTATATGTGTATATAATAAACATACTAAAATAAAATAAAACTATTTTTTTTTATCTTTTTAATATAGACGATATTGTTACTGTTAGACGTAGGTTTTCTTATAAAAAAAATAATATTTTTTTTTTTTTTGGGGGGGGGGGAGAGGGAAATAAAGAGAAAAAGGAATATAGGAAAGATAAGGAGATTGATGACTGAGTGGGCAAAAAGTTTGAAAGAGGGAGATAATGATTTCTATATATGCAAAAAAAAGTAATGTAATGTGTATATATGTGGTGTGGGGTGATTTATCTGTTGCATAGATAACCATATAAATATTTTTTATTGACAATGCATTCTTTTTTTTTAAAAAATTTTATAAATATAGCTGGATTGATGCGAAACATTTTATATCCTTCGGGAAAAGCAAGTTATGTTCAAAAATATACTGGACCTCGTAATCGTGAATTAGAAAATGAAAAGAAACATGTGATCGTACGTAATAATAATGAATGATGATTTACCATAAAAGATGATTATATCCTCATCTTCTTTTCTCCCCTTATTTATTTATTTATTTAGGATAACGATTCATTAACAGATATTCAAAAAGAACAGCGACAAGAAGCAGTAAACAAATTAGTAAATGAATTAAATAAGGTGAAAGTGCTTGAATTCCAACGTGCAGTGGTACCCAATAGTAACCATATTTTTGGATCAGTTTCATCGGACGATCTTGTGGAGAAATTAAAGGAAGATTATGGCATAAATATAGAAAAGAGTGCTATTGAATTCAAATCAGAGGGTGGTCGTATTAAAACTTTAGGCGACCATACTATTAATGTACAAATAGCTGATGTACCTACTTTAATTCAAATCAATGTAAAATCTACCTAAATATATATATTTAATATCATTTATTTATTTATAAATAGAATAAGCACATAAAAAAAAAACAATAAATCATTTTCCTAAAATGGGTCGTCGATATATATTTGAACTTCCGCTTCTTTTTTTTGTATATTTATTTTTGTCCTGAAGTTCCAATTTCTTTTTTTTTTTTTTCTTTCTTTTTCTTTTCTCTTACTTTTTTATATATCTTTATATATATTATATTATATTATATTATTATTGTTGTATTTTTTATTTTTTACCTTTTTTTTCATTTTTTTTTCATTATTGTATTTTAATACCCTCATTATATATATATATCATATATAAAAAGCCTTTTATTGGAAAAATAAAATAAAATAAAAAATACATAGAAAAAAAATAATATATATATATATATAAGTATATAAATATATACAAATAGATTTGTTATAGATATAAAAAAAAAATGGGACAAACAGTATCAAGTCAAATAGATTATACTTTTGGTGTGATAGCTGATTCTTCAGAAGCTGGTTCTTCTTTAAAACATCAAAGAATAATTAAACAACAACTACAACAAGATATAGTAACATTAGATAAAAGAATTTTATTATACCCAGAACAGTATGGTTTTAAAGATACCTATGATCATCATCCCATAAAAGAAGAAAAAGAAGAAGAGCAGCCATTATGTATTGATTTATTATCATCAAGTACGATATCATCATCCTCATCATCCTCATTATCATCATCCAGTGATTCAACAACTTTAACAAAACAAATCGATCGTATTGATTCAGGCTATGGAGATGAAGATGGATTTTATTCAATAAAAGTATCAAATGTATCACCTTCTTCTACATCATCCTCATTATCTAGTTTAACTGAAGATATTTCTTATGTAGATGAAATATATTATCCTGATTATCTTGTGCAACCAGAGCAATTGCCATTATCCTCCTCTACAGATCAGCAATCTATTCAATCAAATGGAACTAAGTTTACTTTTGCTGCTGCTGCTTTAGCTTCTCAAGATATATCCATGCGCGAAATTTATTTACCAAGACGTTCTTTAATTAATTTAAGTGATAATATTGGTCTTTTAACTTGTTTAAGAAAGTTGGATCTGTAAGTTTCTCTTTTTCTTTTTGTTTTTCTTTTTTTAATCATATATGGGAAAAAGTGGGAAAAGAAAGAGGATGAGAGAGAGGGGAAGAAAGGGAGGGGTGGAGATCTTTATTTTTATTGGTCTGGGCGGATATATAAAAATAAAAAAGAGAAAATAGAAATACAAGATCATTCGCTAAAAAAAAAAAAAAAAAAAAAAAAAACGGTTTTGGCTTTTTATATATATATATATATATTTATATATATATATGTATGATAATGATAATAGGATTGATGATGACATGTATATTGATTTAATTGAATGCATGGACTGTCAATTTGGGGGGAGAAAGGAAAGGGGGATTGACAAAAAAAAAAAAAAGCATGTGCGTAATAGAATAAAGTAGATGATGAAAAAAGTGGTTTATAGAGAGGAGAGGAGAACTAGAAGAAGTGGTGATGTAATCAAGTTATATATAGACTTTTACTATAAACAGCTATTCATAATACATATATGATTACGTAGTGGATAGTTACTTGAAATAATTATTTAAAATGTGGCAAAAAATAAAATAAAATAGAAAAAAAGGGGGGGGGGGAAAGAAAGTGAGAGAGATGGGATATATTGTATATGGGTCATAATATGAAAAAAAAAAGAGGAGTAAATATATATATATATTAGGAGAAAATATAAAACAAAATAAACTAATCACTAATATATACTTTATTTTTTTTCTTTTATATTTATTTGCAGATACAATAATCAATTAGAATCAGTACCAGAAACAATCGGTCAATTAAAGCAATTAGAAGTATTGATCTTAGCAAAAAATCGATTACAAAATTTACCTGATAGTATACAATATTTAACAAGATTAGTAGAATTAGATGTATCTCATAATCAATTAAAAGAAATCAAGTCTCTTGGTAATTTTTCGTCTTTATCCACTCTCTTAATGTCCAATAATTTATTAGAGTCCTTACCATCTGATATCAACGGCATGAAACAAATTACTACTATTGATTTATCTAATAATCCATTAAAGGTCTTACCAGCTGAAATCATTCGATTGTCTCATTTAAGAAGATTAAAATTAGAAGCTTGTCGATCATTACTTGATATTGATCCTGATAATGCCATAGAATACAATGCTACTCATGATCCTCCTAGCTTATTAGAAATATGTTCAAGAAAAATTATGTCCTCTTCGTCTTCTTCATCCAATAAGAACAAAAAAGCTAGCATCATTCAACAAAAAGCCAACATCATGAAGTTGTTACCTGAGCATTTATTAGCCTACCTTGGATCAGCAAAAGTTTGCTCTTCCTGTCATGGACCTTATTTTGAATCTTATGTTTTACGTGGTAGATTGATTGAAAAAAATGATGCATGGATTCCTCTTGAATATCGATTATGTTCTGCTCATTGGTCTGATGAAAAGGATCGTTTATTAAATTTATTTCACCAAGAAACTTCTCATCATCAAGATGATTTGAAAAACAATATTCTTTTTATTCATAAACTACTTGGATACCATCAGCTTGAAGATAATGAAGAAGTGGATATGAAATTATTATCATCAAGAAGAATGTCTTTTATAGACAATAATAATATTATGGATGATTTGGATACTGTTACTACTACTACTACTACTACTGGTAAATTATCTTCCTTTGTTAGACACCCTCAGCGATTACAAAAAGTCATGAATAGAAATCCTTCAAGTTTTTTATTTTCTAAAATTCAAAGAAAATAAGCTTTTTATTATCATTATATCAATGTTTATAAATAAAAGATCTTATGTATTATTTTTGTATATTTTTTTATTAAATAAATAAATAATAAAAAGAGTTATATTGATTTTGTTAGAACATATATAATAAACATATTTATAATTAAGGGGAGAAATAAAAGAAAAAGTCAAAAAAAAAGCATTTCTCTTTACCTTTTATATAATCTGCATCATTAATATATAAGCTCTATCTATAAATATATGATTTATAATTAATATTAAACAAATCTGCTCCTACGTATATATATATATATATATATATATATATTAACCCCTCTCTATCTTTCTTTCTTTCTTTCTTTCTCTCTTTCTTTCTTTTCTTTTCCTTTCATTTTCATTCTTTACAAAATAAAAAATAATAATTTCATATAAAAAATGATTCATTTATTATTATTATTTTTATGTTTATGCTTACAATATTTTCTATATAGTAAAAAACATTATAAATTTTGTTTTTATACTGGTGTATTATTCCTTTTATGGCTTGGATGGCAAATGTCATTATCAAGTTTTATATTTGTACATGAACCAATTTTTACAAATTTAATAAATAAGAATAACCATCATTATCAGAATGATCATATAAATAATTATATTAATGTAAATATAGGAAATAGAGAACAACAACAGCAAGAGACTGACAAAAGTAATAACAATACTTATTTATTGTCATCGTCACCATTTTTTTATCCTATTACTCTAAATACAAATCATACAGCTATTCAACAAGATGCATTTTCAACTATTATAAAAAATAAAAATCAAATCACTACTTATTCTAATTTAGATAAAGCTCATGTCCATTTATGGTAAGTTCCATTCAGAGAAAACCATTTATTATAAGGGGAACCTAATTTTTTTTTCCTTTTCCTTTCCTTTTTCAATTTTTTAAATAAAATAAATCAATCAACCAACTTGAATAAATAACATTTATTCTTTATATAAATAATAATTACAGGAAGTCAACACTGAATGATTCTGGTATCTTTCCGGATATTGACTATACTTCAGGTTGTACTGCTAGGTAAAAAAAAAAAAAGAGGAATATTGTATTGACACCTTTTTTTATTTTATTTTAATACTATTATTATTATTTATTTATATAGAAGAGCATATTGGCCAGCAAGGCAACATTTAGACAGGCTTGGTAATACTCGTATTTATATAATAGTAGGGTTTATAAAGTTTATATATTTTAATGGCATAATAACTAATTAATATTAATATTATTTTTATTTTTTTGTTATTACTTATTCTACTTTTGTAGTATCTATGGCTTCTGTTTGGTATGATAATCCAAAAGACAAAGAGTTGTTAAAAAAGGTAATGCAAGGTCTTGATTTTTGGTTTGATAATGATTATACAGAAGAAGATTGTACATCAAATGGTGGCAAGGCATACAAAAATTGTCCCTGTGGAACACCTGGATTATGGAATCCAAATTGGTATTCTCAAGTGATCGGTAACCCTCGATTGATTGGTAATGCCTGTTTACTTATTCACGACCATTTAACTCTTCAACAAAAACAACAATGTATTAAATTTACATCTAGATCTTATTCATTGGTTCACCAACATAATGGAAGTAATCTTTTAGAAGTGGCCTATAATGGCATTTCTTTAGCCTTATTAAAAAATGATTCATTGATTTTACAAGATGCTTTGGATAGAGTTTCTCAAGATACAATGATTGCTTCCAAAGACATCGATGGTATTAACATGGATGGTTCTTATCTTTATCACGATCATGAACTTTATAGCGGGAATTATGGGGAAGTGCATTTAATCAATATGCTGATGATATTTGATATGATGCCTAACGCAGTTTGGTCACCTCCTAATGCAACTCGTCAAGCTTTTGCCCATTTAGTTACTGGTAGCGAATGGATGATGTTTGGTTTGGATTTGAAAAAAAATAATAAAAAAAAGAATAACTTGACGCAGTATATACGCTCCCCATTATTATGGCAATACAGTGCATTAAGTAGAATGATTTCGGTCAAATCAGAAGATTTACAAAATACTGCTGGGATACTTCTCAATATCACTCAGTTAGATAAAGTTACTAAAAAATGGGCTCCTTTACCAATTCTTACTCCCATTACTACCTCCTCTATCAATGATAACACTACCGCTACTACCAATAAAACCTATTCATTATCTTCTACTGTACGCCGATTACAACAACCTTATTCGTCTGCTAATCAAGGGCGTTTATTAGGAACAAGATATTTTTGGAATAGTGAATATCTAATTCATCGTAGTCATGGGTTTGTAACAACATTGAAATTGATATCAAATCGTACATCCACCCCTGAGTGTCTCAATGGACAAAACACAAAAGGGATTCATTTAAATGATGGTAGTCTTTTCACTTACCAAAGAGGTGAAGAGTATTTGGATACGTTTGGTGCTTGGAATTGGTATAAAGTACCTGGAACAACTACAATAAATAAAAATGCATCCATTACCTGTACAAGAAAAAAATATGATGGTAAAGAATCCTTTGTTGGTGCAGCTGTTTTAGAAGAAAGCCAAATGGGTGTGGCAGTATTGAATTTTACAGATCCAACAAAGGATGATAATCAGCAGGATAATGATGATTTTGTTGGATGGCAAAAATCCTTTTTTTTCTTTCCATCAATGTATGCTGTCCATATTGATATGATTCCATCTATTACACCCACTACTACTACTACAGCTGCTAATGTTACTGATATAAATGCAACTAATACCACTGCTACAAATACAACTAATACTACTACTACTACTACTACAAATACAACTGATGCTAAAAAAAGAAATCCCTATATAACAACATTGGATCAAAAAAGAAGAAATGGTGATACACTTGTCAATGGCAAATTAATCAAGGAGCCCAACGGTATAATTGATCAGGTGACGTCTTTATGGCATGATAAAATCTTATATACATTTGATCAACCTCTTCAAGTTCACTTGGACACAAATTCTTATACAAGTGATTGGGCTTCAATTGGTGTTTCGAAAGGGAATGAATCTGTTCCTCTTTGGTCAGCTACCATTCCTACTTATCCCACTACAACTAATAAAAACAAAAATAAGAAGGATGAATCACCATTATTATCTTGGTCTTATATCGTGCAACCTAATTTTGGTGTTCATCGATTACAACATGATTTTGTACCACCTATTGAATTTATTGAAACTGATCAAGCCAGAGGGGCTCTTAGTAGAGCAGATCGTGCAGTTGGATTAGTGTTTTGGCAACCAGGTTCAGTAGAAGTACCATGGGATGGCGAAAGTGATGATGAAGATGCAACTGATGTTTACATTGAAACCATCCATCCTTTATTAGTGTTTTTACAACAAAGAAAAGATCATACTTGGTTATTAAGTATTAGTGATCCTACTCATACCTTAACATCAACAACAGTGAATATTTCGGTGGATCAAGAAGAAATACCTATATCACATCATTTCGATTTACCTCAAGATCAATTCTTAGGAAGTTCTGTAATTAAAATATTGGAAGATGAACCCTGATCTCTTAATCCCTTTCTTTCTTTCCTCTTTTAATATGAAAATCAAATTGCATTTAAATACTTTTTCCTTTCCTTCCTTTTTTTTTTTTTTTTAAGAAAAAAACAAAAAATTGTCCACACAAATCAATAAATAAATGAAGTTGAATCGGGTTGTTTGGTATTTTTTTTTAATTTTTATTATTTTTATTGGTGACAATGACATTATATATATATTTTCCTTTATTACAGGCTATTTGATTTTCAGATAATAAAAATATAAAACTATCCTTATTGTATCGATTTCGAATAAATGAAGTTGATTATATTGTTATTATTTAGATGTCCTTAACACTAAGAGCTAATTTTTTTAAAAAAAAATGCATAAAAAATATGAATTAGTATTTTTTATGAGTATTTATAACTATTTATTGATAGTAATAATAATGACAGTGTATTATGTACATACCAGGGGGAAGAGATTGTCTAAGTTTGTTGGCCTTTTGCTTGTCATTGACAACGAGAGTGTACAAATAACGAGAACATCTTACCTTGAACTTGTATTTATCGCCATTCTTCTTTACCTTGGCAGCTATTATATGAATCATTATTATTAAATATATTAATATATAAATTAGAAAAAAAATAAAAAAGAAATAATCCTATCTGTCACTTTCATTTTTTTTTCAAAAGTTACACAAAAAGTTGATAATTTAAAAACTTACAGCTGGCATCCTTTCTGCGGGTAATTTCGAGGAATTGCTTGATGTCGAAAACTTGTTTAGGCTTTTGTCATAGCGTTGGTATTATGTAAAAAGAAAATTGGTGTCCCATGATAATAGATATATATAAGTATAGGTGAAATAAATATAATTTTTTTTAAAAAGAAAAGAGAGGGAAAAGGAAAAGAAAAAAAAAAAGTCAGTTTTTTCTAAAAAAATGAATTTTTCTTTCCTATGCAGCTTCTTTTATCCATCCATCCATCCATTTATAAATACAATGGTTCAATATATTATCATCCATCCATTCCATTGCTTATTTCATTTTTGATGCTGATAATTAATCTTCATCCAATTATTCATGTCCATTTTTTTCATTTTTTCATTTTTTTTTCTATACCATCTTAAATACAGAGGAAAATAGGAGGAGGAAAACTCAACTTCATTACTTTGCCTATTTTGATTTTTTTTCAGAATGAATGATATTAAAATACCGCACCAATAGTCATATTTTTCCTTTTATATTACCATTTCTACTTTTTTTTTATTTTATTACATATGTACTTTTATTTTTTCTTTATAATAGATAATTTAAATTAAGAGAGACTAATAATAATAAATATAGATGTTGTACTATATATTGAAAAGAAGATATATATCCATTGTTAGTAATAATAGTTGATTTAGGTAAAGTTATTTGTAACCTATCATAATAAATTCAAATTAGTATTTTCATTGGCAATAAAAGGTATAGAGTTGTTGGTACAAAACGGATCAGAACAACAAATCAACACTTTATTATTAATAGTATTACAATTGTTTAACGTATCATTATAACACTTATTTTTTATTAAGAAGGTTTGTTCATCCAATACAATGCATTTTTTTAATATAGTAGCAATAGGTGTTTTAAATTGTGGAGAAGATAAATTTATATTTGAATAAATGGTTTATATACGTATATGCCTTTTATTATTATTATTATTATTATTAGTGAAATACTTTTTATTTTAAATTGAGATAATGTATACAAATATGGAAGTTACCTTTGCATAGTGTATTTCATATAAAAACAATAAAAGAAAAGAGAATTATATAATATTCATGTAAAAAATAAATAGAAATTGGCGAGTATATGTATTTCTGAAAGTTTATTGGCTGAATTTAATTTATGCAACGTAATCTTTTTTATTTATACAGGTTTTTTTTTTCTCACTCACACACACACTCTCTCTCTTTTTATTTCTATTTCATATATATATAAATATATAAATTTATTTATTCTATTTTATTCTATATATTCTTTTTAAATAACAATAATAGTCATGGTTATTGCTACCAACCTTGGTTTTCCATATATTGGTGCTAAAAGGGAATTAAAAAAATTAGTGGAATCATATTGGGCAGGAAACATAACGGAAACTGAATTAAAAGAGCAAAGTAGTCAGCTTCAAATCACTCATTGGGTTTTACAAAAAGAAAAAAATCTTGACCATATCCCTTCAGGTGAATTCACTTTATATGATCGTGTTTTAGATATGATTCAGCAGTTTGGCGTGATTCCTAAACGCTATCAACATATTCAACAGCCCCTTGATCAATATTTTGCTATGGCGCGTGGTTTACAAAAGCAACGTAAAACAACAACAGCAACAACAACAGAAGAACAAATGGATGTCCCAGCTATGGAGATGAAAAAATGGTTTGATACAAATTATCATTATATAGTTCCCGAATATGAACCCAATCAATCCTTCACTTTAGAACCTTCACCACGTACTGTAGAACAATTTAAATTGGCTAAAAACAAGCTTCAACTTCATACAAGACCAGTTTTACTTGGTCCTGTTTCTTTTTTATACATGGGAAAACCTGCTAAATCCAATAGTAACAGTAGTAATCATGATGATTTTGACCCATTTACCCTTTTACCTAAATTATTACCACTTTATTTGGAAGTTTTACAACAATTAAAGAATGCTGGGGCAGATTGGGTACAAATTGATGAGCCAATTCTTGTATTAGATTTAAATGTCAATGTCAAACTTGCTTTTGAAAAAGCATATAAAACTATTCATACTCATTTTAATGATAAACAACAGCAAAGCTTAAATATCTTGGTGGCCACTTATTTTGGACGAATTGAAAACAATATTTATTTAATTAAGAATGATGTGGATGCTATTCATCTCGATTTGATTCATACATCAGATGAAGATTTGGATCATTTATTGTCGATTTTTAAAGATCAGCAGAAGCTTATTTTATCTATGGGAATAGTGGATGGCCGGAATATTTGGATCAATGATTTGAAAAAATCAATTGCCACTGTGAAAAAGGCAACCAATGTGCTTGGTCACGATCGTATCTTTGTTGGCCCCTCTTGTTCTTTATTCCATTCTCCTTTTTCTACAAGCTTTGAAACCAAATTAAAAGAAAGTAATCCAGAATTATTTAGTTGGCTAGCTTTTTCTGTTGAAAAATGTAGTGAAATTGTCATGATTGCCAAAAATGTAAAAAGTATTCAGGATAAAGAGGATATAGCTTACATAGAATCTAATGCCCTTGCTGTTCAGCAACGTCAGTCGTCTAAACAAACTATTGATCCATTAACTCGTGAACGCGTTCGGAAAGTCCCTTCTCATGCTTATAAGCGATCCTCTCCTTTTCCATATCGTTATGAAGCACAACAAAAAAAATTACAATTCCCACTTTTTCCTACCACTACCCTTGGCTCCTATCCACAAACAAAAGAAATCCGAATGGCTCGTCAGCAATACCAAACTGGCCTTTTATCACAAAGCGAGTATGATGTATTTATAAAACAACAAATGAAAAATATTATTGAATTTCAAGAAAAATTACATTTGGATATATTAGTTCATGGTGAACCTGAACGAAATGATATGGTAGAACATTTTGGTCATTTATTAAATGGTTATGCCTTTACAGAGAGTGGATGGGTTGTTTCATATGGGTCAAGATGTGTCAAACCACCTGTTTTATTTGGTGATGTCTCACGTCGTCCATGCCATAAACCAATGATTGTAGATGATATAGTTTATGCTCAATCTTTAACTAGAAAACCAATGAAAGGGATGTTGACAGGTCCCGTTACTATGATGAAATGGTCCTTTGTTAGAGATGATTTACCTCAGAAAGAATTATGTACTCAATTGGCTTTGGCTTTACGCGATGAAGTATTGGATTTGGAAAGCGCTGGGATTTCTTGTATTCAAGTAAATGAACCTGCTATTCGTGAAGGATTACCCCTGCGTAAGTTGGATTGGCAAGAGTATTTGGATTGGTCTGTCAGTTGTTTTCGTTTAGCTACATCGGGTGTACGCGATGATACTCAAATCCATACTCATATGTGTTATTCTGATTTTAATGATATTTTTGACGCTATTGTCGCGATGGATGGTAAATATTAATAAAATGATAATAAAAAAAGGCAAAAAAAAAAAAAAAATATCAATGGAAAGTTGGCTAAAGTTTTATTCTTTTTTTTTTTTAATAGCGGACGTTATTTCTATTGAAAACTCTAAATCAGATGAAAAGTTGCTTAAAATATTCAAAACAAAACAATATACAAATGGAATTGGTCCAGGTAAAAATAAATAAATAAATAATCTTGACCATGGATAAAAAAAAAAGATAGAAAAATAATGGTTTTTTTGATTTTCGTTTTTTTTTTTATATATTAAAGGTTGCTTTGATATTCATTCACCCCGTATTCCACCCATTGAGGAGATGAAAAAAAGAATTACGGATATGCTGAAATATATTTCTCCTCACTTAATTTGGGTTAACCCAGATTGTGGGTTAAAATCACGTAAATGGTCTGAAGTCGAAGCTTCTCTAACAAATATGGTTGAAGTAGCGAATTATTTCCGTTCTCAATACCAGAAAAAATAAACAATTTTATGTATGTTTCGGATACCATTTATTAAATAATAGACTATTTTATAAATAAAATAAGTATGAAAGGAGGAAAGAGGGGAATCATCACATCAAAATCACGGGTTATGGTTGAGTTTTAAAATGGTGCATTGTACATTTTTTTACCATTGATGGTGTATATTTATATTTTATATTATCTATTTTGTATTCAATTTTATTTATTACAATAATATTATATTTAAGCAAGGATTATACAAATATTTAATAAAATATAAAGTAAATCATCGTTATTATTAAATAAAAAAATAAAAAAAATATACTATGAAAATTTTTTTAAAAAGCGGAGTCAAAAATAGGTTTTTTTTTCTCTCTTTCTTATTTTCTTTTTCCTTTTCAAATAAAAAAAATCTTTCTCTTCTCTCTATTTATTTATTTATTTATTTATTGTTTATATATATACATTTATAAAAAAAGTATAATGGCTGAAGAACACCAATGGAAATTTGCTCAGTGTTTTGGTGATAAAGGTGAATCAGATGATATTACAGAAGGTAATAATAATAACATTGATAGACTGTTTATCATTTTTTAAAGATGATATATAAATATAAATAGAGAATATCATTACGAAATATATAACGGCTATTTTTCTTCTTCTTTTAATAGCTGATATTATCACCACTGTTGAATTTGATCCTACAGGAAATTATTTAGCAACAGGTGACAAAGGTGGTCGTGTTGTTTTATTTGAAAGAAATCAAAATGTAAGTATACAAAATAATAAATAAAAAGCATATTATATATAATATACATATGTCGTATAAATAGCACTATTTATAAATATATATATTGATATAAATAAATGCATTGCTCATAATAGAAAAGAGGATGTGAATACAAGTTTTATACCGAATTTCAATCCCATGAAGCTGAATTTGATTACCTTAAAAGTTTGGAAATAGAAGAAAAAATAAACAAGATCAAGTGGTGTAAAAGACAAAACGCTTCTCACTTTTTATTAACAACCAATGGTAATAATAATAAAAATTTGCATATTTGTTAGTTTTATTTCTATATTATAAAATTAATATTTTTTTTAATAGACAAAACTATCAAATTATGGAAGTTATTCGAAAAGTCGTTTCGCGTTGTGGCAGAAAATACCATGGCACCTTCACCTTCACCTGGATATATACATATTCCTAAGTTAGCTCATCGTGATACCATTATTGCTGCTGTTCCTAGAAAAGTATATGCTAATGGTATGTATATATATATATATATATTTATATTTATATACATACATACATGTATTTATAAATTAAAAATAAATATAATTAAGCATTGATTTATGTATTCATGACAACTAATTATCCCTTGTTTTTATTTTTATTATAACTATTTTTTTTTAGCCCATGCATACCATATTAATTCAATTTCTACTAATTCGGATGGGGAAACATATATATCAGCAGATGATTTACGCATCAATTTATGGAATTTGGATATTTCTGATCAAAGTTTTAGTAAATTATAATGGTTTTTTTTTATTTTTTTGTTACAAGTATTATTATAATTTATTAATATATATATCTATTCATCCATTTATTTAGATATTGTGGATATTAAACCCGCAAATATGGAAGAATTAACCGAAGTGATTACGGCAGCTGAATTTCATCCTTATCATTGTAATATATTCATGTATAGCTCAAGCAAAGGAACCATTAAGCTTAGTGATATGCGTTCATCAGCTTTATGTGATCGCCAAGCTACTGGTAATTATAAATTTAAACATATACATATACACATATATACAAATGAATACAATGGTCATAATGTTTATTATTTTTATTTTTCTATATATTTATAGTTTTTGAAGAGGCTGAAAATCCTGCCAATAGATCATTCTTCTCTGAAATCATCTCTTCTGTATCTGACGTTAGATTTAGTCAAGATGGTAGATATATTCTCTCCAGAGACTATCTTGGTTTGAAAATTTGGGATATTAATATGAATAATAGACCAGTCCAAACCATTCAAATTCATGATCAATTAAGAAATCGATTATGTGATTTATATGAAAACGACTGTATTTTTGACAAGTTTGAATGCATGTTTAGCGCTGATGGAAAGTAAGTGAGGGTTTTTTTTTTCTTTTTTTTTTTTTAAAAAAAAAAGAGAAAATATGAAAAAAAAAAGAAACAAAAAATTAATGAATGAATCGATTTTTCCTTTTTATAAATAAAATAGGTCAGTCTTATCTGGATCTTATAGTAATACATTCCATATATATGATTGTGAAGGAAAATCTGATATTGCTCTACAAGCCGATAAAACAGCTTTTAAAACGAAACGTTTAGGCTCAACTAAAAATAAAATGGTTACTTCGAGAAGCATAAATGGTGGTAATGTTAGTACTAGTAGTAATATCGGCTCTGATAATATGGACTTTAACAAAAAAATATTACATGCTTCATGGCATCCAAAAGAAAACTCTATAGCTGTTGCTGCTACAAATAATTTATTTATTTTTACGTAAGTTGAAAGAAAAGATTAAAAATAACAAAAGATCAAGTAAGAGAAGGACAATGAGAGAATATCAATATACTAATATTATTTATTAATAATAATATTATTATTATTGTTATTATTATTATTTTTAAAATTTATAGTGAGTAACTGGGAAATGATTTAAGCAAAATAATAATAATAAACAAAATCAAAAAAATCAAAATTGTATATATTACTTTATCCCAATAACCAAATTAAATGACAATACACCATTTTTTATTTCCTTTTTATGTATTTCAAAAGTCACTTAATATCTTTTTTTTCATTACATATTCTTTCTTTCTCTTTCTCAAATTAAATTTATTTCATTTCATTTTATTTTACTCTTATTCATTTTTATAATCAAAGTTATTTATGAAAAGAAAAAGAAGAGTGGAATAAAATAAAAATATATTCAATTTTTCTTTTTTACCTTTTAATTTATATATAAAAAAAACCCAATAAAATACACGCACATTATTTTTGGCGGTCTTTAAAATTTAGAGCCATAAAAATTTATATTGAATTAATTTTTTTTCTCTTTCCTTTCTTTTTTTAAAAATATCAAAATATAAATATATTCATATATAATGACTGGACTAGAAGTCAGCAGTCAAAAAACTCTATTAAAGGCGACTATTCTGGGATTAATAGCAGCAGCTGCATTTTCTTCACGTCTCTTTAGTATTGTTCGTTATGAATCAGTTATTCATGAATTTGACCCTTGGTAAATAAAAATAATAAAAATAGCCTTTCATCTATCCGACGTATATTTACAAAAATATACATAAATTATCAATACTTAACAACAACTAAAAGCAATAACTTATTAATCATCATCATCATCATTATATTATTATTACTATTATTATTATTTTTATTATTTTAAACAGGTTTAATTATCGTGCCACCAAGATGTTAGTTAAAGATGGTATATATGAATTTTGGAATTGGTTTGACGATCGTTCTTGGTATCCTTTAGGACGCGTTGTAGGTGGAACTGTTTATCCTGGTTTGATGGTGACAGCAGCAGCTATACATAATTTATTACATTACCTTCATTTCCCTGTGGATATTCGAAACGTCTGTGTTCTTCTTGCACCTGTCTTTTCTGGCGCCACAGCATTCGCAACCTATTTATTAACCAAAGAAATGAAAGACAGTTCAGCAGGTTTATTAGCAGCAGCATTTATTGGTATTGCGCCCGGTTATATTTCACGTTCGGTAGCAGGATCTTATGATAATGAAGCCATTGCCATCTTTTTATTAATGTTCACCTTTTATCTTTGGATCAAAGCATTAAAATTAGGCTCAGCCATGTATGGTGCGTTTGCTGCCTTTTTCTATTTTTATATGGTAGCCGCTTGGGGTGGATATGTATTTATTATTAACATCATTCCTTTACATGCATTTGTCTTGATGATCATGGGTCGTTTCTCAAGTCGTGTTTATGTTGCTTATTCCACTTTCTATGTTTTGGGTACCTTGATGTCCATGCAAGTACCTTTTGTTGGCTTTCAACCTACCCGTACCTCAGAACATATGGCTGCTTTAGGCGTCTTTGGTCTTTGCCAAATTTTAGGCTTTGTGGAATTATTAAAAGGTCATTTACAAGCTAAACAATTCCAGCTATTATTAAAAGTTATTGTTGTAGGTACATTTGTTTTGGGATTCTCAGCTTTGATTCTATTGACATTAACTGGTTTTATTGCTCCTTGGACTGGACGATTTTATTCTCTTTGGGATACTGGATATGCAAAAATTCATATTCCTATTATTGCTTCCGTTTCAGAACATCAACCTACAGCTTGGCCATCTTTCTTCTTTGATTTGGAAATGTTAATCTTTTTATTCCCTGCTGGTCTTTATATGTGTTTCCAAAAATTACATGATGAACATATCTTTATTATCGTTTATAGTGTCTTTGCTTCTTATTTTGCCGGTGTTATGGTTCGTTTAATGTTGACATTAACTCCTGTTGTATGCGTTTGTGCTGGTATTGCTATTTCTACTTTATTGGATACTTATCTTAATATTGTCCCTACTCAACAACAACAGCAAGTAACATCAGCAGCTACTGCTGCTGGTCATGAACCTGAAAAGAAAAGTCAAACTAAAAAAAAGCAACAGTCTAAATCAGATTCTTCAACCTCATCATCTATTAATAATAAAACAAGTGGAAAAATTCTCACAAAAGATTCAAGAATGTTGGTTGTTATCAGTTTCACCTTCTTTTTAATATTGTTTGTATGGCATTGTACTTGGGTCACATCCAACGCTTATTCAAGTCCATCTATTGTCTTGGCTTCTCGTAATGCAGATGGGTCACAGCATATCATTGATGATTTCCGTGAAGCTTATTACTGGTTACGTAAAAATACAAAAGAAGATGCAAAGATTATGTCATGGTGGGATTATGGGTATCAAATTGCCGGTATGGCTGATCGTCCAACACTAGTAGATAATAACACATGGAATAATACACATATTGCTACAGTAGGTCGTGCCATGTCCTCTAATGAAGAAGATGCTTATGAAATCATGAGACAACACGATGTGGATTATGTATTAGTAATTTTCGGTGGGTTATTAGGTTATTCTGGTGATGATATTAATAAATATTTATGGATGATTCGTATTGCTGAAGGGGTCTGGCCAGATAAAATCAAGGAAGCTAATTATTTTACTGCTTCAGGGGATTACCGTGTGGATGATCAAGCTTCTCCTGCTATGCGTGATTCTTTAATGTATAAGATGAGTTACTATCGATTTAATGAGTTGTTTAATGGCCAACCTCCTATGGATCGCGTTAGAAACCAACGTTTACCTATCAAAAGTCCTGAATTATCGGTTTTAGATGAAGCCTTCACTTCTGAAAATTGGATTGTACGTATTTATAAAGTGAAAGACTTGGATCCTCTTGGTCGTTCTCATAAATCTGCTACTGATTTTGAAGCTGGGAAGAAGAAAAAAAAGCATTCTTTAAGTAAGAAAAGTCGTGAACGAAGAAGAAAAGCTCTTGAAGAATTAGATTAAAACTCTTTCCTCTTTTATATTTTTAAAACAAGAAGCAAAACAAAAAATAAAATAATATAAATATATATAAATTTATAAATTTTTTTATTTTTTATTTTTTTCCTTAATAAAATAAAAAATAAAAAATAAAAAAAAGAGAATAAGGATAGAATGCAATTACATATTTTTATTAGTTAGGGGTTTTCATACAAATATATTCTTTTGAAAATAATAAAATGATTTTTTTTTCTTTTATCTTTTTTACAAATTGGAAATTAATAGGGTTTGGTTAGTTTGATCTTTTTAGATTATTTATACAAGTAAATTTTATACATATTTAGTATTTACATAAGTTTTTAACTATGCACTATAATAACATACTATTATACATCTTTATAATAATTTTATATTCAAAGAAATGATATAATCAAATATATATGTATACTTTAAATATATACACTATATTGTAAATTATTTTATATAAATATAAAAACTAAATATACACAAGTAAATATATTTTTTTTATTCCAGTGATAATTCGTTTACGTTTAAAAATATATTCAACTTGTTGACTTTTTTTAATGTACATAAAATATTTAGTCAGTAATAATTGAAAATTAATTGATACTTATAGATTATAAAATCTAGTTAATATATATACATGATATATACATTAAAAAGTTAAACAATAGTAAAAATAATAATATTAATAAATATATATATTAAAACTGGCATTTTATTCCAAAAATACATGGTCATATTTTTTTTTTCCAATATATTTATATGTAATCTTGATTTTATTTATATATTTTCAATTATTTTAAATTTTTTAATTTTATTTAATCTATATACTATCCATATCAATTAGTAAATTTATCATGGATATTTGACATATTTATTTTATTGTAGTATATTGCCTTAATCAATTGTTTTATAATAAAAGATACCAAAGTTTTGATATTTTCTTATAATAACAAATCCTTTAATATTCTTTTCTCATGTATTATTGTTTAATAAAAATGTATTTCATTAGATAGAAGCTCTGGTCTTTTTCTTGTTATTATTCTATATATAGTATACAGTTTTATAAACAGTAATGTTTTTTGATACGTATATGTTTTATTTTAGTTGTAAACCTTGTACCATTTTTGTTATATTTAATTGCTAAAAAAAATTCCTTAGATAAAATAAAGCAGTAGAACCGAGTATTGATTCTAATTTGTTGTATATAGAACGTTTATTTTTCTAAATAGGATAAATATAAATCATATTGTTATATGAAATGCTGGCTAGTTAAGTTTTATTTTACCTTTTTTATAAACAAAATGGTGTTTTTTTGTCGGGATTAATTTTTTAAAACCATATATTAAACAATGTAAAAATGCGGTTAAAAAAATATATAGAAATAAAATGTTAATGAAGATAAAATAAAAAGATAACGCAATATATTAATTATAATAATAATAAAAAAAAGAATGATTAGACTCCTTAACTTTTTTGTGAAACTAAATTTTTTTTACTGCATTATTTGTCTGTAATATAATTAAATGCATAGTAGTGGGGTCATCTAATCTCGTATATTTATGTAGTTTATGCAAATGGGTTTAATACCCGCTAATCATCATCAAAATAAAGTCAAATGTAAATAAAAAATATTTTACAATCGAGAGATTTATATTTATTGAACATTATTAAAAAATCAAAGTAAAAAATAGAAGCTAGTGTACTGTTGTTGTGATCGGTAATTAAATAGATTCAGGAAAAAGGATTTTTACTGAATCAATATAAGGCGGAGAGAGAGGGAGAGAGAAATCCATTTACTATTAAATATAAAAATATGAGTATGAATAAATAAACAACTTTACCATTTCTTTACTTTTTTTTTAAAAAAAAAAAAAGAAACACATATTATTATTGCTATTATTAAAATAATACTTACAACTTTAGTTTCCTTAACACCATCCTTGAAGAAGGTGAAGTAAGGGGTAATACCATCTTCACGGTAGTTCAATAAGGCAACCATACCTTCAACATCCATGCTTTCACCAGTATAGAATTCATAATCCTTGAAGCTACCAATGATCTTCTTGGCGGCAGCTTGAGCTTTCTTTTCGAAATCAGCGATTTCTTCGGCAGTTTTACCATTTTCTTGTAACTTGGTTTTAAGGGTCTTGAAGTAACCTTTAAGGTAAGTCATATAAGATTTCTTATCAAAACTGGTTTGAGATAAACGGAAAGAATAAATGACGTTGTTAACGGTTTGAACACTATCATCGGCACCTTCGTCATCACCACCTTCAGCGGAAGGATTGGCACCAATATCAACGTTTTCACCACCAACAGGGATCATCTATTTATATGATAATAAGTAATTAAGAATAAATGGATATACAATAAAATAGGCGCGTATATTGTATATTTATATATTCCATCACTTACAGCACAGTCAACTTCGTAGATACCTTCTTTTTCAGTAATAGGCTATTATAAAATAAAATAAAATAAGAATACAAACATACATACATACATACATATATATAAATATATATCAATATTATAAGGATATATAAAATAAATTATGGTTGAATGAAAATGAGTATTTATTGAAACGGAATCTTACATAGGCATCAGAGAATAATTCGTCACCTAAATAAAAAAAAATATCATCGTAAATTAGAATCCATCTATTAAAGCGTTACCGTACTTTTTTTCTTTTATATAAAATTATCATTTACCGGAAATGATATCTTCGTAAATAAGCATGTTAATAAAATATAATGTGATGGATGGATGGAAGAAAAGAAAAGAGAAAATGCTAATTGAATTATATTATACCTTGAAATCAAAAAAAAAATGCGAAACGATCCATCCATATTTGCAACTCCGAATTTTTTGGTTTTTTTTATCCAATCAGCATTTGCAACACACCCACCCCACTTTTATAACTAGAGAATCGAATAGATCGTGATATATATATATATATAAATATATAAATATACACATATAAAGTGGGCTTATATGTGAAATATAATTATAATAATAATGATATCATTAGAATCACTATTATTAGTAGTTTTATTTTTTTAAAAAAACTATGGCTGAAATTAAAAAAAATTAATTATACGTGTACTTGTATTTAATTTTATAGAAAGAAATTTTCTTTTTTTCACTTCTCTTCCCTTTTTTTTTTTCATTAACTTATATCTATATATAAATTAAATAAAATAATATAAAGTAATATAAAATAAAATAAAAAAAAATGTCTTTTAAAGTAAGGAGTAGGAGTTGTATACTACTTCTTGTAATCTTTTTTGCATTCATAATACAATGTTGTCAAGCTTTCTATTTACCTGGCGTTGCGCCTGAAGACTATAGCGATAATGATGAAGTTCCTTTATATGTAAATACTTTAACACCAATGTCCAATCAACAAGTTAAATCAGTAGTTTCTTATGATTATTATGATGAAAGATTCCATTTTTGTAGACCTGATTCAGAACCTGAAAAACAACCGGAATCATTAGGTAGTATTATATTTGGAGATCGTATTTTTTCTTCTGCTTTTAAGGTAATACTTAATAATAATATTCTACAATTAAAAGTGTATAATAAAAATAAATAAATGAATATTGAATGATGGTTAACTATATTAATAATATTAATAATAACGATCATATATGTATATATTATACTTTATTATAACTAGTTACAAATGAATAAGGATGTAACATGTAAACTCCTTTGCAAAACAGAGTCAATTCCAGAGGTAGACGTCGACTTTATTAATAAATGTATCGAAGATGAATATTCCATGACATGGACCATTGATGGATTACCAGCTGCCCATGAAATAGTGGATGAGCGTACAAAACAAACTTACGCAAACATTGGTGTACGACTTGGAGATAATAATAATGAAGGTATATCATTGAATAACCATTTTGAAATTGAGGTGGAGTATTTTACACGGCCAAATGGAAAAAAGAATGTAGTAGGTGTTGAAGTGAAGGCAGTTAGTAAAGATAGAAAGGATGCAGTATGTGACAGTGAACTTACAGCTTTCCATTTAACTAAAAAAAATGGTGGAGTGATTTATACTTATTCTGTGAAATGGAAGCCTTCAAAGAAACCTTGGGCAACTCGTTGGGATAATTATCTTCACGTTTTAGATCCTTCTATTCATTGGTTTTCTTTAGTCAATTCCATCGTCATTGTGCTTTTCTTAACAGGTATGGTGGCTATGATCCTTATCCGTGCTTTATACAAAGATATTAGTCGTTATAATTCTGTAGAAGTTCAAGAAGATGTTCAAGAAGATTATGGCTGGAAATTGGTTCATGGGGATGTCTTCCGCCCTCCTGTAAAATCTTTATGGTTATCTGTTATTGTTGGAAATGGCGCTCAATTGGTTGCTATGGGTGCTTCTACTCTTGGTAAGAAAAAAAAATAAAATAAAAATAGATGGTGATTTTTTATTATTATTTTAAAAATAATAAAAACATTGTGGATTCACATTCTCTCCTGCTCTTTTATTTTTTAATTTAATTTAAATTTAATTCATAGTTTTTGCCGTTCTTGGTTTCCTTTCTCCTTCTAATCGTGGTGCTTTAGCTACAGTCATGATCATCTTATTTATGGTATTTAGCGTTATCTCTGGTTTCGTATCTGCTCGTTTATATAAAATGAACGGTGGTGAATCATGGAAAACAAATATGTTGTTAACAGCCACCTTCTTCCCAGGGTAAGTAATAAAATAAAATAAAATAAAATAATAATAAAAAGAAGAGAATGTATAATAAAAGTATATTAATGGAACCTACTTTTTTTTTTAAAAAAAAATATAGCCTCATTTTTGGAACATTATTTGCTTTAAATTTCTTATTAATTGGATCAAAAGCCTCTGGAGCCGTACCTTTTGGAACCATGGTTGCCGTGTTAGCCATGTGGGGATTAATTGCCTTACCACTTAGTGTAGCAGGATCTTACTTTGGATTCCGTAAACCTCGTATTGAACATCCCGTACGTACCAATCAAATTCCACGTCAAATTCCTGATCAACCTGTTTATTTACGTAGCTGGCCATCTATTCTTATGGGTGGTACTTTACCTTTTGGTGCTATCTTTATTGAAATGTATTTCATTATGAATAGCATTTGGTTCCATCGAATTTATTATGGTATTGGGTTCCTCTTTTTAGTCTTTTTAGTACTTGTCTTGACTTGCTCCCAAGTGACCATTTTAATGTGTTATTTCCATTTATGTAATGAAGATTATCACTGGTCTTGGAGAGCCTTTATGACTTCAGGTGCTGCTGGTTTATATGTCTTTTTATATTCCATTTATTATTATTTTAACAAGTTGGCTATTGATACCCTTACAAGTACATTGCTTTACTTTGGTTATTCTACTATTATTAGCGTTTTATTAACCGTGATGACTGGTAAAAAAAAAAAAAAATATTCACACCACCTAATATAATTAGTGTGGTACTTTGTGGCAATAATAATAATAATAATAGTGATAATAATAATAATACATATATATATAATTAATTAAAAAATTTTTTTTCTTCTGTATTTGCTTTTATTTTATTTTAGGTTCAATTGGGTATCTTGCTTGTTTAGTATTTTTACAAAGAATTTTTGCTAGTATTAAAGTAGATTAAAGAAAATAAAAATAAAGGGTAATTTTTATATATATTTTCTAAAGGTATATAATAAAATAATAATGATATAAAATATTTATTTCATATGCTTAAAATAAAAGAGAAAAGTGTCATTTCTTTTTCATTCATATGAAACAAAAGGGTTTTTTTATTTTTATTTTATATTTTGGTTACACTTTTTTTTTTTTTTTTTTCATATGTTAAATTAAGGGACTTACTTTTGACACATGCTTATTGTATTTTTTGGTTTTTGATTTAGTTTAGATATAATTTTTTGAAATTAAAATTATAGGTGTGACAATAAAAATCATATTAAAACAATAAAAATAATTCAGAGAGTGGTTAAATATAGAATAAATATAATAGTAAGTTTTATTTTTGCATAAAATATAAATGAAATGAATTTTGAATAAATATGATGATAATAAATAGGGAAAGGAGGTGTTTTTTTTTTCTTTTTTTTTTTTCGTTTTTTGATATAAATTAATAGATAAAATGAATCAATTGAATGATAAAACGATAATAAATATGACAATAAAAGGGGAGGATAAATAAAAAATATGATAATAGAGCATAGTAAGTAAAAAAATGAATAAGTAATGAATAAATATATAAATAATGGGAATACAAATGGAATATTTCATATGATAAATTAATAAAAAAATAATAAAAATAATGGATCGGGATTTTTTAAATAAAACAAGTCAGTGCACTATCATCATACAATAAAAAATCAATGGGCTATATTTGGATCGGGGGTTGTTGGGGGAGATATAATGTCAGGATGTGTGATATGTTTTCCAGAACTGGCTGAAGAAGATTTTGAACGATTACTAGTAGTGGTAGGATGAGGTAAAGATTTTGTTGCAGGTTTGTAATCCAAATGTTGACGATAATGATGATCGTTAGTAGAAGAAGCATCACCAAGTAAAGCACGAGATACAGGAAGAAAACCTGTCATACTTTTTGCAATCCAAAAGGTAATATTAATAGGTAATAAGATTAAAGTAGTTATGGTAGAATGTTTTGACATACGTTGCTCTTGATCAATTTGATAACAAATGAATTGATCAAATTCACGCAATTTTTCATCCAAGTTAGTAAAACGATCCTCAGACCAAGATCTTAAAGATTGCTCCTTTTTCTCAAATCGTTTCATGGCTTTAGTTAATTGTTGAAGGGTAGGACTTAACCCGTCGGTGACTTGGCCTAAATCTTTCTTGGTAGCAAAGGCTTGACGTAAACTAAATAATTCATCTTCTAATAAATCTAGTTTTTTTTGTAATCTTGTTACTTGGGTTTCATTGATTTGGATTTCACTTTGTAAATATAAAGTCCGTTCACGTAATAATTGAGCGGCATGAGATAAAGGTTTGATGGAGGCAGCTAAAACAAACACCACTACATTAAAAGAGCTCATATATTTATCATAATCACTAAGGAAATATCGACTGAATTGTAGAGTATAACCTGCAATGGCGGGGGAGGCAAGAACCCATATTAATCCAATCAATTCGTGACGGCGGAGTTCATTGGTGATTTCTTCGTGTCTTAATCTTGAAGCACTTTTCTTTTTCCCATCTCCTGTTGAATCAGCGGAAGGATAAGATGCATTAAAATGAATAATACGTCGGCTTCTTGCACTTTCGTAATAAGACCATGGTACTGTTTTATATATATATATGTATATATATATATGTACATATAGATAAATAACAAATAAATAATAAATAATAAATAAATAAATAAATATTGATAATTTTTTATAATCAGATGATACTAATAATCTCTTTTTCATTATTATTATTATTATTATTATTGTTGTTGTTGTTGTTATTGTCACTTTATAGATGATAATTATTATTATTATTATTTATTTATTTTATTTTTTATTCCCTCCCTTTTCGTTTTACACTTTTTTTAAAAAAAATAAATTATAACAACAATAATCATTATCATCATCCTTATTTAAAATAACAATGAAAAAGAGATATTCTTTTTTATTTTTTATATTTTTATTTACCTGTCATCCATTTATAAATATAATATAAAATTAATAAAA
Source organism: Cunninghamella blakesleeana (assembly GCA_017871115.1). Taxonomy (NCBI): domain Eukaryota; kingdom Fungi; phylum Mucoromycota; class Mucoromycetes; order Mucorales; family Cunninghamellaceae; genus Cunninghamella; species Cunninghamella blakesleeana. Next base: position 3,785,014 of record JAFCIZ010000002.1, on the reverse strand, counting down.
TCATAACAAAATCGCTCCAGACTTCAGCACTTCCAGCAAAAAAAGTTCCAAGTGTGGGAACAATTGCAACTAAAATTGGCCATGAAATTTCATTAGAGTTTGTTTGACCTATTTGATGTTCCGACATCGATGATGATGATGGTGATCGTGATTGTTGCTGTTGTTGCTGGGATGATATGGACGATGAAGAATGGTTGTTATTATTTTTTTTAGTCGTAAAGTGATGATAAGAGTGTCTTTTAGGATTAGATTCAAATCTTAAAAAAGATTCTTCTTGGTCATTTTCAGAAAAAGTCATAGAATATATAATGAAAGAGAGTAGAAAAATGTAAAATTAAAAAAAGAAAAAAAAAGAAAAGAGGAAAGGAAAGGAGAAAAATAGTTTTAGATGTGTTTTTTTTTATAAGAGAGAGAGAAAGAAAAAAAAATAAAAATAAAAATAATTCAACATCCACTTTTATATGTTTACAATGCCCAAAGGTAGTGTAACCTCCAATCAGTGTTTTGGAATATCAGGTGAAAATCGTTTTTTCTCTGTTTTTGGTTATACATACGTTATTTTTTATTAAATCTTAGTAAAATATATTATCTAGCAAATGATTACACCATTAATTAATTTTTTATTTTATTTTAGGCAATATCATATCGGAATTAACATATTTCTATTAAAAGAGCATTATTGTTTTATTGTTTTCAATCATCCATTATTATTTATTATAATTATTTTTTATTTGATGAATATTTAGGGTAAAAGCGGTAAGGTTTACTTTCATTCTCCGCATTTTTTCTCTTTTTTTGAGAATATGTAAATTTTTATAAATCATATAATTTTCTTTTTTTTCTCTTTTCACTTTTTTTCATTATTGCTTTCTTTTCTTTTTTTCTTTTTCTTTTTCTATAAAATAATAATAATATAATATTTATATATTTTATATATGAATAGACGTACACAGCTATATTTATATATTTACATTTAATACCCCCATATACCTTTTTTTTTCTTTCGTTTTGTTTAATTTAAAAGTTTTTATACTGTATATATAAATAGATTCTTTTTCTTATACATAATACATATACACACAAAGACACAGATACAAATACATTTTTATACACATACACACACACACACACTCTCTCTCTCTCTTTCTCTCTCTTATACACATATATATAAACATAATTATATATAGATATATACTAATATAACATTGTTATTATAATAATGGAAGCAGATCTTACATCATCACCTCGTATATCATCTCCGTTACGTGCTGAATCATATGACACTCCACCTCAATCTTATTCATCCCTTCGAAGACTCAACTCCGGATCTTCTACTTCTACTCCTCGTTATAAACAAAATCAATATACTGAGGCTGATATGAGCGATTCACCCGTTTTATCGCATTTGTCGTTAAGACGACATCATTCTACTTCAAACTTAACTTCAAACTTGCAAAAACGTTGGAGCCTGGGGATCACCAATTCAGAACCGGATTTATTGGAATCTTTAACAGAACAACAAACAAATCAAAATAATAATAAAAGTATCTTGTCACCTTTATGCACTCCACCTCTAGATATTGAAGACGACGACGACGATGATGAAGACTATCTACAAAAACAGCATGCTTCGATACCTATTCAACTTAACAATAATAAAAAAAATCAACATTATTTATTATCATCTAATTATCATCATCAATCAACATCACCTGAACAACAACAAAAGGATATTTTATTACCTGATTCTTCTGTTCATGCAAAAACAATGACTTCCTCTTCCTCGGGTTTGGATATTACTGAAAATGGACAACATGATGTATTAAATTTAGATCCTAAGGAGTTGGCTCGGTTTAGAAAATGGATGATTGGATTTTGTATTGTTAATTTCGATCTTGAAATTGGTCAAGGTAAAATATATAATAATTAAATTATTGAAAATAAATAAATAAATAAAATAAGGAATTGGAATCACATCGAAACAAAGTGGGGAAAAAATATATAAAATAAGGTTATTTTATAAGATTCCGTAGTTGCCTTATATATATATATATTTATTTATTATATATATTTATATGTTTATAGCTTTGGATTATGTATACCCTCCTATGGATTTGACTATAGTTGAACAAAAAAATATGTAAGTATCATAATTGAAATCTGGGGAAAATGAAAAAATAAATAAATATTATAAAGGGGAAATAAAAAGGGTAATAATATGATGAATACCATTCTTCTTTTATATTTATATATATACATATACATATACATATATACATATACATATAGTTGTTTTTCTGCATTTCCAGATTCCAATGTTTTTGAAGTAGGTGATCAAGTATACAGTATTCGAGTAAAAGCTAGTAATTCATTATTTGCTGAATCAGGTAAAGCAAAGTATATAGAATGAAAACAAATAAAAAAATAAAAATCAATAAAAAAATAAAAAAAATTGCTCTCCTTTTTTTGTATATATATATTTATTTATTTATTCATATATATATGGGTGAAAATATGTATTAACTATGTATTTTTAAACTTAAACCACTTTTGGTATAGGTCCAACAACTTCAGCTGGGTTTTTATACGGATATGTTTTTTTTCGACAAAAGAAAGATTCAACAATTAGACGTGGCTATTTTCAAGTAAATTAAATAAATAAATAAAAATATGAGCGAAATAAATAAATTTATTAATGCAATTTATTTGTTTATTTATTTTTATTTATTATATAGAAATCTTTAGTATTAATATCACAACATCCTTTTGTTGGTTTATTCTCTCGTATTGTTTCCATTCTTGGCCCTGCTTTTTTCGATGCTGGACAACCAATGTTAGAAGCTGCAGTGATGAATATCATTCAATGGTAAATAAATAAAATAATATCAATCAAATCAAGAATATGAAAAATATGAAAATATACTGAACAAATGAAGACTAATTCACATTACTATTATTATTTAGGAATGAGCCTAAATTAGATGGGCATATATTAGATTTACCATTTCTTGGACACTTATTAGAAGTAGAATTGCCTCAGCCATTAAAACCTCAATTATTAGAAACGTCCTCTTTTGATATGAACAAAATGCAACCCGATCTTCATGTAAAAATTGAATATATAGAAATAAAATAATTATTACATAAATATTTAATAAAATGATATAACATATATTTAGTGGATTAATTCTTCTTTCTCTTTTTTTTTTTTTTAATTAGATTATGGCATCATTACCGGTAGGTGGATTATATGCCCATTTTAAAGATATTGTGAAGGATTTATGGTTGTTATGGGAATTGGTATTACTTGGTGAACCTATCGTGATTATTGCCCCAGATCCAAATATTTGTAGTGAAGCTGTTATTTCCCTTATTGATCTTATTAATCCAGTAAGTTTTTTTTTTTTTCATATCTATTTAAAAAAATAAAAAGTAAAAAAGTTAAAATTACTTATGTATATTTAATTAATCTTTAACTTCAGATCCCTTACTGTGGTGATTTTCGACCTTATTTCACAATTCAAGATTCCGATTTTAAAGGCTTTGTAAATAAAAATAAAGTAAGAAAAAGAAAGAAATAATGAAATAAAATATTGATGCTTTTTATATATAATGATATAAAATGAATTAAATCTTTTTTTTTTCTATGTAGCCACCAACAAATTTAATATTAGGCGTCACTAATCCGTTTTTCAATACTGCTATTGACCATTGGCCACATATTATTAGAGTAGGAAGGCAGCAATTAAGGTAACGTATAAGTGATGACAACCATTTTTTTTATTTATACACTTGCATATACTTATATATCATTCATTATATATTTATATTATTATTTAATCATGTAGAAAACCCGATGGAACATTGATTGTAACACAAGGAAATAGTAAAAATCAACCTCATAAAAATGGATTGGGTCGATCATCAAAATCTACTTTAGGGTCAAAATCTAATATTTTATATGAATTTGTTCAGGTACGTAATTTAAAAAAATAAACTCAATCTATTTAAAAATAGAAATGTAACAAATTCAATATCAACATTAATTTTTTAATTAAACAATAGGGTATCACATCAAAAAGAAAAGGCGTTATATTAAAAGATAGAGACTTACTTCGTATGTTGACCGAAGCAACAGTTCGTGGTTACCCTCCAGGTAAATAAATAAATATTATATATATATAAGTGCACGCGTGTGTGTATTTGTATAAATACAAATATAAGGGTTATTTTATTTATTTAAACAATTAAAAAATTAAAAACATTTATATTTATATATTTATATTAGAATGGGTACTTAATAATATTCTTCGTCATCATTTTGTGGATTTAACGAAAAAGTTTTTGGTTCCGTTAAATCGTTATTTTAACACGTTAATTCCAACCGAAAAGTAAATATAATAAAACTAAAAAAACTAGTAAATAAAATATATACTTATATTATTTTAATTTTGATCATATTAGAATCTCATCTACAACATTGAAACCTCCCCCACTTCGACCCTTTCAAACGGATCAATTTATGAAATCTTTAAAAGAGCATGGTACACCATTACAATTTAGGTCAACCTTTAAAACTCGTACATCTACTACAGATCCAGTTAAAGACCTTTATTCTCAATTTTTAAAATGTGGCAATTTTGCAACATGGTTACAGCAAAGTATATATGTAGGACAACAGCAGATTGATAAACATTATATTGATGAATTGTGTCAAATAAATCCAAATCGGAGTTCATCTGAAATGATTAAAACTATTCGAAATGTTCTGGTAAAAAAAAAAAAAAGAAAATAGGAAAAAAAATAAATATATATTTTTATTGTTATTCTAATTAAATAAAAATATTTTATTATTATTATTATTATTAATTATATATATATATATATGTATATAGGATGATTCTACTTCTAACCTTACAACAGCATTAACAGAAAACCAACGACAACAATTAGAATCAATATTAGAAACAACCAAAGTACGGAATTAAAAATGGGCCAACTTTTTTTTTTTGATAATCTATTTTTGGTTCTATTCAATTGGACACAAGAAGAGAAACCTATTTCGGAAAACTAACCAACCTCTTTAAAAAATTAAACTACTTTTTACTTTTTTTTTCTTTTTTTTTTCCTTCTCCCCTTATTTTTTTATTAACCTTCCTAATATATAATTTTCTTTTCTGTCTAATTTATTTTCTTTATCTTTCTTTTACATATCTATTACTTTTTATTGTTATTGATAATTTTCTTTGTATATATATATATAATACTCTCTCTCTTTTTTTATTTACTTTTTTTAATATCTTTCTTTTATATTAATAATAATAATAATAGCAATAATATGACTATTTTTACTAAACTTCATTCCATAAAAACCAATAAATTACCTTTTCTTTCACATAAAAAAAAGCCAAAAACAACTAATACTACTACCAGCTCTACAACGCCAGCTCAATATAATAATACTAATTCTAATTCTACCAATCAACATTTTTCTAATTATAAACGTTATTCGTTATCAGTTAATAATGTAAGTCAAACCTCATCACCATCACCATCACAGCAGCAACAACAATATAAACCAAGTCAAAAGAAACCACAACGTTCACGTACAATAAGCACACCTAGTACAAGTTTTACAGAAACTTTAAAGGAAATATCTAAACGAGCCCAACAACAACAATTTGATGATGTATTTGATAGTTTCTTTTTTTCTGATAAACGATGTCAAGATAGGGCTATTTTTATGACAGCTCGACTTAAACAAAATATAGGCAATTTATTATTTTCATCATCATCTAATCAACAATTACAACAGCGTTATCAAAAAAATGTATCACATACTGTTATGGATGAAGAAGAGTATGATTTTTGGAAATTAGTGACAGATCGGTTTTATACTTTGAATTATATCTTATTTGTGCTACCTAACGATGCTACACCTCAACATTATAAAAACCAATACCTTCATACTTTAGAACAACATATTAGAGAACAGCAAAATGATGGACATTTAATATTGAATCAGCGTGGTGGAATGGAAACTTATTTTGCTTTTTATTTTGCTCTTCAACAACACCAGCAACGTTCAACATTTTACATTAAAGAGGAAGATACATGGGCCATTGTTGAAAAAGCAAGATTAATAATAGAACACTGTTTGGATAGTGAAACTAAATTAGGTCCTACGGAAAAAGATGCAATGTATATTTTTCATGGAATGCGGATTGGTTTCCATAATCATGTTGAACCTCAAATCATTTTAGATAACACCATGGATGGTGGAAAATTGTATGAAATGGTTCAATCAACAGTGAAAGAAAATAAAAATTTGGCAAAACAACCTTATGAGAATCCCTTTGAAGATGATGCTTGTATTGTTCATGAAGATGATTTCGATAGTAATAGCAATAACAGTAACGATCATCATGATGGTGAAGTAGATTTTATCGATTATCCTATTACCAGTTCAAGATCTCGCGAAATAGATAGTGGTTTTTATGAAGGTGTTATTAAAAATTAATATATATATATATTAATATTATCCATTTTATTATTATTATTAATGTACTTTTCATTTTTTTAAAAAAATACCCATTTTTCTCATTCTTAATTCTCTCTTTTTTTTTCATTGTAGACAAATAATCCATCTTTATTTTATTTTTTTTAAAAAAACAAATTATAATAAATAATAATTAATTCGCTTTCATTCTATTTTGAAAAAAAATAAAATAAAATAACAATACCGTATATATTATTAAAAAAAAAAGCAATTTTTTATTTATATATTTACAGATAAAAAAACAACAACAACTAATAATCAAATATTAGTTTAATTGTTGTTGATAAATAATAATAATAAAAAATAATAATCCTTCCTACATAATTATTATTTTGAAATTTGATTCAAATCGGCAGGGAATCGTTTATTAGAGTTATGGCTAAAATTGATTCCATAATCTCTTCTCCATTGATATTCAGCTTGTTTTCTTGCATCATAGCTTGAATCTGGCAATGCAGATGAACGTCTTCGAGCAATAGCATGAGGGCTATTATCTGGAATAGGAACACCATTTGGATCTACCGTATTATTCATGGAATTACGTCGACTATAAGCAACAGCACCTGCAGCGCCAATAGTACCTAAAGCAATAGTTGTTGGAAACATATTTTTATTTTTGTTTTATTTAATACAAGTGTGAGAGAATTGGAAAAAAAATAAAGAAAAAAAAAGACTGAAAAAAACAACCTTTTATATTAATAAAAAAAAGAAAGTCAATCATGTGGACATATTGTCATTTTTTTTTTTTTTGCATGAAAAATACATACCCACGCTTTCTAAAACAAGTATATCTATCAACTTATGGAATAATTGTATCGTAACAATACCAAGTCATATTAATATAGCTTTTCTATTTTTTTAAAGAAAATTAAAAATTATACTCTTTAAACTATATATTAACTTTACAAGTACCCTTTTCATTATATATAAAATATATTAAATTATTATATATAGTATACCCTTGGTTAAAAAGGTAAAATAAAGACACAACCAAACATCCAAATAGCTCTTCTCTAAATAAACAAATTAACCAATCATGTCTTTTACATACATCTAAATGCATTCTCACACCAAAAAGTCTTTTTTAGATAAACCATTCTTGTATAAATTTAAGTGTGAAAAAAAAAAATAGGTATCTTTTATTTATTTATTTGTATAAACTATTGATATTACTTTTATGGATAAAAATCATTAATCTTTTATCTTTTTTTTTTTTAATAATAAAATAAATTAATGCAAAGAAGAGCGGGCTATTTATTATCCTTTTTTTTTTTTTTTCAATAAGCCAGGTTTAGATTTTTAATTTTCAACTTCCGCTTGATTTTTTTTTAATTTGACGTGTTGTTTTTTTTTCCTATACTTTCTCTCTCTTTCTTTTTTTTTTAAATCCATTAAAATTAATAACACTAATAATAATAATAATGGCTTCTCAATTATTCAAACAATCTCTTCGTGCTATTACTCGTACTACAGTTTCTAAACCTTTAATGGTACGTAGTATGAATGCTGCTCTTCGTCCTTCTATTATCAAACCTACTCTTTATCGATCTTTTTCTGTAGCTATGCCTCGTATGAGTGCTGGTGAAGGTAAAGTTTTTATATATATGTAACATAATAGATAAAAAAAGAAAGAAAAACAAAAAACAATTATAATAATAATGATAATATATATACATTATTATTATTATTATTATGTAAGGTAAAATATTCTTTCCTAGTATTTTATCATTTATTTATTTTATCTTTTTATTAAAATAAAATAGTTGATTCTGATTTGGTGCACAAATTAAATGAAGAACTTACTTATGAAAAAGAAAATGAAGAATCTAGCCAACCTGCTTTTATTAAAGAATTTTTAGAAGCTAATGCTTACAAGGTATTAAAGATATGGAGATTTCAATAAGAGAAAATAAATAAATAAAAAGAGGTTCAAGTGAATATATATGTATATGCATATTAACTAATATTAATAATAATGATATATATATATACATATATATACTGTATGGATTAGATTGAAGATAAACCAGGTCATGACGAAGTAACCTTAACCCGTTCTTTTGGAAATGAAAAGTAATTAGTATACATAAATATATAAAATATTTACTTTTTACATTTTATGACTAATATATGTTTATATTATATTATTATTGCTGATAGTATTACCATTTTATTCTCAATTTCTGATATCAATAATGCCAATACAGACGGTTTCCTTCCTGAAGAAGATGAAGTAGTTGAAGAAGAAGATGAAATTTCTTTCCCCGTCCGAGCTTCAGTTACAATTGAAAAGGAAGGCAAAGGAGCTGTTACCATAGACACAGTTGCCCAAGACGGAGAAATCACAGTAGAAAGCGTTATGTATTATAAGGATGGAAAATTAGCTAAAGGAACCACAGCTGAATCTGATTGGGAACGTCGTGGATTATATATTGGTCCTCAATTTGCTGAATTAGACGATAACCTTCAATCCTTATTTGAAAAATACCTTGAAGAACGTGGAGTAGATTCTGGATTAGCTTCTTTCTTACCTGATTACGTTGAATATAAAGAACAAAAAGAATATACTCAATGGTTAGGTAGTGTCAAGGATTTCGTTGCTGCTTAAATAAAATAAATAAAGCCTTTTTTCAATTTTTTACTTGAATATATATATAATTTTTTATTTATTTATTATAATCACATGTTTCACATAACATACACTCACACATACACATACACAAAAACAAATACAGAACTAAGGAATAAATATTTTTGAAATATTTATTTATTTATTTTTTATATATAAAAGTACTAATGGAAGAAGGGTAAAAAGTATATTTTTATATGATTATTATTACTATTATTATTTTTAGTATTGATTAGGAGTGAATTGAAGAACAACATGAAGTTCACCATGGCTACGAAGACCAGTTTTACCAGTAAGTTTAAAGAATTCATCAATAGCACGACCTTTTACAACATCAGCGAAATCAACGCTTACATCACCAATTTTGTCAGAACCAACAAGATCCTTGTCATAAACTTGGAAATGAATTTTATGATCAGATGATCCGTTACTTAAAGGGAAAGTGAAAGTTTGCTATATAAGAAGAAAAAAAAAAAACAACGAAGTGATTAAAATTTAAAATACGTGTTCATCTATTTTCCTTTTTTGTTCAAGTACCCTTTTCCTCTTATTTATATATTATTAATAATACATATGCATATGACTTACATTAAATACAGGATTATTGGTATTATTAAGTTGCTTGGTACGTTGCTTGTATTTGCTATCAATCCAGAATTCACTATATTATAAATGTAACAAATAAAATAAATATTCATCATCCTTTTTAAAAAAGAAAGAAAAGGGGGAAATATAAAACTTACACATAAGGATCATTCTATTAAAATAATAAAATATATACATATTAGATATACATAATATTAAAGAGTTTATTCTTATTTTTTAAATAAAATAAAGCAAGGATGATATATATATATATATTACCTTTCCGATCAAATCTTCACCTTTCAAGTTACGACCTTCAACTAAATATGTAAAAAAAGTAATAAGTTATACAGCATATGTATAAAGTTATATTAAAAAAATAAAATATATTACCAATAGTAACGTGTAAAACACCTTCGGGATTTTTGTGACTTGAGAACATTTTATATTTTTTGCTATATATTTATATTATTAAAAAAAAATAATAAAAAGAAAAGAAGAAAGAAAGATAAAAAAACCAAAATTTGTTTACCTTTTTATAAAAAAAATCGAAACTTGTCTATTTTGAACAACGCGTACGAAATCAGTTTCGGCATTTTAAAATAAAAATAAACTTCCGTAACTTTACCATAATATTACATGAAAAAAAAAGTAAGACATTATTATATAGATTGAAAAATCGCCAAAACGGCAGGTATCGTTTTTTCTTTTCTTTCTGTTCGAATATTATATCTATATTTTATTTTTAAGTATAATGATTATGTATTTCAAATAATGATAGTGATTATTGATACGTATATAAAATCCCTCGGTATGTTTGTACGTATAGGTGCATTTCTATGTATACATCTTTTTAGGTTACATTTTTGTTTTTTTGGTTGTGTAAACAGATAAATAACAAATATATATGCATTATAAAAATAATTTTTGCGCACCAATTCTTTTTAAAAGAAAGAAACATTGTTGATACCTGCGGGTAATAGGACCTGCCTTCGATTTACTTCTCAAAAAAGGAAAAAAGAAAGAAATAGTTTTAACCAAAGCTAATTTAGCCAATAAAATAGAATGGTAATATGATTTCTTTTTATGCGAAAAACTATTTTTAACTTTCTCTTTCAAAACGTTTTCTCGGATTACAACTATAGCCAAGAAGTATTGATGTCATTTTAATCTATTATTAAAATAAAATGTCATTTTTAATAATGATCATTTAAAAAGATGTTATCATTAAAAGCATATACCATTGGTTTATTATTTATAAGGTTAGCTTATTTTAATAGATACTAAGCTGTTTCTAATCTTCTATAAATAATAAAAAAAACCTGAATAAAATAAATTAACGATAACAGCAGTAAAAAAAACATCAGCTCTTTGGACATCTCGTTGATTTTATTTAAAGTCTACTGCAAAGTGAAAATACTGAAGGTCTGATTTTTAAAAAAAAATGAAATTTTTTTATTTTTTGATTGGATGGGGTAAATAAATTCCTTTTTCCTTCTCTCTTTCTTTTTTCTTAATATATATATAATTTATTTTTTTTGTATATACATAAAATATATCCTTATTTATATTTAATAATAATAGTAATAATAAAATAATAACAATAATAATAAAATAATGTCTAATTCGGTAGAAAATACATTTCGTAGTTCATTACGTAATTTTAATATATCGTCTTCAGCTCCTATATCTTTACCCACTTCAACAAATAATAATAATAATAATTCACCTTTTTCATCACTACGAGATGCCACATCTAATATGTTTTCCAATGTATCATCAACAGTACAAGGTTATTTACCTGTCAATGCAGAAGAAGAGGAAGAACCCTGGTATCAATTATCACGAGTAGAGGTATATATATATATATATATATGTGTGTGTGTGTGTGTGTGCGTACAAGTATGAGCGTGTGAGTGTATGTGTCTCTCTATTTAATTGATAATACTAATAATAATGTTTTATTTTATTTTTGATACGTAGCGAATCATGGCTTTTGCTCTTTGCTTGGCACTTGGCATACTCTGCTTTTTCTTGGTAAATATTTCAACTTGGAATAATCATATAATAACAATACGAATAAGCATATTTAAACAAAAAATCTATTTTTTAAACTTTTATTTCTATTGCTCTTTTATTTTATTTATCTATCAACTTGATAGGCATTTTCCTTTTTCCTTGTTCTTCTTCCTATCGCACCTGGAAAATTCGCAGCAACATTTACATGTAAAATATTATTTTATCTTTATATACATTTAAAAAAGGAAAAAGAAAAAAGAATAGAGTGGACGAACGATTACATAATTGTTTGATGATAGTGAGCTAATACAAATATACGTGTTATATTTTATATAGTGGGAAGTGTTCTTATTTTGGTGAGTATAGCATTACTTCGTGGACCATGGTCTCATATTAAACATATGATCTCAGTGGAGAGACTTCCATTTTCATTATCTTATGTTGGATCTATGGTATTAACCATCTATGCATCTTTAGGCGTAAGTGGTATATATATTATGGTATATCATGAGATTCTTTTATTTTATTTCAAATGATTTTTTATCTTTTATTTTATATCCATATTTTAGATCCGTAATTATGTATTAACCATTGTATTTTCTATTGTTCAATTAATTGCATTGGCATGGTAATAATAAATAAACAAACTTGTAAATAAAGTTAATGGATAAATAATGCTCATCATCATCACCATCATTATTATTCTTTTTATTTAATAATATAGGTATATTGGATCATATATTCCTGGAGGTGTATCAACTTTAAGATATGGCTCAGCCTATGTGGGAAGAAGAGCTGCATCTATTTTACCATTTTAGAAAAAGTAAAAGAAGGAAAGAAAGAAAAAGGACATGTTTATTTTTAAAAAAGATAAATAAATAAATAATCGATGATTAAACTATTACTTAAATAATCGCTATTGCCATAAGGTTTTTTTTTTTTTACTAACGGGAAAAATGGTATCATATGTTACATAAATATTGAAAAAGGATGTTACAATCTCGTTATTATTATTATTTTTTTTTTACATGTCGCGTCTCGATTTTTTTTTTTAATTTAATTAACTAAATAAATAAATAATGGATTTTATTATTTTATGTTTTTTAGTATTATTATTATTAATATAATTCTTTTTATTTTATTTTATATATTCTATTTATTTTCTAACAGTTATACAATTTAATTTACATCAAAGATAACCATTATACAATCAATTACCGCGTCAAATGCGGAGTTTGCAGTGATATCGTCACTTTGAATAAATTTTTCTCTCACCTGCGAATAAAAAGTTTTTTTTCCCCTACTTTTAAAATTTTTTGTCCCACTTCTTTTTTTTCTCTTTCTTCTCTCTCACTTTTTTTTTTTTTTTTTTTTTGAACACACACTTGTATCTTTTTCTTATTCTTATTTTCTCTCCATGGTTTATGGCAGTGAACTTCAACGTGTAAGTGTTTGTTCATTTATCATTTTCTTTTATCATCAATTATTTGGTTGTTTTTAAAAATATAGAGTAAAAAACAATAATAATACAAGATCCAACAATTTTTTTTATTTTTATTTTTACTATATAAAGAATTGGATTAATATAAAATAATTGTATTATAATAATATATGGAATATATATATACATATATACATATATTTATATACATATATTTATATATTATAAAAAAAAGGAGTGTTATATGAAAGTTAGTTACTATGATGATAAATATTTATATTAATAATAATAATGATAATCGTAATAAAGTTTATACCTTTTTAGAATCTATTATTAATTATATATACTTTTAATATTGTTATTTATTATTTCTAGGGAGGAATAAAGAATCCGAAACTAGATGAACAAGCTGATGAAAATGTAGATACAGTCACTTACAGCGGTGGAAAGAAAGCTGGTCTTCATAATGGTTTAGCTAATAAAACTACTCTACTTTCTTCAACTACCAATTATACTTCAAAAAAAATAACTACTGTGTTGGGTGAATCGAAGCGTCCCATTTTAACTGATAAAAGCAATCGTTCTGGTCAAAAACAACTATCGGTAAATATTATTATTATTGTTATTATTTTATTTTTCTAAAAAAAACCCTCTTTGGTATATATAAATACAAATATTTATTAAATTAAACTAATAAAAATATTATTAAATTATTTTATTTATAGCAGAAATCACTTAGTAATAAAGATATCAACCAAACACAACGACTTCAAGAATTAGAATATGTTTTATTACCTAATACCCAAGTAGAATCCACTTTACCATCTCATAAAAAAGTTCAAGAACCCATTACCACTACAATTGATAAAAATAATAATAAGCATGATGTTTTATCTTCTAAACAACCAAATACCATGCCAGCTTCCACATCTTCTTCAACACATATTAATAATAACAAAAAAGATAAAGTCAAACCTAATGAAGAACAAAAACAACAACAACAGGAAGAAGAAGAAACGAATGAAGATGTAAAAGCATTTTTTGAAGATAATAAACAGCGATATAATAATAAATCCAAAGATGATAAACCTAAAATGGACCCAACACCTATTTTACCTATTATTGTACCGGATCGTATTAAACCTTATGTAAGAGAACGTTATTTATCATCCTCATCTATCGCAGCAGCTTCATCCATTAAAAGATCTTATGAAGGTATATATCAACGTGGTGAACATCTTCTTTCTAATTTAAAAAAACAAAAATCAAAGCATCAACATGATTTAGATCCTCATCCTCATCAAGGTATTGATACGTCAGAAAAAGAAAATATAGACCCTAATCAAATTGGAAAACCAATCAAATCATTATCATCATCAACAATCTCCTCATCTACTACCAACCCATTAAATAAACATAATATAAATATTAACACTAATAATACTAATAACAATAACAATAATAACAATAGCAATACTAATTCTCATTCGCATCATTCAACACAACAACAACAGCATTCTTCTTCTTCAAAACCTGTGTTTCATAAATTACAAACAGATGATTATCAACCAACTGAAATAAATGTAGATGAAGAAACATATAACCAAGTCAATGAATCAGAAAAAGAGCAAGAAAAACGTTCTCAAAGTAACATTCTACAATTTTCTATTACTGGTCGTGAAGTGGATGATGAAGATGAATTGTTGAAAGACCCCATGTTAGTATCTGAATATGCCGATGATATCCATACCTATCTTCGTTCCATGGAGGTAATAAAAGGAAATACATTTATTAAAACTAGAAAGAAAAAGAAAATATATAAACTTTTTTGTTTATTCATATCTCCTTTTTTAATTTTTATTTTTAGAAAAATGTGTTAGCAGATCCAAACTATATAAAAGATCAACACGAAATAACATGGCGAATGCGTAGTGTCTTGGTTGATTGGGTGATTGAAGTGCATTATATATTCCAATTATTGCCTGAAACCTTATTTTTAACTATCAATATCATCGATCGCTTTTTATCCAAACGTGATGTCTCCTTATGTAAATTACAATTGGTTGGCATTACTTCCTTGTTTATTGCTACTAAATTTGAAGAAACTGCCTCCCCTACCATCAAGCAATATTTATACATGACAGGTGATACAATTACCGAAGATGATTTATTAAAAGCAGAAAGGTTTATCTTACAAGTTTTGGATTTCAGATTATGCTACCCAAACCCATTACAATTTTTAAGACGATGCGCTATGATTGGTAATTTTGATTTACATATTCGTATGTTGGCAAAATATTTCATGGAAATCTCATGCGTAGATTATCGATTTATTTCGGTTCCTCCTTCTAAAACTGCTGCTGCTGCTCTATGGTTATCTACTAAGATGTTATGTAAAGGTACTTGGTCTCCTGAATTGGTTCGTATTTCTGGCTATACCATACAAGATATTAAACCTATTGTTGAATTGATGTTGGATTATTTGTCTCAAAATGTACGCGACGAAGCGTTTCATAAAAAATGGTCAACAAAACGTATGATGCGAATTAGTACCTTTGTTCATGATTGGGTTCATAAATTCTATCAATAAGTATATACTCATATATAAATATATATAAATCTTAAAAGGAAAAAAAAAAAAAAAAAAAAAAAAAAACATCTCTTATATATATATAACATTTTATTATCCATTTATATACTACTTTTATTTATTGTTGTTTTAATCTTCCCCCTTTCCCCTTACCTTTTATTACTATATGCTCTCTTTACAATTTTTTTTTTTAAAAAACTTCTTCATTCTCCCTTTCATTATAAATTAACTAAAAAATAAATAAATAAATAATTGCAAACTTGTTTTTATACTATACACATATATGCATTTATATTTATTTATATAATGATCTATCTAATTTTTTTTTTTTAAAAAAATACCACTTTATTTAATAAAATCCACCAAATGCTACTTTCCAATATTTTAGGATATATGGGTTTGTGATAAATAGGTATCAATAATGAAGATGATTAAAGATAATGCTACTCTATTATACTTTAGAATTCTGACCCAACTTTCCAACGTTTTTTAAAAAGGATTAGTTTTTTCGTTTAGTTTTTTCAAATATTTACCATTAATTAATATGTATTAAAAATGCTATTATTTGATTTTTTTATCAAGTTCCTTATTTTTGTTTTAAACACGGTTTATTTTATAATAAAAATATAGGACAGTAATATTTATAAAACAAGCCCTAGGATACTTTTTTTTAAATATCTGATGGATTCTACGGCGATTTTTTTTTGTAAATAATATTTTTTATTATTATTAATACTAATGAGTGTACTATCATCTATTTGCTTATACACATGAGTTTTCTTTCATAATTTTAGAATATATTAACTTATGATAAAAATATAAAAAATGAAGGTTTAAAAAACAAAAAGTGATATTCAAGCTATTGATATTCTTTTTTAAATAATAACAAAAAATAATACTTTTGAATATTTTGACATTCTTTTTATAAAACATAAGCAGATAAAAGATAAAAAAATGTTGATATATATTTCTGGGTGAAATATACTAGAATATAACTTCACATGACTGTTGGAGTACAAAATGAAAATTATATCATATCGATTAAATATAATTTAAATCGTAAAAATTTTGGATTGGTGCTAGCATAACATCACCAGATGTGAGGTTAATGGAAGAATATACAATAAGTAGTTTTTTGTATAATAATAGTGTGAGTTTTACTAAGCATGGAAGTAATATCTTTTTTTTTTTTTAGCAATCCAAGTCTTACTAATAATTATTATTTTTCTGTGCCTTTTTCAGAAAAAAAAAGATAAAAATATTACTACGCAAGCACTTGAAAGATTACAATGTGGGCATTTTGATGATGTGAATGATTAAAGTGGCTATTCCGATGATTTTTAATTGGAGTTAAATTATTATTCCCCGTATGTCAATACCTTTATAAAGTTGGTTATTATTAGGGTATCTTTTTATGTTTCTTGTGATGCTCATCTCCTTTTTTTACTTGATCCCTTTACCATTGTATATAATAAATTTTGAAGCAAACTAATGCGTACTTTCTAAAGAAAAATATTTTCCTTCTACTCCCTAACCGGTAATGACATTTAATAATCTTATTTCAAATATAATTAATAGTGAAAATACTATATTTTAATATTTATTGATCATTCTATTTTTGACATTGTAAGAAATGTTTAAAAAAATTAATAAAAAAATAGTATTTGGGTTGATTATTTTTATTGAACCAAGAATTAGATACATTATTATTAAAAGTAAATAAATCATTTTGTATGCACATAAAAAAGACAAAAAAAAGTATATGCATATATAACTCATTCCTGATACAATATAATCAAGGAAACCTTTTTAATAAGTTAATAATATTATATATATGTAAATTACAATTTGTTTTTACTAGAAAAGGAAGGTGTGATGGTGCGTTTTTCTTTTTTGTAATGATTAAAATTACTAAAGACTGGATCACGTAATTCATTCCAAAAGGCAATAACAGAATATGGCCAAAGAGAATAAATATTTCCATCCTCACTTTTATACCAAGATTCGCAACCAGAGTGCCATACAGTATTTTTTAATCCTTCTTGTATTCTATCTGTATATTCATTTTGAGCTTTTTCTTTTGGGTCCATGGCACTTATGTGGTTATCTTGCATATACTTGATACATTTAATGCCGAAATCAACTTGGCTACGCAATGTATATATAAATTGTATTAGTATTCTATTTCAATAAAATAAAATCATTTATATATACTTGTAAATTACCATTCAATCATTGAAATAACAGAATTATGTCCTAGACCAGAACCTATAAAAAAATTTTATTTATTTAAAAAAAAAAAAAAAAATAGGAAAAAGAAAAAACCACACATATGAATAAAATATAGAGAAGAGTATATATATAATATTATTTTGATTATATTTTTTTTTTTTTTTTTTTTTTACCTGGCCCTAACAACATATATAGATTAGGAAATTCACTAACAACTGTCGCTTTATAAATTTTTGGATAATTTTCTTTCCAATGTGAGACTAGGCTTAAATTATTTTTACCATATACTATGTACAAAAATAATAAGGATAAGAATGAGAATGGAAATAATAATATCGTATATATTTATAATTTTACCTTGTAAATTTCCAGCAAAACCTTCTACATCAAAGCCAGTAGCTAGTACTAATATATCCAATTCATAAGATTGACCATCTTGTGTATAAATTGTATTACCAATTACATCTTGAATACCAGCTGTGACAACGGATACATTAGGTTTAGCCATTGTTTCAAGGTAATTTTCAGATCGAACAATTCTCTATATTTTATTAAAAAATTAGAGTAAATGTAAATGATCATAAACTATTAGTAATATATATACTAATACATACCTTACATCCAGGTAAATAATTAGGTGTAAGGACTGGAATTAAATCAGGTCGACCAGCACGATGTAATCTAACGGCATGAGTTTTTTTGAAAAATTTATGAACCAACTTTGTCAAGTAACTTTTATGGTCTTTAAAATTGACAATGAAAACTTCGTGCTATGTAAAATAACAAATAAACGAATATGGATGGTATGAGAAAAAACCGTTTACAAATATACAAATTATTATAGTACATGTATATATAATACCTGAATAAATAATAAATAACGATAAATTCTCATTACAAAAGGTAAATATTTAAATATGAGTTGAACTAATTTAGAATATTGGAATTGAGATCTTGGTCCGCACCAAGTTGCTGTACGCTATAAAGTTAAAGATATATATATAATGGAATAAATGAAACAGTGTAATATATATAAATGTACATTTATTTAAAAAATAATATTTATTTACCTGGAAACTATATAAATGACTAGCCATTTTTTGTAAATGAGGAGCAGCTTGAACAGCGCTAGCACCAGTTCCAATTAATCCAACACGTTTATTTGTAAAATCGACATTAGCATCCCAATTTGCTGTATGGATTAAAGTACCTTCAAACTTTGTAAATTGCTCAGGAATGTTTGGAATACGTAAAGGGCCTAAACCAGCAAAGCTTTTTTTTTTATTAAAAAAAAAAAAAGAAATAAAGTGGAAAAAGAATGGAAGGTTAGATTATATTTATAAATAACAATAAGGTTAAGCATTATATATATTTACATACACAGTATCAAAATATTGAGTCATGATAGGGCCATGTTTATGTTGAAAATCCACTTTCCATTTATATTTATCTTCACACCAAGTAGCTTTTAAAACTTCAGTATTTAATACAATTTGTTTTTTTAATTGATACTTGTCAGTAACCCGTAACAAATATTCATGAATTTCCTTTTGTGGACTATAATGATGACTCCAATCTGAATTTAATTCAAAACTATAAGAATATAAATGACTTGGAACCTATAATTTGCGTATTAGAAAATTAATGAAAATCATAAAAAAATAAAACCATAGCAAGGATTAGAT
This sequence comes from Cunninghamella blakesleeana, assembly GCA_017871115.1. NCBI lineage: Eukaryota > Fungi > Mucoromycota > Mucoromycetes > Mucorales > Cunninghamellaceae > Cunninghamella > Cunninghamella blakesleeana. The sequence continues at coordinate 3,765,274 of JAFCIZ010000002.1, read as the reverse complement.
GAATGACTTTTTCTTTTTCATTTTCATTTTTTTTAAAAAGAAATAGTATTGTGATATTGAAGTAATATTATATAATTATATATTTACATCACAAGCACAACCAAGATAAGTATTTGCATACCAGCAGCCGCCTATTTCGTCTATTAAACGAGGAAAAAGAATAAAAGAATATATGGCCAACATTATTAATATTAATACTAATATTATAACCTTTTCTAGCTCTTTTATTATGTATTTTTCTTCTATTTACCAGAAGCTTCAAAAATAGTAGCTTTTATTCCAAGTTGTTGTTTTAATTGTATAGCAGCACAAAGGCCACTAAATCTACAAGTAATGAATTTTAAAGATTAAAAGAAAAAAAAAAAAAATAAGTTTAATAATAATACTCATTAATAAGAAGATTGTTAATAGTTTTTTTTTTTTTTAAAAAAAAAAAAAAGGGCATACCCTGAACCTATCACGCAAGCAGTTTTTTTAGTCATAGTTTTTTTAAGAAAAAGGGAAAAAGTGGGGAAAAGCTGAAGAGACAAAAAAAATAAAAATATTTCTTTTTTATAGATTTACTTTTTGTTACACTAAAATTATTTTGTGTGGGGAAAGCTTTAGAATCGCATGAAATATATATGTGTAATGATTTTTTTTTCATTTTTAGGATGTTTTATAATGTCATTCATAACTTAAAAAAATTGTAAATATAAAAAAAAAATAAAAAGTGATTGCAGCTAAAAAAAGACAGATAAACTTTTACCTTCATTTCCTTTTTTTTTGATTTTAATCATTATTTTTTTGTAATTATTATTATTATTTTTTCTTCTTTTATCGTCTTTATTTTTACTTTTTTTTATTTTATATATATATATATATATATATATATATATATATGTGTGTGTGTGTGTATGTATATTAATAATATTAAACTTAATCATTTAAGTTAATGAAAATAAATAAGAGTATCCACTATGTATTCTTTTTAGTATTGTCCAACAAATGAGATTTATTTAATTCTTTTGAGTAAATCATCTTAAAGGTGATTGATCAGACATTACATTAAATTTACTATGCTTCATGTGTTTGTAATACAGTGATAAAAAATAGAAAAAAAAATTGGATCAGTAAAAAGGCTTAATTACTATAATCAAAGTTGCTTACTACTTTAAATGTATAATTGGTAGACATTGTTAAAAAAACTTCACTATTAATTTAATATCCTCTATTATAGTACGACAGCACGGTGATTTGCATTTTGCTACATATTTTCATTATATAATAATAGTTTATCATTATCATCATTATTATTATAGTTATTATTATTTTCATTTTCCATAAATTTTTATAGAAATCAAGTCTTTTATAATGTACTATTCTTTTTTACTGTTTAAACTATTTATTTTTCCATATTATCAATTGTGACTTTTTAAATCTGGTTATTACTAAAACTATATATTTAATCATATCTTATTTTTATTTTATTTACCTCTTTTTTTTTATAAGTATATTGACTTTTAAAAATTGAAAACTGTTTTATATACTTGGCTATTTTTTTTATCTTCTGATGGGTGGAAAAATATTTTTAAAACTCCATACATTTCCTTTTTTGGAGGGATTTTTTTTAAAAAAAAAAATTAAGCTCCTTTTTCTCTCTCTCTCTTTCTATTTTTTATTTCTCATTTATTTTCTGTCGTCAATTTAACGATGTCATCTAATCGATCAAATAATAACAGACGATCTAATAACAACAACAATAATAACAATAATCGTAATTCAACTAATGTGAGCGGTCCTACTTCTGCTTTAAGTAGCTTTTTAAGGGTAAGCCAATACATTTATATATATAGTGAAAAATAATAAAAAAAGAATAATACTTTTTGTTAACTTTATAAATCAATCAATCAATCTATTTATATTTATTTATAAAATAGGAACAAGGTATTCGTGTAGATAATCGCAGTCGTCGTGAAGCACAAGAAAGAAGACGACGCCAGCGTTTACAAGAAGAAAATGGTGACACGCCAAACGCCTCCGACGTGACAGAAAACGCATCCGCAGCAGCTAGTTCTACTACTACTACAATAACGGACGATACAACAGCAACAACAGAAATGACTAGTATATTATACACACCTGTTTCAACGCGAAGACAGCGTACAAGAAATTCCGATGCTCAATCTATTTTGAATGCTGTATCTAAATCAAAAAAACAGCAAAAGAAAAAATTATTATCAAAACGTAAAAAAAGAAAAAATGATTCTTCTGATGATGATTCTTCAGATAATGATTCTTCCTCTAGTGAAACACAAGGTGATGATGATAATTATCTCGGCCCTGACCTTTCTATTGATGATTTTAAACCTGGCCCATCAACACGTCGTTCTCAAGCTGGTCGTCAATTGATTTTATTTTGTTGTCAATGTAAAAATCGTTTTACTCGTCCAAGAGCAGATAAAATGGATCCTGATTTTCAAGAAAAACCTACTTGTCCCTCTTGTCTTTCTGGTAAAACAACCAAACCTCCTGCTAAAAAAAAGAAGGCAATTATTGCTACTGGTGGTCCTGAAAAAATTAACTTTAATAAACAAGAAGCTGGCCCTCTTTCATTACAAGATATATGTGTCAATGTAAGTGAATACAAAGTGTCTGGATTAAATATAAAATAAAATAAAATTTATAAATAGGATTAAAATAAATAAATAAATATTTAAAAAAGGATGGGAGTTGACATCACTATTTTCTTTTTCTTTTTTTCCATTGATTAGATTGTAATTAATTATATTGAAGATATTGAAGCCTTTGGTGACATTAGTTATATTAATTTGGATAAAATTGCTAAAATCGTATGTCGTAACCGTTTATTATCAAATCATACTGCTCGCCTTTTCATGCAACCTAAACTTCATGAATTAACTCTTTACGATTGTACAAGTAAGTTGTTTTATTTATATATAGATAATATTTATATAAATACAAACTAAATAACAACAATAAAAATAATAAAAAATTATACATGTATATTTCTTTATTAGATATGGATGTGGATGGACTTAAGAACATTGCCCATTTTTGTCCTAATCTCCAAAAATTAAACTTATATTACTGTGGACGTATCACTGATGAAGTACTTGAACTTTACACAACGCATCTTCCTCATCTTAAATCATTAACATTATCTGGTGCTCATTTAATAACTCAAGATGCGTGGATTCAATATTTCAAAGCTAGAGGTCAACAATTAGAAACATTTAGTCTTCGCCATTCTCATCGGTTCCGAAAGGATGCCTTTAAAGAATTATTAATTCATGCTAAAAATTTACAGCATTTAAGATTATCACGTATTGTCACTTTGGATAATGATTGGTTAGACATCTATACCGAACATGGACCTACTACCCTAAAAACCTTAGAATTCTCGTGGCCACCTGAATCTCCAAGTCGACAGCATATTCTTACTTCAGAACATATGGTCAAAGTGCTTGAGCGTACTGGTGCTCATTTACAAGAACTTGTCTTAAAAGGATGTCCTGATATGGACGATGGTTTATTAATAGATGGCATTTTACCTTATTGTGGTTCATCATTGCATACCTTGATTTTAGAACAATGTGATAAATTATCATCCAAGGCTTTTAAAAAATTATTTGTTGAATGGAATCGTTCTACCGCTAATAATCGCCAAATACCATACGGACAAGGATTCAAACATGTTACTATTGCAAGATGTACCGACCTGGAGGATGATGCCTTTGTTGCTTTATTATGTCATTCTTGGAAAACATTAACTTATTTAAATATTCATAGTTTAGAAAAATTATCATCGGATGTATTAGAAGTCATTGCTGGTGGTCCCGTTCCTGATCTAACACCATTTGAAAATGAACAAGATGACGATGATGATAAGAATAATGATAATGAAAGTGATAATACTCATCCTATAGAATCGCCTGATGCTAATAGTAGCAATTCTTCTAACGCTACAACTCCTGATAATAATGATCATAGCGATACTGAAATTGAAGATAACCAGCAACAACAAGAACAGCTATTGTCATCACCATCAAAGAGTCGTAAAATGAAGCCGGTCATTATTGATAAAGAAATGCTATCATCCTTATCAGCATGTCAATCTCTAACTTATTTAGATGCTAGTTTTGTTAGAACTATGGATGATACTGTATTAACAAAATTAATTCAATCATGTCCTTTACTTGAGCGAGTTTTAGTTTGGGGATGTCAACAGGTAATAAAAATAAAGGAAAAATTAAAATAGATAAATAATATAAAATCACCATTATTTATTTTCTTTTCTCTTTTCTATTTATACATCTATTAGGTTTCTGAATACGTTCAAAAACCTCAAAAATTATCACTGGAAGGCCGAGAAATGTCGCAAGTTGTATAAATTTTTTCTTTTTTTTAATAGTTTACACAAAAATTTTAATTAAAAAAAATTACAAATCTGGCTTATACATATACACATATATAAATACATACATTATCAAATCATTTTTTTTAATATTCATATGCAAAAAGTAATAATAAAAATAAAAATACTTCCTTAAAATAAACCCTGAAAAAGAAAGATAATAATAAAAAAACTATGCAAGAAGGAGATAAGTGAACTATGTACTACCTATTTTATAAACAAAGAGAAGTCTTTGGGAAAATGAAATAAATGTATTTTTTATTATTAATTTTAAAATAAAAAAGATAAAGATGGTAAACCACAATAGCAACAACTTTAAAAAAAAACTTAAATACAAAAACTTAATATACGTGGGAACCAAAATCTCACACACTGATGCGAGCATAAATGTTTAAAAATAAAAAAAATAGATATAGAAGCAGACCAAAAGAAAATAATAGAGTGCTTATCCTCCTCCTTATTATTATTATTATTATTATTATTATTGTTATTTAATTTTTTTTTTTCTTTCTCTCTTTTTTTCTTTCTTTCTTTCTTACTCTCTCTTTATTTTATCACTTTTATTTATATAAATAATATGGTGCAACAACACGAACTTCGTACTTTAATCATTGGTTGTGGGTTCTCTGGTATAGACGCGGCTATCCAACTACGTAAACAACTTAATATTGTTGCTGACATTATGGAATACGGGTCAGATATAGGTGGTACTTGGCATGCAAATAAATATCCTGGATGTGAATGTGATGTTCGTTCTCATTTATATTCATTAAGTTATGAACTTAATCCAAAGTAAATATATTCTATTTTATAAAAGACTTTTCAAAAAGATTATCTAAACAATATTTAAACCCAGGAAGCTTATTTTACAACCTTATTTTTTTTTTTACACAGTTGGTCAAAGGCTTATTCATCTCAATCTGAGATCCTTGCTTATATAAAAAACGTTGCAACAAAATATAAAATATATGATCAAGTTCAATTGAATACGTTAGTATTAAGTGCAGAATGGGATAGTGATCGTAATCAATGGAAAGTAAGATATGCTCCTAGTAACAACCTCGATAAAGTTGAAACAAAATATTATCATTTTATGTAAGTAAAAAAAAAAAATAGCAATAACAATAACAATAACAACAATAAAAATAATAGTAATAAAATAAAAACATGCAATGGAGAAATAAATATAAAAAATTAAATATATATATATATATATATATATATATATATATATATATTATATAAAACAGATTTAATGGTATTGGCCCTTTACGTATTCCAAAAATTCCTAAAATGTTTGAAAATTTTAAAGGAAAAGTGGTACATACAGCAAAATGGGACTCATCGATTGATTTTACTAATAAAAAAGTGGTTTTAATAGGAAATGGATCAAGGTAAATATAAATATATATGAATTTTTTTTCTATTTTCTTTTTTTCCTAAAAAAAATAGTAATAAAAATAAACGCTATAATTCTAGTAATATATTTATTTATTTATTTTTTCCATTTTCATATATATTTTAATAGTGCTGTTCAAGCCTTACCTGAACTTCAAAAGCAAGTCAAACATTTATATAACTTTCAACGTTCCAAAGCCTGGATAACACCTAAAGTCAATACAGAGTATGGTACCTGGATCAAGTTTTGTTTTCGATGGATCCCATTATTCATGAGATTTTATCGATGGTATATCTATTGGACAAATGAATTCTTTTTTTTGACTTTCAAATACCCTAACAGTTCTTTTGCAAAAAAAACACATGCTCTTTTTACTCAAAGTATTAAAAACCAATTAACTAAAGCCGGTCGTCCTGATTTGATCCCTTCCTTAGTCCCTGATTATCCTATTGGATGTAAACGAATCTGTTTTTCAAGTGATTATTACGATGCTATAGCTAAAGATAACGTCACTTTAATAACAAATCCTATTGAACAAGTTCATGATAATGCTATTAAAACAGAAGATGGAACTATTATTAATGATATTGATGTTTTGGTATTGGCTACTGGATTTGAAACACAACATTTTTGGGGGGAATTAGATATTATTGGGAAAAATGGAATGTCTTTAAGAAAACTATGGAATGAACAAGACCCAAAAACCTATAAAACAGTATTAATTCACAGCTATCCGAATTTTTTCATGCTACTTGGCCCTGGAACTATTTTGGGTCATAGTTCGGTTATTTCTATGATCGAAAGGTAAAAACTGTAATTATTACTATTACTGTGTTTATATTCGTGTAGAGAACTTTTGATTTATTCTCTTTTTACTTCATTTCATTTCATTTGTATATAGTGAAGTAAATTATGGAATCCAATGTATGAAAAAAATGCTTCAATACAACCTGCCTTATATTGAACCAACAGAATCAGCTCAAGAAAAATTCTCAACTAAATTATATAATGATTTAAAATCAAGAGTTTGGTTAACAGGATGCAATTCGTGGTATTTGAACGAAAGAGGGGTGGTAAGAAAAAATATATATATAAATAAAATAATGTTAATATATATATATATATATATATATATATATAAGGTCATAATTAAAAAAGATTATTGATATATACATATATATATTGTTTATAGCCTACCCTTCTTTGGTCTGAAAATGTAACTAGTTACTGGTGGATACTAAGAAAATCACCAATTCGTGATTTTATTCGTCCTCAATAAATAAAACAGTAATAAATTTTATTATGATTTATTATAATATTTTTATAAACAATAATAATGAAATAGCTAAACAATAAAAACATTGAACATAATGAAAAATAAAAAGCAAGGGATAGTCTTTTATAAATAAAATTTTTTTCAAAAGTTCTTTATTTTTTTTTTCTTTATATGAATCTTATTAATTTAATGTAAAGCACAATGAAATTAATTATATATTTTATTGTTATATATATTATATAGTTTATCACTTTAATCAATTTTTGTAAGTAACATTATTGCAAAATAATCAAATCAATTAAATTTTTGTATACATATTCTGTCTAAAAATTTTCTATTATGAATTATATTACTTACAGCTAAAAAAAAAAAAAAAAGGAATAATTTCCATAGTAAAACTTAAAAAAAGAAATAAGTGAATGATTGCCTCTTGATTTCCATACCTTCAAATAACAAAGAGTACCCCAACAGTATTTATTTACAACTTTATTATTTTTGAATATTTAATACAAAGCTATTAAATACAAAAGATAAATAAGTAATTCTAGATCATAAACAATAGAAACAAAAAAAAATTATATTTCAATTAATAATGAGTTCTCAAAAAAGAGGATAAAAAAATTTTTTTCTTAATAAAATCAAAAAAAATTCTTTTTGAAATTTTATATCAATTGATTGCTATAATATATTCATTCCATATATTTATATACATTTATGTGTATGTATTAATAGAAATAGTCATTTAAATATTACATTGCCAATAATAATAATAATAATAATAATAAAACTTTTTTTGATTGTAAGTGATTATTTATTTATCGCTATGAGTATATATATGGATAAATATATATATTTATTATAATATAATGTAAGGTATTTGGAAAAGATGTAATATCATTGATATATTTGTAATAAATTAATTGTATTTGATGAAATCTTTTTTGAAGTTATTATTTCTAAGCAACCACCAGAAAGATGTAACGGTTCCAGAATAAAGAGAGAAAACCTATAATTATATTATAAATGAAAAAAAAAATATTATTATTTTTATTATAAAATGGTATTTTTATTTTTATTAATTTTTTTAAAAAAAATAGAATATATATATTTCCAACATTTACCTCTCCTTGTTTATTCTTATACCAAGATTTACAATTTGAAGTCCAAACAGTTTTATTCAAACCATCCTTTAATCGTTTAACAAATTGAGCTTGAGCTTTTTCAGTAGGTTCAATAGCCTTAACACCATTCTTTAATTGTTTAATACATTTAATAGCATTATCAACTTGAATTTCAGCCATGGTTACAACAGAATTATGCCCCAATGCAGAACCTATTTATTTATTTATTTGTTTTTATATTTAAAAAATAATAATAATAATTAATATACACTACGGATGCTTTATTTTTTTATTATTAATAGTTTTAAATAGCTATATGTATACTTTACCTGGACCAAGCAACATGAAGAAATTTGGGAAGCCATGAATAGAAACAGTTTTGTAAGTATCAGTGTAATTTTCTTCCCATAATTTATTCAAATTAACATTATCTCTACCATTAACTATGTTGAATCAAATAATGTAATAATATACATAATTTAGTAAAAAAATAAATCAAGATCAAGAAATTTGATTCATCTTTTAACTCTATACTATTATTATTTATTTATTTATATTACCTTGTAAATTGCCTAAAAAGCCAGTAGTATTATATCCAGTAGCCAAAATCAAAATATCAAACTCTGTTTCATTACCGTCTACAGTTCGAATAGTTCTACCTTTAACGCTTTCAATATCTGTTCTTTCCACGACAACATTTTTTTCGCATAATGCTTCAAGATAGGTTTCCGATGGTGTAATACGACGACAACCTACTTCATAATTAGGAATTAATTTATCTACCAAATCGGGCCTTCCTCTTGCAATCAATCGACGTTTCATTTCTCCAGAAAATTGTTTATTAAGTATTTTTCCAATCATTGTATTAAAGTATCTAAATCCAAGGTACATGTATTCATGCTATTCATATATATATATATAATAAAAATAAGTTTCCATCAACATTACATTCATTTATATATATTCTTATTTTTGACTTTTTTTAAAATAAAAATTAACTTACACGAATGAAGAGAGAAAATCGATAAAGTAACATTAAGAAAGGGAACCATCTGAAAAGTGACTTGACAAAAGATGAATAACGGTATTGTCTTCTTGGAATACACCAAGTTGGAGTACGTTGATAACTTGTCATATGTGATACAACCTGTTGTAATCTAGGAATTGCTTGTACAGCACTATTAAAGTAAAATTTTAAAAAAAAAAAAAAAAAGCAAATTTGTAAATTAGTTTCCTTTCTTTTTTATGTAAGTATACTTTTTTATCTTTTTTTTTTATTTTTTTTTAATTACCTTGCACCAGAACCAATAACGGCTACTCTTTTGTTAGTATAATCAAGATCATTGTCCCAAAAAGCGGTGTGTACAATTTTTCCTTCAAAGTTTTTAAATTCCTCAGGAATATTCGGGATTCTAAGAGGTCCAAGTCCAGCGAAACTAAATAATGAAAAAATAAAAATAAAAATAAAAATAAAAATTAATATTTAATAAATAGACTGACAAATCAAAATAAAAAATAAGTCATCATTGCTATTATTATTATTATTATTATATATAACTTACACCACATCGAAATAAACAATTCTAGTTTCTCCAGTTTCTTTATGATGTACTTTTAACTCCCACTCTTTATTTTCTTCTTTCCAATTGGCTTCAATAACTTCGGTATTTAAACGAGCTTGATCATATAATTTATATTTTTTAGCTACACCTTTCATATAATCATAAATTTCGGGCTGTTTACTGTAACGCTCAGACCAGTTCTGTAAAATATTAATAGATAGAAATAAAAAGAAAATTATGCTCATTAATATCACCATCATTACAATAATATATAGATAAAAAGAAATATAATTATTACAGGATTCTTTTCAAAACTTAAAGAATATAAATGACTTGGTACATCGCATCCACATCCCCAGTAAGTATTCACCATCCAGGTACCTATATATAATAAAAAGTATAATAAACCATTTTTTTTTAGTTTCAAATAATACTAAAATGGATATACGTTTTATGAAATAAACCTATTATATGTATATATAAATTTATTACCTCCAAAATCATGACAAGCTTCAAAAATAGTTGCTTTCAGACCCAATTGCTTTTCAACTTGAACAGCAGCAGCAATACCACTGAATCTATAATTGCAATATTAATAAAAATAAATGGTATAAAAATAAATACATTAATTCATTTCTTATGCTATGGTTTTTTTTTTATCCCATATATTTACTTACCCTCCTCCAATAACAGCAATTCTAAGTGAAGATGACATTATAAGATTAAATTAGTAGAAAAAAGAAAGACAGGAAAAAATCGAGAGAAAGATAAAATAAGTAAATAAATAATGTGGGGCAAAGAATTATTTAAACATATGTCAAATAAAAATCATGATTTATCGGAGTTCACTATGTACTTTAATACATTTGGGTGTGAATTAGCTTTAATAATACTGAATATACCTTTTTTTTTCACTTCATTTACTTAAATGGGTCGTACTACTAAGTTTTTTTTTTTTTTTTTTTTTTTTTTTTTTAATATAAAATTATTTGAATAATAACAATAATTACAATAATATAAACAACCATTTTTAAATAGCAATAATAATAAAAGGAAAACGTAAATTTTTAAATATAAAGTATTTTTTAAAAAACGATTAATTGGTACCAATAAATGGCTTTAGTAACAATAAAAAAAGTGGTCTGATTGTAAACCTTAATTTTTCAAACTCTTATTTTTCACCTTAATCCCTTCCAATACTTGTCTGTTTTAATACAAGGATAAAAGAAATAATAACACATACAAATACATACAACATATTTTGATTATATCACCATAAAATGCTGATTTTCTTCAATAAAATAATTATTGCTAAAATGGTCAATTGAATATTTGAAAATATTTTTTTTACCATTTTTGGAAATCTCTCTTGATTTCTGTGCGTTTACTAAATAATTTAAAGTAATACCTTATTGCATGGCATTTTATTAAATACATAGAATTTTTTTTGGTTTAGATTAAATCGTTTACACTTCTATTCGTTTATTTTTAAAAAAAAGTTTCCATCTAACAACAGTATATAATATGTAAAGAGTAAAATGAAAGAAATAAAACTTAAAAAATATAATATAATACGTACAGCTACTTCGTTCAATATTTAAAAACAGTTAGCACCTGTATGGTCCATATGTATTTATATTTTCATTACATAATATATGTATAAAATTGCAGAAAACATTCAATGACCTTTGACAGTTTTTTTTTTTTTTTTTTTTCAGAATATATAAAAAGGGGAAAATACATCAGCTTCTTATTTAACATAATGATTTTTAAATATTAGCCAAATGAATTGAATGATGTATACTAAATATACTAATTATAGTGAATTTCAAATTAGTACATGAATAATTTTTATTCTCATAATTATCTAAATAAAACCATCTTTGCTATTATATTCAATAGCTCCGCCTTACAATATGATGCGCTTTTGGCATCCTTTTTTTTCCAAATTAGGATATTCCCTCATCCTTAAATAATATAAAACTTCGGCGTCCTCTCCTCTCTTTCTCTCTTTCTATTTTTTTTTACTTTTTTTAAAGAAATATAAATTATTTTAAATGTCGTCTTCGCTTAGAATTGCAGTTATTGGAGGAGGGTATGCAAAAGATATAAAACAAAAGTTATGAATTTAGAAATAGATCATAAAAACTCATTATAAAAAATTTAATAATAGATTTAGTGGCCTTGCTGCTGCTATTCAATCCGAAAAACAATTGGGAATAAAACCAACAATCTTTGAAGCTTCCGACGATATTGGTGGAACTTGGAAACATAATGTCTACGTGGGGGCTGCTTGTGATGTAACTATATTTAAAAATAAATTATCAATTGAAAAAAAAAACAAAATAGAATACATAAAAAGTTATATACGTACAAGTTATGATTGTGTCTGAACTTCGTCTTTTCTTTTTTTCTAAAAAAATATTTCAATAGGTTCCAAGTCATTTGTACTCTTTAAGTTTTGAAAAGAATCCTGTAATGACCATATCTATTTTATTATTATTATTATTATTATTATTATTATTAATGATATTTTACTTGTATGTTTTCATAGAATTGGACGGAGCGTTACTCGAAACAACCTGAGATTTATGCATATTTACAAAGTGTAGCTAAAAAGTATGAGTTGTATGACCATACTTTTTTAAATACCGAAGTTATTGAAGCCAATTGGAAAGAAGAAAATAAAGAGTGGGAGTTAAAAGTACATCATAAAGAAACTGGAGAAACTAGAATTGTTTATTTCGATGTGGTGTAAGTTATATATAATAATAATAATAATAGCAATGATGATTTATTTTTTATTTTGGTTTGTCAGTCTATTTATTAAATATTAATTTTTTTTTTTTTTATTTTTTTTTTTTTCATTATTTAGTTTTGCTGGACTTGGACCTCTTAGAATCCCAAATATTCCTGAAGAATTTAAAAATTTTGAAGGGCCCCTTGTGCATACAGCTTTCTGGGATAAAAGCATTGATTATACTAATAAAAAAGTAGGTATGATTGGTAGCGGCGCAAGCGCCGTTCAGGTTATTCCTCAATTACAACCTATTGTATCCAGTTTAACAAGCTATCAGCGTAGCCCAACTTGGTGTATTGCAAGAAAACAATACTATTATTCTTCCTTTACCAAAACTCTTTTCAACTGGTTCCCTTTCTTAATGTTAATTCATCGGTTTTTCATTTTTATTACAGTAAGTACATATATATATACATATCCAGCATAAAATAGAAATGGTAATGAAACTCACATTTTTTCTCTCTCTTTCCTTTTTAATAATATATATATAGAATGAAATGTTTTTTTATCTTGGATTTAGATATCATAATAGTTACCTCGGCAAGAAAGTGCATGCTTCTTTTAAAAAGCAAATGAAACAGCGTTTAATTAATAATGGAAGACCTGATTTGGTAGATAAATTAACACCTGACTATGAAGCTGGTTGTCGTCGTATCACGCCTTCTGAAACATATCTTGAAGCTTTATGTAAAGAAAATATTATAGTAGAAAGATCTCGTATTGAAAGTGTTAAAGGTAGAACTATTCGAACTGTCGATGGTAATGAAACAGAATTTGATATTTTGATTTTGGCTACTGGATATAATACTACTGGCTTTTTAGGCAATTTACAAGGTAAAATAAAATATATGTATATAAAACAATAAAAAAAAAGAGTTAATAAGTATATTAACTTTTCTATTTATTTTCATTTTTTTCTTCTTTTCCTTAGTTAATGGTAGAGATAATGTAAATTTAAACAGATTATGGGAAGAAAACTATACGGATACTTACAAAACAATTGCTATTCATGGCTTTCCTAATTTTTTCATGCTACTTGGCCCAGGTAAAAAAAGATAAACATATTGTTTATATTAAAAATAAAATAAAATAAAATTATTATTAGTCATATGTATATAAATTAACTTGATTGTATTTTTAATAAAATAGGATCTGGTTTAGGCCATAATTCCGTAGTAACCATGGCTGAAATTCAAGTCAATAATGCTATTAAATGTATTAAACAATTAAAGGATGGTGTTAAAGCTATTGAACCTACTGAAAAAGCTCAAGCTAAATTTGTAAAAGAATTAAAAGACGGATTAAGTAAAACTGTTTGGACAACGGGTTGTGAATCTTGGTATAAAAATAAAAATGGAGAAGTCTTTGCCCTCTATGCTGGCTCAGTTACTTCCTTTTGGTGGAAACTTCGAAATAATAATTTTGATACAGATTTCATTAAATATTAAATATTAAATAAATATGATTGGTTTAGATATACATACAGTAAATAGACAAATACTTTTTTTTATTTTAAGCTCTGCTGGGCTCTTTTTTCTTTTTTTAAAAATTATTTTTAAATCAAAATTAATATAATTTATAATAATTATAATATCTCTATGAAAATATGCAACTCATTTCATTAATAAGTTTACGGAGGCTCATGCAGAACTAAAGAAGATAGTGATAAGAATATCGCTATATTTTTTAAAAGAAAAGATTTTTTTCAAACACTTATAAAATAATATATCATTATTATTCTATTCTTTATAATCAGGAAATTCAAACACATTTAAATTGAATATTTTTATAATAAATAAGTATTAAAAATAGAGTATAAAGAACAAGCTATAAGGTACTTGGCTTTTAAATAAATTAAAATTCCGTAGATCTCTATCATGTTTTTTTTAGTTGTAAGTCTTTAATTTTTTACTGTTGTTATGTCCTTTCATAATGAAAAAAATGGGTCCTAAATAGATACAAGCATAAATTTTATCTAGATAAAACTTTATTATAAGCTAAGTTTATAATTCTTTTTTAAAATCAATATTTTTCAACTTTTTCCAAAGCTTACCTCTCGAAAAATATGAAAAATGAGACTGTATTAATAAAAGAATCATATATAAAGAAATAGAAAGAATGATTATATATAACTTACTTCAAGTATTAATGTAAACAAACCATCTATTACTCTTTTTTTTATTATTTTTATATTATGTAATACGTTTTATTTAATAATGTGCAATATGAAAGAGTTATAAATTATTTATAATTAGTTTTGTACTTTGCCTCAACACAAATCATCTTAAATTAAATTAAAAATAAAGCTAATTTATTAAGTACGAGTTATTTTATTTATATAAAAAACACATTGCTTGTTGTTATTAATTATCTTCCAGTTTGGCATTTTTTTTAATAAAAAATATAAGCTACCATATGTTTCCATTCCAATAATATTATATGATATGAAGTAAATCTTATACTAAAAAATCAACAGCAATAAAAATAATACAATTATGCATACATATGGTTCTTTATTTTTATTATTATTTCTAGTTATATATATATATATATATATATTTAATGATAATTATCTTGGTTTGGAACAGGTGTATGTAACATGATTTCTACAGCTCTATTAATATTATTATGAGAAGCAGATAAAGCATCAGTGATTGATTCTCTTGAATGGTTTGGAAACATGGTTGTTAATACTGTAAGATGGCGCTGTGAAGGAGGTTGTATTTCATTTTGTGTTAACGGAGCACGACCTGTTAATGCATCTATATAATCTCTTACAGAATTGGTTGATGTGGTAGATCGATCTATACGCCCTCCTCTTTGTTGTTGTTGTGGTTCAAGTAATGAAGTAGTGGAAGTTGGAGATAAGGGAGACGAAGGAGATATAGAATGAATAGATCTTGAAGTTATAATAGAATTAGTTGAATGACTGTGAATAGATGTAATATCATCATTGTCATCGTCATCGTCATTTAAACTTTGTCTTCGTCTTGTTATACTAGATTCATTATCATTGTCATTATTATTATTAGTATTGTTCGTTCCGGTTGCTGAGGCTACTAAACTTTCTACATCCAGTGCTGACGACATGGCAGTAATAGGTCTTTGGATTGGTAATGCATGATTTGTACGTGGAACGGGTGGCGTTGCTAAAACAGGCTGAAGATACTTTAAACTAATAGATTGTAATTTACTTGGGAACCGCCATTGTTTTATGTTGCTAATATTGGATCTATATAGTGCACCAGATAATAATCCACATATACATGGTATAATTGTGTTGACACCTTGAGATATAAATATCTATAGATATATTTATAGATATAAAGGAATATGCATAGATTGAATATATCACAATCATAATAAAAATAATAAAAACAATAATGATTACACAACTAATGTATAAATATAAATTCTATTACCTGTAAGCTGAGCATGTATAAAAATGATTTATTGTTAAACGTTATTCCAAAAATACGAAATCGGTATAATACTGGAACTAATCGATGATATTGATATAACATGGCAAATAGAAGAGCATATCTACATATGATTTATAAAAAATAGGCATAAAAATGTAAAATGTAAATATGAATAAGAATGCACCACATATTTTTATGATAAACAGTGCAGTTACAAATGCATATTCATTCGTTTATCTATTACTTACGGTCCCCCAGGGATGTATCTTAGCCCAAATTTGATACCTGTCACTAAAGCTCCTACTTCTAGTAGTGTTGATATATTAATAATAACAAATATAAAGGCCTATTGTAAATCAAAAAATAAGTTTAAATAAATAAAATGAGTCTCATTATTACTATGTCTCTATCATTACCATTATTTTTATTTACTATATGTTTATATATATATACTATCTTCAGCTTTACCGCATATTTTGAACTACCAAAGTACCGTTCAATAATCCTCATAGCATATATAATCATAGTACCAAAAAATACATCACCAGAGCTTGTAAAAGCTATTTGACAAGTAAGTAAACGCCAAAACTAATATAAAAAATAAAGAGAAAAATGCAGAAGAAAAAAAGTGTATATAAATATTAATTATTCTCTACTTTATCATTTTGTATTATTGCTATAGTTATTATTTATATATATATTTTTACTTGATGATGAATAGTGATGTGTGGAACAAGTTGTAAATGAAAATAAGGTTTCCATTTTAATATAGATCCTAAGGTTGAAAGAGTTCCGATGATGACAACAAGTAATTTTGTTACTGGTGCATTATAAAATCCTATATAGAATATATTAGAGGATATAGAAATATATAAAAGTTAAAAATAGAAAAGGAAAAGAGAGAAATAATAAGAAAAAGAAGGAGAAGATGTATTAATTTACAAATATAATATATATACCCGCTGGTCCAGTGAATGACATTATTATATAACTATGAATCTATTTCTTATTATTACTTTATTCCTTTTACTTTCTTTTATTTCAAAAATGATTATGATAATAATAATAATAAAAGAAAAGTTTAAAAAATAGTAAGTTTTTTTTAGTATATAAATATAATAAAGAAAATGAATAGTATATTTACTATATACAAAAATAAAGTATTTATATATATTTATATATTTGTATATTTATATATTGATATATATATTTATATATATATTAAAAAAATAAAGGTAAAGCAAAAAAAAAAAAACGATTGAGAGCGTAACGTAGCAAAAAATTTGAATTTAAATTTTTTTAAAAAAAATGCTGAGTTTAAAACATATATAAAGTTTTTTTAATCAGACAAAAAAATATCATTGATCTAAAGAGGTTACTGAATTTTTATCTATTGTATGATTATTTGTAGATGGAATCTGACCAGCAGTAGAATTAGTAGAGGTAACTTTTGGAGTATTTGTTGTATGAGAAGTAGTTGTAGTTGATGATGAAGTAGCCATATTTGAAGTAAAAGAAGAAAAAGAGGATGCTGAAGAGATAGATGGCGATGTTAATACTTCATTCCTATTTATTTGTTGTTGTTGTTGACTATTTTCAATTTCATTTTCATTTTCATTTTCATTTTCAATTTCATTTCCTTTTTGTTGTTGCTGTTGCTGTTGTTGTTGGTCATATTCTAGCTGTAATTGTCTTAATAAAACGGTTTGTTCTTGACGTCTTTTTTCAATAAACCTTTTTCTTAACTGTGACGACACAAGAGATCCAAGTTCGTTGAACCAAAATTCTGATAAAAATTTATTTTTCAATTCTTCTACAAGTCTTGATTTTCCATTTCCCCAAATTTTCTTTTTATTTTTTTTTGATCTATTATTTGTTGTTGTTATAATTCCATTGGTATGTTCTATATTGCTTTGATTCATTCCATTTTCCATTTCATCACCACCATCTTCACCTTCACCATTTTCATCATCGTCATCATCGTCATCCCAATTGACCGTTTCATCCCATTTGCCTATATGTAAACCACCAATAAATTCATCCCATTCACTATTCGTAAACGTTAAGTGTAATTTGGACCCACTAAGCTCTTTCGTCATTAATAAAACACCTTGTCCAACCACTTTTGTTAATAAGACCATACGTTCTCCGACAACAATATTTCTTCTAAAGGCTGCCCAATTAGTTTCTGTTAATAAAGGTTCAATCCAACCACGATATGCTTTCATATTCATATTTCTATCACGATCTCTATCTCTTTCAGACATGGCCGATACTGATGCTGGGTTAGAAGAGGGTGGAACTGGAATAGCTAAAGGATCATACTCATCATCGTCATCTTCATTACTATCACCATTCGTTCTAGTTGCATTTGTGTTACGTACTTTGACTACTTCATGAGGAAACAATGTTGCAAATGTTTTTTGGAATTGAACAAAAGCTAGATAAAGCCGATAATAATCACTATTATAATAAATTCCATTTTGATTCATCCCATTATCTAAATGAGGTTTCATGTTAGAGTGGAAGGTTAAGATACGTAGGGATGGCTCTAATAATTCTGCTGCTTCTTCTGTAGTTAAGGTTGAATAATTCATATTTTCTGGCAAAGTTGCAATTTCAATAGAAAGGGTGGATGTAGGCGGTAATCGCTGTGCTTTTTGTTCCAAATCTGCCAAGGAGATACTTCTCATTCTATGAATAATATCATCACCTAAATGAATAGACACATAAATAATTAAAAGCATATTATAGTAATAATTGTTAGTATGATGATTACCCTTATTATTGATATCCTTTTTATTATTTTTATTATTTAAAAAATAATATTCTTTTATATTTATTACGTCTTTGTTCAAATTCACCATGACGATGTGGAATTTTTGGTTTCTTTGTAGGAGCTGGTAAAGTAGCCAGAATATAAGGGTTATCAGCATCCGAGCATTGCCGTCTTCTTTTTCTTAAAAGAGAAGCTTGGGTTAATACACCTTGTTCAGCAAATCTTCTTAATAAAGGAGGCTCTCTATCTATACGACCGTATTGGTAATAAAAGCCACGTTGTTTGGGTTCCATGACAACTTGGCCAGATGGATCAGGTTCAATTCTTGTGGTTGGTAAAGGAGCATGAAGCATTGAATTAAGGTGCTGATACCTAAGAATCGCTGCTGAATCATCTGCTGTTAAATTGAAATCATGATCTTGATTGCTGTTATTGCTGTTACAATTATTATTATTTAAAGAAGAGGAGGAGTCTGAAGGGGATAATATTATATTCGTAGAAGAAGAGGATATAATAGGTTCAGAAGAGAGTCGAATATGACCATTATTTGTAGAATGGATCATGTCATTATTTCTTTCATCATAACGGATAGAAGAGATTGTATTGAGTTCATTAGAAGGATGATGATGATGCTTATATGTAGATGAAAAATACATAGGTCGAATATTCGTGTAAGGTCTTACAATTTGATTATTATTGCTATTATTATCGTTATTATTATTAGTATTAGTATTACTATTATTATTGTTATTGTTATTGTTATTTTCTGATGGATTTATAAAATCATTTGATATATCTGTTGTTGTTGTATGATCTAAAATATTGGATGATAACCTATTATTACCATTATTATTGTTGTTGTTGTTGCTGTTATTACTATTGTTATTGTTGTTTTGTAAGATATCATTATGGGAATTTTCAGCTGATAAAGTTGTTGGGTGAGTTAAGTAAGATACAGATAGTTGTTGTTGATTTGAATTTATATTATCCTCTTTAGAAGAAGGATCTTTCCAAGGTTGCTGATTGATAGGTGACTGTTGTTGTTGTTGTTGTTTTTGCTGCTGATCAATGGTAGAAGAAGAAAGTAAAGTAGAAGCAGTATTATTGTTGTTAATTGTAGAAGAGTTGGTGGTAATAGATTGTTCACAACAAGAAGGATTATTTGATATACGAACTGCATGTAAAAGAGTACCAATATTTATATCATCACGATAGATAATATTATCATCATGAATTGGTCTATAATATTTTATTTTATCACCCAAAGAATAATGAATACAAAATATTAATTTAGCAATTCTTTCTGCATCTGGCCGTTTACGTAGTATTTGTTTTATGATTCTAAAAAGATCTAACAATTCTTCGTCACTTAATATATCTTCAGCCTGTGGTTGAAATAATCGGGTGTCAGGACTTGGTCTAAGTAAACAGCTTAGAGTGGGTCGATTGGTTGTTTCCATAATATATTGTTCATTCAATTATTATAAAAAAAAAAGGGAAGAATAACCTTAATTATTTTTAAGTGTGAAAAAAAAAAATATATATTAAGGCGAAAGAGTGGAGAGAGAAAAAAATTAAGATAGTAATATTTTCTCACCCTTTTAGAAAAAATTGAGATATGCGGGGATTTAAAAGTTAATCTAAAGCTTTATTGATTGGATATATATAAAAATATCTCCAATTCTAAAAGATAATACATATCACTTACTGATAAAAAAAAAAAATGTTGATAAATACATATATTTATACTATAATCATTATAGTATATATTATTATTATTATTATTAAAACTATATTTTTTTTTCTTTTTTTAAAAAAATAAGGGAATAAAGAAAAGCTAGTAAAAGGTCATCATCAACACTGTTATTATATTTTTAAATATTTATACATATAAATATACAAATTAATGATGAATTATTGATTAATAAAGACAAACAATTGAACTCATGCATTATCTTGGTGTTCCACAAAAATCAGAATTTAATCCAGCAAAATAAGTCTCTTGTGTTGATTTTTCTTAATAAATATAATTTAATTGTTTGTCTTTTTTTATTTTAATTTTACTATTTAATAAATAATCATATATATTTTAATAATACGAAAAATAATAATGAACCTATTTAACCATTTTAATCATAATAATCACAATTATCGAGAGTTACAATAATCATTACTACAATAATACATAACAATAGAAAGAAAAACTACAAGTCATATAAAATATAATAATTTAATTTTTATTATTACTTTGTTATATACATATATTTATATATATGTTTATATATATATATATTATTTAGAGTTTGACTTACGCATTAATTATTGTCGAGATTTTTTACTCCCAATTTTTTTTGTACTGCAGATTTTTTTAATGTGAAATTTTTTAAACTCAAAAAAAAAGGGAAAGATTTTTTTTTCGTTTCTTTCTCTTTAATATTTTTTAAGGACAAACTATTTTTTTTCCTCACTTTCTTTCATACTTTTTAACACATATTATAAATTATAATTATATGTCGCCTCAATCAAAATCTCTTACATTGGCAAATTCTTCTTCACAGTTACCAGCATCCCCACGATCATCAATACCTGTATATAATAAAAAAAGGCGACTTATTAATCGACAGAGATCTAATTCTATTACCAACCTTGAAAATGCTTCCAACTTTACTTTATCAATAAATAACAACAATTCTAATAATAATAGTAACAACGACAATACTAATAGCAACATTCAAGACGATAATCATAGCCATAATAATATTTTCACCAGAAATAACAATAAAAAACTTATTCCTATACAAATACCTATTGCACCACCTACTCATAAAATAATAGACAAAGCACGTTCTTCATTACCCGTACTGAATAGAAGAAGAAGACTTATTAATCGACAGCGATCTCATTATATAAACAACTATGAAAATACCTCTACCTCTCCTTTGCAAATAAATAATAATAATAATAGTAGCAATGATACTGAAATTAATAATAATAATAATGATATTGATATTGATAGTATTATAAACAACAGTAATTACATCAACAACGATAGTAATATTAATAATAGTAACAATAATATAAACAATAATGATAATAATAATAACACCAAAAGTAGCACTAAAAAACTTATTCCTATACAAATCCCAATTGCTCCTCCCACCCATAAATCAATAGACAAAGCACAATCTCTTAGAGCTTCAGCACCTGCAGCAGTTTTTAACAAGTTATCAAAAAATTCAAATTTACCAGCAAATGCCAGTTCCTGTTTACAAGGTGTAGTTGCTTGTTTAGATATTAGGTAAGAAAAAGAAAAAGAAAAATGAAAGCAATAAAAAAAGTAAATAGTCTATGATGAATGTATGTATTTATTTATATATAATAACATATTATTTTTACTTTTTCATCTATATTCATATGTATAGAACCGAAGATGGCGACGATGTTTCTAAAAATTTCGAAAAGGTACTCCAATCTATGGGAGCAAAGGTATATTTAAATATTAATCATTGATTGTAATATTATAATTATTTTAAAAAAGCCAAATAACACAATAGTATTAATTTTTTTTTTTCTCTTTTTATTTATTTTTTAAAATTTATAGACACGAAAAACTTTTAGCGGTAAGGATAGAGCTAATTTAGAGATATAAATAGAATTATACCTTTATCAATTAAAGGTTATTCATATGTACTTTCATTTTTAATATATATATATATATATATATGTGTGTGTGTGTATATATGTAGACAATGTAACACATTTAATATACAAAAATGGATCACCAAGTAGTTTAAAAAAGGCATTAAGTAAAAAATGTAAAATTGTAAACTTACTATGGATCACCAACTGTAAATGTCAAGGGAAAAGATTACCTGAAGAACAATATCTCATTGACCAAGCTGAAAATCTTGCATTGAGTGGACCTAAAAAACGAAGATCAATGGAACCTGGAAAAGTAAAAGCTTTGGGGTTAGAAAATGGTAATAAACATAACTATTTAAAACCACATATATAAACCTTTATTTACTCATATCAACCTATATTTATATATATATATATATATATTATTTTATTCATTTATAGAGTGTCATTTAACAACTGAATCAAGCAATAGCACACACGACAAAACCATATAAGGGTCCTATAAATGACCAGTTTTATAATATTAGTATATCCAATTTAAATAAATAAATACATACATATATACATATACTTGCTATTTACTTTTCATTGTACATTGTAAAATTAAATATTTTCTCGGTTTGGATGTAAGAATATTTTTTCATATTGCTCTTTTGCAACTTTAAGAGTATATGAACAAACTATAAAAATAAAAATGCTATAAAAATAGAATAGCAATTTTTAATGATTTATCTCCATTAGTTCTCAGCTCTTTCGAAAAGTATTCTTTATTAATTATTATACTGTTTTTTATTATAAATGTTATTAACTCAAAGCAATTTTTGCATATATATTTAAAAGCCATATTCGTAAAAACTAAAATATAAAAATATAAAAAAAGGAGGGTATTTTATATTATAAATAAATAGATATATAATAAAAATATTGGAAAGTTTACAATTTATTCGCGTCGTAAATTATCTAGCCTTGCTTGTAGAGCCGCATCATCTGCAGAAAGTCCTTCTGCTTGTGCTAATCTTTCAGTTGCAGGTGCAGGAGTAGCTTGTTTAATACCAGTAGGTGCTTCCATAAGCTAGTAGAGTTAATAAATAAAAATAAAAATAAAAATATTTAGGAAAATAAAAAATCAATATAAAGCGTATATCCTTTTTTCAAAATTCACTTCTGTTCACTTTTTTATTTTATTTCTTTTATTATAATCATTATTCATTATTACCTCTTGGTTTAAACTAATTCCAATTTCGTCTAATACTTTATTTACAATTTCTTCACTTTCTGTTTCATCATCTTCTTCTTCCATTACATCATCAATAGCATCACCCATCATTTCGTCTTTCATGTCCATTAATTCACTTTCTTTTTCAAATTCCATCATGATTTTTTGAATCTGGGGTAAATTCATTTGTCGATTCATAGATGACATTGCTTTAGTTGCCCCTCGCATTGCTTCTGCCATTTGTTGATTAGATCGTAATGTCTATGAAATATATATGTTAAAAAATAAAAATAAGAAGTATAAAAATGATTTTAAATGATTAATCCTAAAGTCCTATAATCTTTTTAATCTTACTGCTATTGTTATTACTACTATTTTACCTGAATTCGAAGACCAACAGCTTGAAGCTGAGTTTTCATTTGATAGAATTTTTGAATATATCTTCTAGTGCGTACAAGATCTTTTGCCATAACTTTACAAGCACTCTAAAATACAAAAAAAATAAAAATTGATATATTAAAATAATGTTCACTTATCATTACGCATTCTTATTTAAAATTCCCTTCCCTTCCAATTCCATGAACTCTTTTTTATGCGTGTTTTTTTATGTATATGTATGTGCCTATATATATGTTATTATTATTATTATTATTATTACCATCTGATTTGCCTTGGCTGATTTCTTTATATCTAAAATAAGTTTTTTTTCTTGTCTTTCTAAACGTTCTCTTTCACGATCCAATTCACGTTGAGCTTTTGTAATACTACGCTGATGCTGACGAAGCATTTCTGCTGGTGTTTTTCTACGTCCAAAAAGTGTTTCCTAAAAAATTACCAATAAAAAAAGCCAAGACAGAGACCATAAATATACATACATATATAAATATAAAAAATAATATATATATATATATATATATTAACAAGCGAATAAGATGAAAATAAAAAAAAGATATCATTGTCACTATTATTGTTCTATTTTTGTTGTTAATTTACCATCATGATGCCTATGAACTGAGAATAATATATTAAATAATATTAAAACAAAAAGACAAGTGAAAAAAAAATATATGAAAAAAAATTAGGTTGAACTTAAAAGGGAAATATTTCGCCGGGGATTAAATTTTTTTTCTGCCCGTTGTATACATTAAAAAAAGTAATAGGATAGGTGATGATGATGATGATGATTTTATTATTATTATTATTATAAAATAAAAAAAATAAACCTTTAATATGAAAGATATATATACAGATAATTTAAACTCTATTTATTTGCGCATCAATAAATACAAGCTTTCGCCTACAGTAATTTTTTGTAAATGTCTAAAATCACCTTCTAAACACATTAATAAACCACCAAAAGAAACATATACAGACCTAAAATGATAATTATAGTAAAATAAATCAATTAATCGACCAGTCGAAACATTCCATAATCTATATACATAAATGATTTATATATATAACTTACACTTTTTGTCCAACAGATGTAGTTGAAACACCAGTTCCGCTTGAAGCATCATCATATCGATATACTTTACCGAACATCACATATTCATATTCATCACTTAAATCACGTTCTCCAGGTGCTCTTTCTCTCCAGCTTTCACGTGTATCCGTATTACCATTAGCATCTAAAGATAAAGAAGAAGCAAGTACTAATGAAAACTTCTCAGCAATTTCTAAAGGATATAATTCAGCATTGATATCCAAAGTTAAATCCATTTCATAATTTTCAGAATGAGCAATTACACGAGATACTATATTTATATAAATACAATATAATATAAATATATAGACAAAGAATATATTGTTATTATTGTTATTAGTATTATTTGTTCGAACACGAATATTGATGTATATGTATATATATATATATATATATAATAACAATATAGAGGGAATGGCTCTAGTTTATTTCTATTAATTATATACCTCGATCAAATTTTCTGCCATTAGGATCAATATCTTTAATGTCAAAAATATCTTGGAATAAAATATTATCTTCAGCCATATTATATATATATTTATAAAGTGTATTTAATAAAAAATAAATAAAAAGTAGAAAGAGAAAGAAAAAATAATTGAAAGGGCGCATATTTTTTATTATGTGGAAAATTTTACCAAGCCACTCTCTTATTGGATAATTTTTTTTTCTCTCTTTCTCTTTTTTGCCCTTTTTTTTTTCACTTAATAGACATGTCAAGTTTAGATTTAGATAAGCATAAAGTAAATAATATATATTATTACTATTGATATATTTATTTTATATCGAATCTTATTATTAAATAAAATAAGCATATTATTATTACTGTTTTGCAATAGATACGTCGTTCAGTTAGAACTCTTTATAATTATATTAAAAAGCATCCAAGCGAAAAAGTAGAAACAGTATGGCTTATGGTAGCAACTATGAATCAAATTCTGCTTACAAGAGATAGACCCGTATTAATGTAAATGCTTTATAGATAATAATAAAAAGATGAATAAAGAGTAGATATAGATATGTATTATACATGTATTGGAAGACTTACAAGTTTAAATATATTATTATGATTATTATAATTATTGCTAATAGACCAATAAAGCACCCTATACAAACAGTTGGAACACGACGTTGTTTAATAACAAAAGACCCCCAACAAACATATAAAGATTTACTAACCTCGCAAAAAGTCAAAGGAATCCATAAAGTCATTGGGATCACCAAACTAAAGAAAGATCATAGTACAAAGTCAGCAAAAAAGGAATTATTAGACCATTATGATATCTTTTTAGCTGAT
Source organism: Cunninghamella blakesleeana (assembly GCA_017871115.1). Classification (NCBI taxonomy): domain Eukaryota; kingdom Fungi; phylum Mucoromycota; class Mucoromycetes; order Mucorales; family Cunninghamellaceae; genus Cunninghamella; species Cunninghamella blakesleeana. The sequence continues at coordinate 3,738,860 of JAFCIZ010000002.1, read as the reverse complement.
CGACGTTTAAAAACCATTTTACCAAAAGTACTAGGGAAAGAATTTTATATAAACCGACGGTAATATATAAATAAATATAAGCATTTCATTAAATAAGAATAACTATATATAGTATATTGATTATTCTATTTATATATTTATGGAATTCAACTTTTGAAAGTGAACCAATCTATATTAACATTAATGGAACAGACATTCAAAAACAAGTATTAAATACCATTTATTCGACTTATATGAATTTTAAAAAAGGGGATTGTTAGTAAGTTTATACAATAACTATGATAATGACAATGATAATTATTTAAAAAATCGAGCATACACTTACTTTTATATCATTTCTTGTACACATCGCATATATGTATATATCTAGTGGTATTAAAATTGCAACAACAGAATTAACTGAAAATCAAGCTTATGATAATATAATGGGATCCATCCAAACTATTGTGACTGAATTAACTGGAGGTGTAGATAACTTACGATCATTGCATATTAAAACGTCCAACTCGACTAGCTTACCTCTATATGATTATGTTAATGATGATGATGAAGAAGAAGAAGAAGAAGAAGAACAGGAAGAAAAGTGATTAATAAATAAATAAAATAAATCAGGATATAATTGATAAAGGTGATTATATGTTCAAATCTTTAAATCTTTAATACCACTTATATATATTATTATAATTACTATAATTATTTTAAATTATGAGTTATTGTAAGAAATAACTATAATCTTATTTTAACGAGGATTATTTACTGATAAAGAGTTTTAGTTAAATAACAAATTGCTACTTCCCTTTTAAATTGAATAAAAATTTGGAGAGTACAAAGAAAATTTTAAAAAAGTATGCATGGACACATTTACCATTCTTCTACCTATAATGTAAAAAAGGGTATCAATGAAGTACAAAGATCCAAATAAAACGTTTCAAAGCTTATTACATAATCCATTCCCTCTGCATTATCATTCCCCATAATTAATTTTTCATCTCCGCTAACTTTTTTTAGTTTGTATATAAATTATAGCTTTTTTCAGGGACTAAAATTTTTTTTTTCCCTTTCTTCCTTTTTCTTTTATTTAACTTTATTTTTTAATAATAATAAATAATGACGAATAGTCAAGATAGGAATGAACAAACGCCTTTGTTAGAGGAAGCTAACTTGACTCAACAATCTACTAAATCAACAATAAAAGATTTGAAACCTTTTATTGCTCCTATTATATCTTCAAACTTTCTTGCTCTCATTGCTGGTTTAAATGATGGCAACCTTGGAATTGTAAGTACAACATAGAGTACTTTTTTTTAAACGGACAAGGATATACAAAAAGAAAAAAGATAAAAAGGGGGGTTTATCTTTAACCTTATTCTTATTCTTATTTCTTAATTTATTTAGATCATTCCAAGATTAAGAGAATACTATGATATTTCAAATGGCACTGTTTCTATATTATTCTTATGTAATTGTCTTGGTTTTTTTACTGCAGCTACATGCAATGGCTATTTAGTACATCAATTGGGACAATTAAGAACAATTTATTTAGGTGCTACAGCTATCACTATTGCTTATCTTATTTTATATCAAGGTTGGGCTTTTCCTATTATGTGTTGTGCTATGGTAATTCAAGGTAGTGCTTTAGGTTGGATGAATGCTTCCATTAATGTTTATATTGCCAATTTACCTTCCTCTACCCTTTTATTAAATATTCTTCATGGTAATATATATATCTAAAGAGCTAGTAATAATAATGATAATATATGAATGAAAATGATAATCATACCCATATCCTTCTTTTTTCTTATTTTAAAATATTTCTCTAGCATTTTATGGTATCGGTGCTTTAATAAGCCCTTTGATTGGTACTTGGTTATTAGCAAATAACCTTTCTTGGAAAGGGATCTATATCTTTTTATTATGTATAGCTATGATCAATTTTATTCTCATTACTATTGGATTTAAAAATGTGAATTTTGATGAAGATCATAAAAAAGAAAATGAAGAAGAAGAAGATAATAATGATGACGATGCTACTATTCGTCGTAAAGCTATTTTTAATCGTATGACTTTACTTGGTGCTCTTTATATTCTCACTTATGCTGGTGTAGAAGTATGTGTTGGTGGATGGAGTTATACTTATTTAAAAGATGGTTTACATGGTGACCCTATTACAATGGGCCGAGTTGTTTCTGGTTATTGGACTGGCCTTGCAGTAGGTCGTTTGGTCTTGGGTTGGTTTACAGGTAGATATGGTGAAAAGCCTATGATTTCTTTATTTACTACCATTGCTGCTGCTTTACTTATTACAACTTGGGTTGTTCCCATTTTATGGGTTAATTGTGTTTGTAAGTTATTGATTATATATATAGCTTTATAATTCAGTCAACTTTAATAGTCATCATAATTATCTTTTTTTTTTTTCATTCTATTCGTTTATAGGTATTGTCTTGGTTGGGTTTTTTATTGGCCCTTTCTTTCCCTCATGTGTATCTTTAGCTTCAAAAGTACTTCCAAGAAAAATGCATCCTACTGCAATTGGTTTTATGTCTGCATTTGGCGCTGGTGGTGGTGCACTTTTCCCTTTTTTACTTGGTCAGATTGCAGGTAAAATAAATAAAAAATGCATGATAAAAACTATAAATAATAATAAAAAGTGATAATAGTTGTACTAAATGATAGAACTTTCTTTTACATTTTCTATTCAATAGAATTCATTGGAATTTTATATATGCCATTAGCTTGGTTTACGTGTGCTGTAATTATGCAAGGTACTATTTATTTTATTTTATTTTATTTTTTAATATATATAAATTCATTAATTTTTTAATAACCTTATTTATTTTGTTTATAGTAATCTGGACATTCATACCCAATGGAAAATCAAAACTTCAATTCTAAAATATGTAGAAACTAATATATTAAAGATGTTATTATTTGTTGATCAATATTTTAGTCATTTATTCGTTATTTATATGTAAGTTATTTTACTACTTTATTATTATTATTTATTATAAATACAACAACACAAAAAAAAAAGGATAAAAAGATATGTATTAAAAATTATAATAAAAAAAATCATGTCATTATATATATATATATATGTAAATGCATTCATTAATGAGAAGAGGAAGATTTATCCTTATTTTGTTTAATAAATTTTCGAACTTGTTCTCCAGTAATTTTATACCAGGCATAAAATAAGAAAAATAATGTAAGGTGTATAATAGTTAAAGTCCAAGCTTCAGTTGTTTTTAATGGACCTTGTGTACGAGTTTGAAAAGCAAATAAAGAAAAAAGAGCGTGATATACCATAAAGCCGAGAGCTAATAAAAAACACAAGTAAACATAATACATATATCCAATAAATAACCTATCTTATATTTATAAACCATAACTATTCTTTATTTATTTTTCCTAGAATTATTACCTGCTGCTCGTTTACAAGGTAACATGCTTGGCAATCCAAAAGCAAAAGCACTTGTTACTGCAGATCCTATTAATGCCGCACCATATCCACCAGCTATAAATTGTGCATAGTCATCTGCTATTGATAAAAAGAAAATAGTTTTTGGAAAAAATATTAACTGCAAACCAAATATTCCTTCAATTGCTGTATGCTAAAGGAGAAGAAATAAAACAATAATAATAATAATATATATGTACAATAATATATAAAGATTTAGTAGGCATTTCTCTTTCCTTTTCCCCATTTTTTAAATAAAAATAAAAAGTAATAAATGGTACTTACAAGTAAAAAAATAAGATCCAAAGACATGCTTTATTTTATATTATAAAAACCAAGAAAAAGAAAAAGAGCATTTATAACATATGAAGAATTTTTTTATATAAAAGATAAAATTTAATCTCAGTTATCTACCACCCCCAGCTTTTGAGACTTATCAGATTTGCTCTTTACTTCTTTTTGCTTTTTTATATTAAATAATCAGTTAATTACAAATATAGACATTTTTTAAAATATAAGTTTATATCACTTTTATTAATATATATATATATATATATGTGTGTGTATATAGATTTATATATCTTCAAGTATTATTAATAATGCTTATATAAGTTTTTTTGTAGAAAATTATATACGTCTATATTATAAAACACTAGAGCCAAAATACTATTATTACACTTAACTCTGTTTTTTGACCTAATTTATCAGGTCAAAAACAATAGTAATCAGTATATATATATATTATAGTTCTTCTCCAACTTGTGGAGCACTATAGTCAATACATTTAATGCTAATATATTCATTTGTTTTTAATATATAAAAATATGTATATCTTTATTAAAAAACCAACATCTTCAATAAAAAATTTATCACTTTATTAAAATATATAAGATATTTATTTATCTTTTCTTTTGTTTTTTTTTTTTAATGGATTAAAAAATGATCATTATATATATATATATGTGTGTGTGTATGTGTTTTTTTTTTTTTGTTAATATCCTTGTTGCTATTGCTGATGATTATTTAATTCTGTTTCTTAAGTCGAAGTTTAAGATTTTCAGGATTTTGAATACGAAGTTCACGATAAGCAGCATAAAGAGCAATTGAAGCACCAGGACCTAAAATAAAATTTCCTAAGGAGACAAATAGGAAAGCATAAAAGCCATCTTCATAAAGAGCCCATACAGAAAATGTTACGGTAGTAACAAGTAAATCCAATAATAAGACATGAGCAGATAAGAATTGAGCAATTTGAGTTTCATTCAATCCCATGACAGGTATCTGTTTCAAAAATAACAAGATCAAACTATCCTTGACATAAACACCATCCGACTGAGCTTTAAAAAAGCTGCCATAATAAATGAATAAATTTATGCTGGCTAATAAAAGATAAACTTTTTCAACGGCAGCTTTACTCTGAACCATACGTACCCGCTGCCTAACTTGATTGGGCCCATTGACATCTTCATCTTCTTTTTCTGTTTTATCATGTAAAGGTTGAACACGTTGATCATAGAAATAAGGTTTCAAAAAGGAGCTCTTGTTAAAAATCATTGTTAAGAGAAGGTAAAGCAAATGATAAAATATAGGAGCAAATTGCCAAAAGACAATGATCTGATCAGATAGCCAAGTGGAAGGAGATGCAATCATGGATGTAGTCATAAATAAAGAAGGTAAACCGTATGTGATCAAAATAGAGTAAAAGATAGCGAAAACACGTGAAGGATGAATCATAACGGGTACTAATTGATCTTGCTGAGGATTATTTTTACCGAGTTGCTGTGTTTGTGAAAGAAAGGAATGGGACGAGAGGACAAGTAAAGGAACCCAGCATATAGAAGATATCACTGCAATAGTAAATACATTGGCCGCCATACCCCAAAACATGATCCAAGAAGTAATATGATACCATTTAGTATAGCCATTACGTGAACCTTCCAAAGCCATTATCACTTGAACTGTACCAAATAAGCCCAAAATAACACGTGTTATATGTAAACCCATATAGTCATCCATAGCTCGTCGGAAAAATACCTTTAAAATACATAAAAACCCATCAAGTGGTGCATAATGCGTAAAAACAATAGGTGATCGATGACATGTTTTATACAAATGTGATCCAGTTGCATCTATACCAGAAACTATCCATTGCCGTGATATTAATCCAAATAGTACACTGAATAATACAAAAGCTGTACGCTTAATAGATTCTGACTTCATTTTTATTATTATTGTTATTATTTAATATAAAAAATTGAATAATAATATTATTATGTAAATATATGGGAGTAAAAAAGAAAGGAATGGTATTTTTTTGAAAATAGTCCTTTTTAAAAAAAATAACCACTGAGTTTCAAAGTACGGTAAAAAAACTACCGTGTCCTTTTAAAAAAAAAATTTATAATATATATTTATATAATATTTTTTTTTCAGTAGATTTAAGGAAAATAGTTTAAAGCTTTTTACTTTAGTAAATAATAATTTGAATTTTCAGTAAAAAAAAGATTATTATAATAATATTTTTTAAAAAAATAACGAATATCACGTAAGCAGCGGGAAAAAAAGGTATTTTTATATTTTAGTCTGGAAAAAAAATAGAGCATGAACCGGGGTTTGAATTTCATTTTATTTTTATTCGTATTTATTTTTTCCCATTTCTTTTACTTTTCTTTTTCTATCATACTTTTTTCTTTTGTAGTTGTAAAATAATGGCTGTAACCAAATTAAATTTATCAAGAGACCCACCAATAGATCAATACACATTAGTGAATGAAAGCAAAACATTAGCTGTGATGATATTGAACTATGGAGGGATTATTACGCATATTTTAACACCTGATAAGAATGGCCATATACGAGATGTTGTTTTAGGTTTCGATGATTATGAATCCTATCAATCACCCCACAATCCATATTTTGGTGCTATTATTGGAAGATATGCAAACAGGATTGGAAATGGGAAGTTTACTTTAGATGGAGAAGAGTACTCACTTTTAGTTAATAATGGTCCCAACGCTCTCCATGGTGGTGAAAAGGGTTTTGATAAACAATTATGGGATGTGGAAGTTGTATCTGAACAACGCCCCGCTTCTATTCGATTAACATACATTTCTTTGGATGGTGATCAAGGTTATCCTGGTACATTAAAAACCCAAGTGACTTATAGCGTTCATCATGATGATACCCTTACCATCGACTATTATGCAACTACTTCAACATCTACCATTGCTAATTTAACTAATCATACTTATTTTAATTTATCGGGTGTTGCCTTAAATCCTACTGTTTTAAATACTACCATTTCTATGTCAGATCACATTAAATCCTTTTTAGAATTGGATGAACATAATCTACCTACTGGTAACGAAGCTTCTTTAAAAGATCACCCCTGTATGGATTTTACTGTAAGAATAAAAAACAATAGTATAAAAATAATAAAATAAAAATAGAATATATATATGCATCGTTTCTAACAACAACAAAAATATACATCTTTTTTATTTTTCTTTTTTATTTTTTTAAAAAAAAAGGGTGAATTAGCAGGTACAACCATTGGTAAAAGAATTGATGAACTAAAAGTAACAAGAGGGTATGATTATCCATATATTTTGCATCATCAATTAAAACCCAACACAGCTGATTTGCCATTACAACAAGCTCTAGTAGCAACGAGTCCAGAAACAGGTATTGAATTGACTTTTTCTACAACAGAACCTTGCTTTCAATTTTATACGGGTAATTGGATTGAATCAAATCATATCACTTCTAAAAAATCACAAGATCAAGTACCTATTGGTCCTCATGCTGGCTTTTGTTTGGAAAGCAGTCGATTCCCGGATGCTCCTAATAAACCACACTGGCGATCTTCAGTACTTTTAAAAGAAAATGATGTTTATGCAAGCAAAACAGTTTTTGCTTTTAAAACAAAAAAAGAATAATATCAGAATAAAGTTTTATTTTATTTTATTTTTTTATCTTAATAAATTAATTAAAATGAAAAAAACGTATTACTATTATTTTAAAAAAATAAAAGAATAAATAAACTATATTAAATTGATAAATAAAGTATAATTTATAAATTCATAGCGCGTTTTGATTGAGATTTATCTAACTCGGGTGTAATATGAATTTCTGAGGTGATATTCTCATGGTGATGTTCATTATATGATGATCCGGATGCATTACTATCTTTTGATAAATTTGAATTCATGGATTCCCTTTCTTTCTTTTTTGCCCTTTTAGAAAAGGCACGTTTGATTGATTTAGCCGGAGCCAAAAGTACAGATGAAGGATGATGGAATAGACCGGATTTAGTACGTGAAAGTCCATGATGTTGATGAAGATGATGCGAATGGTGTGAATTATGTATGCTACTTTCATTTTCATGATTATTTTTATTATTGCTGTTGTTATAATCTTCATTTACAGTTTGCAAATGAGTTGGGGATGTAGGTCCAAGTAGAGTAGTTCGTTTTCGGTTGATTTCTGGTGTACTAGTTGGCCTTGCAGTTCTATTAGATTTCTTATTTTTATTATCGTCAACAATTTCTGGTGTACTAGATGATGATATTATTGATGGTCTTGTTGCATCCATTGAATTTATATTCGCTGCCTCTGGTGTTGTTGGTAATACTGAAACGATATGCCTTTTTGTATTGATCGTAGGTGGTGGAGAGGATACTGAACTTGTATCATCGTCTTCATTTTCTTGATTTTCAATTTCTTCTTGATTATTTGTATCCACCTTATGATCAATTAATTGAATTCCAATATAATCATTGTTATTTGAAGTGATTACAGGTGATGAGATAACCATACCAGTAGGTGATCCACCATTCATTTTTTTCTTTAACCTTCGTATAGAGCTACTAGGCGATAACATAGACATAGGGGATCTAGGTGATTTAGATACATTATCATCAATATCTATATTATCATAATCATTGATTTGACGTGATCGAATAATAATGTCGTCTATATTTGAACTAGACGCTGACTTTTTTATTGAATTATTTAATAAAAGACTTGGCTTGTTTTTCAAAGGTGAGGAGGGATTACTAGACCGATAATGATGTAATTCAAAAGAGGAAGCTGATTTAGGTGATTCCAATCCACTACTTATTCTTTTACTTAAACTACGAAGCGAACCAGTTCTTGATAATGTCAATTTTTGTTTAAAATTAGAACCAATGGTATTAGACCGCTTCCTTGTATGTACATGAATACCTTCATTATGGTGCTGATTATCTATCATAGTAGCTGAAACGGGTGAAATAGGAGTTGATATAGATTCTCTTGGTTCTATATATACTCCTTGGTTCAAATCTTCTTTGTTCATTAATGGATCAAAATATGGATTATCGTCTGGAGTTTTTTTATCATGGTTGTCATCATAAATTGCATCTACAGGTGTAAATGGTTCAAAGTAGTCATTTGATTCGATTGATATACTATCACTTGATAAAAGTTGATCCTTAGTGTCCAGCTAACGGTAATAAAAATAAATGAATAGAAGATAAAAATACTAATAAATAGAGCGAACTCTTTCTTTTTTTAAAATAATTTTCTAAATAGCATATACCCTATTTTAGAATTATAATAACTAACTTACAGGAATATTATAAATTTGGTCACACCCTGGAGGAAATCTATATTGCCAATAAGCCAAATCCTTTTTAAAAGTTTCTACAGCGCACTCCCATTTATCAACTTTAGTCCATAATCTTTTTAAAACGCGTTTATCATTTGAATCCGGAATCGAATTAAAGTTCCAGCTTTCAGGTAGAATAGGTGGTAGTACTTTGAGACTATCGTTAAATTTTTCTATTTGTTCATCACGAAAACTTTATAAATAAATAGAGAAATATCGAATTATTTAAATAAGTTTAACCTTGTTTTTTTTTTAAAAAAGAAAAAAATACATAGTATAACTCTTCCACTTGAGATCGATTGTATTTATCTATTTACCTTTTCTGGGTGTCATTTAAAACAGGTAATACTTTTAAACTATTAATTAAACTTTTCGCTAATTCAATTTGTCTATTGTAAATTGCCAAGTCAATTTCATAATACAAAGGATCTTCATGGTGATAATACCTAATAAAAATTAAATTAATAAAATTAATTAATTAGCTTTTTTAATAATAAATATTTATGTATATTATGAATCTTTTTACCTTTGAATCATATCTAGTTTGCAGTTATTAGAATACTTGAATTTTTGTGAACATAATTGACCATATCTTGTAGCGCAATAAAAAACACCAGGTTTAGTTTTAGATACCAAAGCTTTAAAATAAAAAATAAAAATATGAATACTGTTATTATTATCATTTTTTTTTTTTTTTCGCTTATTTATTCATATAATATCTTGTTTTTATTTTCGTTTTATTTGCTTCATATCATTTACCTTGAATAACAGAACCTTTACTTTTTTGATATGATGTAGGATCATTGGTTTGACCAACAATCATTTTACCCCATTCGCCCATCCCCAAAGCACCTACAGGAATCATTTTATTATCATCACGACTAGTATTATACTCTTTTTCTTCAAGGATATCCAAAACAAACTGATCATCATTCAACATGGCTTCGGGTTCGATAATACTTGCCCACCAATTTTCTTCTTGATTTAAATCGTAATTTAATTTCTTTTTCCTTCCTTTACTACCATCGTTCTTTTTATTATTACTATTCTGTTTATGATCATTGAATGACATAGCATTATAATCCATATTGTAGTCATTATTCATATCATTATCATTATTTATTGAATCTGATGTATCCCATAAAGGCATTTGTTTTGTTGATAAACTCCACATACGATATGTACCATCCACTGAAGTTGTAGACAATTGTTCAGGTCTCATATTTCCCCATGTAACCTATATAGAAGAATAAAAAATGGTTGAAAAATAAAATAAAAAATACGTTCGTTTTTCTGTTATCCTTTCCTTTCTTTATTGAATGTTTATTTTATCTTATTTCTTACAGAAGTAATAGGACCTTGATGACCATCGATTTTACCTACAGGTTGATGAGAAACCGATCTTAAATCCCAAATATGAACTAAATCATCATACCCCGCAGAAGCCAGCCAATAAGGAATAAAAGGATTGAAGGCAGCATCATGAATTGGCCTAGCGTGAGCATGAAAAGCTTGCCATACAATCCCTTGCCTTTCTTTAACTCGAGTATCAATAATATGTAAATGGCCAGCATCACCACCAGTTACTACCAAGTGAGGAGAAAGAGGTGACCATTGACAGGTTTGTAAAGGAACTTGATAATCAGGTTGAACAGTAAGTTGACTATGTGTAAGACAATGAATATCCCATATCTTGATACTATCACCAGCGCAAGCAAGAAATGTGGACTCTGCCGTTGTTGTATCAGTATTAAACTTATCCTTAAACGTTGGATGGAAACTTAACTTTTTCACTTTTGAATTTAAAACTGTACTTGAAGGTTGTGAAACATATGTTTCAGGTAACTACATTAATATATATTTAAGGGTGAAAAAAATATATCTAAATTACTACAAAAGATAAAAATGTATTTTATTTAAAAAAAAAAATGAAAAATAGTTTGTTTACCGTTTTAAAACAGTATTCACTCATTTTACTTAAGCCAAGCTCCTTTTCATCTTCAAAATTTTCGGTTTTATAAAGTTGTATTAGACCATGTTTAGAGCCAATCAATAAAAGCTGTTGAGACCAATCAAGGGAATAAATAGGTATATCTAGGCGAGTTTGATAAACAGGCTTGAAAAAAAAAAAAAAAAAAAAAAAAAAAAGAGAGAAAGAAAAAGGAAAAATTCAAAAATTCAAAAATTTAGCCAATAAAATAAAAAATTGAGCTTAAATTATTATTTTTTTACCTTGAGAGAATGATCATTGTTTTCCTTTTGTGCTTGATCTTTGATAAAATACAAATTGCCTTGTGGATTTCCAGAACCCATTACAATGATATCATTTTGACATGCCATTGACGTTAGATAAGTTTCATTTTCATTCACTTGTAAACAATAAGTTTGAAGCCCTTTTGATTTCCTTTTGAAAAAAAATAATTAATGAGAACAAGGAAACTTTTATTGTTTATTATTTTTATTATTTTTTGTACATATTTATAATGATTATTATTTTAAAACATACTCTTTCCATCCTTCAGATAAAATTGGCCAACCTAAAGATTTATTTAAAGCACATAAATAGGGCATACGAAGATGATAAGAACGGTCATTTAATAAACTTTGATGCACTCGAGTATTATTAAGTTGTGCCATATACAATTGTACTAATAAATAAAAAAAGAAGGAAAAAAGATGATATGTGTCTTTTTTCTATTAATTAATAGCTACTTCAAAAAGGAAAGAAAAAAAAAAGAAAATAAAGAGAGAGAAAGAAAGAGAAACATAACTTTATTTAATTTGGAACTTTTTTTATTGTAAAAAAAAGGGTCTGGAAGAATAAGTGAATTTATGCTGTGTGTGTGGTATTTTAAAACACCGCTTTCATTTCTCCTTTCTTTGCAAGAATAATAAATTATCTACATCCAAGAAATACGTTTCGTATAAACTTATAAAAATAGTGAATCAAGGCTATATGAAATCAAAAAAAAAAAAAGGCTTTTTATAAATGAATGGTTTCTATTTATACTGTAGTTAAATATTTAGGTAAGCCTCTAATTCAAAACTAAGATAAATGCTGAATAATAAAAAAAATATCAACGGTCACTTATTATTTAATATGTCAATACATTTTTATTGTGTATTTCTACAATTCAGTTAGTCAATTTCCTTTTTTACCTACTTGTTCTAAAAAAAATGTAATTCACAAAAACATAAAAAAAAGTAGTAGTACATTATCGAGTGAGAGGTCACTATTTTTAGCAGTGTAAAATAAATGAATAAAAATTTAAAAAAAATCAACATTCTGCCCTTTTTTATCGTTAATATAATGAATCTTTTCTTTTTTTTTTTTTGAATTAAATGACAAGTAGTTATTAATGCAATGGACCAGCAATTACACAAACAAAAAAATCGGTCTTTAAAAAAATAGTGACCGTAATTGGCTTATAAAAAAAAGTTCAAAAAAAAAAAAAAAAAATATTTTACCTTTCTTTCAATTTTTAAAAATTAAAAAGAAATGTTTAAAAGAGCACAAAGAGAATTAGCTAAACAAAGTATCATTGAAGAAGAATATGATGTTGTAGCAAAAGATGAAGAAGAAAAATATGCTGGTATTTTTTCTGAAGAAGAAGAAGAAGACGACGATGATGAAAGTGAAGACGAAGATGATAATGATTCTGATCTAGATCAAAACACCGGTATTCTTGGAAAAAAACGCCAACGTACCCAAGAATATCAGGATTCAAGTGATGAAGATGATAGTGATATTAATGAGGAAGAAGAAGAAGAAGATAATGATGATAAAACACAACTTGTTTATGACTGTGCTATTTGCCCTAATAAACGGTTAACTTCTTTAGAAAGCGTAGAAACTCATATTAAATCAAAATACCATCTTCGTAATGAAAAATTGGCTAATAAGAAAAAGAAGGAATCTATGAGCGATGAAAAAAGAAAAGAACTTGAATTAAAAAAGGAAAAACGAAAGGAAAAACGAGCTGAAATTGCAAAACAGGTAATAATTAAAAAAGAAATAAACATCAAGGATTGAATGGATTAAAAAAAAATCTGTCAAAAAAAATTTAAAGTTTTATTTACAAACATAATTTTTTCATGTATATAGAAATTAAAAGAACGACGAAAGTTACAAAAGAAGAAAGCTTATGAAGCTAAACAAAAAAAGTAAGAGAAAAAAATTAAATAAAAATCATAGAAAAGAAAGAGATAGACACGATTTTATTGATTTTTTAAAAAAATAATCATTTTTTATTACGCAGGTTAAATGAAACTGAAGCTAAAGAAAAAGAAGATAAAAATAAGACTCCTAAAGAAAAGAAAACGAAGGAAAATGATAATAAAAACCAAACTAAAGCTGATACTAAAGAAAAAGAAAAAATCAAAAATAAATCAACCAAAGAAAAGAAAGACAATAACGAAAAAATAGAGAAAAAAGTTAAAAAGGTCAAGAAATCAAAAAATTAAACAGTTTTTTACCAATAGACAACATACCCTTTTTTTTTAACTCCATTATCATCATCATCCCTCAATCTCTTTTTATTTTATCATATTATATATATTATATTTCATGTATAAATCATTTTCATTCTTTTTTTTTTTTAATAAATATTATTTATTTTTATTTTCTACAAAAAATTAAATTTTTAACGTTCATGAATAATAAATAAAAAAGGAAATACTTTTTTTTTTTTTTAAAAAAAAAAAACAAAAAGCAAATTAAAACTATAATAAAGATGAAATAGAACTTATGTAATATAAATATGAATTTTTTTTTTAAATAATATATATACTATATATAAAAAATAAATATGAAGTTAAAAAAATAAAAATAATAATATTTCTATTATTATTATTATTATTTTTAGTTGGTAGTATCATTGTTTAAACCACCTTGTACATCAGCTACTACCATTTCAGTAACCAATTCATCATAAGTGACCTTACGGGTCCAGCCCAATTTTTCTTTAGCTTTAGTAGGATCACCTAATAATAAGTCAACTTCAGCAGGACGGAAGTACTTGGGATCAATACGAACACGTACTTTACCAGTTTCAGCATCTTTACCGATTTCATTAACACCTTCTCCTTCCCATACAATCTTACGACCTGTAACAGCGAAGGCCTTTTCAACGTAACTACGTACAGTATGTGTTTCTCCAGTAGCTAAAACGAAATCTTCAGGTTGATCTTGTTGTAACATAAGCCACATACCTTCAACGTAATCCTTAGCATGACCCCAATCACGCTTAGCATCAATATTACCCAAATACAAACAGTCTTGACGTCCTAAATGAATATCAGCAACGGCACGAGAAATCTTACGTGTAACAAAGGTACGACCACGACGAGGAGATTCGTGATTGAAAAGGATACCATTACAAGCATACATATTATAAGATTCACGGTAATTGACAACGATCCAATAACCATATAATTTAGCAACACCATAAGGAGAACGAGGATAGAAAGGAGTGGTTTCCTTTTGTGGGGTTTCTACAACTTTACCATATAATTCAGAAGTAGAGGCTTGATAGAAACGAACACGATCAGTTAATCCACAAGTACGGATGGCATCTAATAAACGTAAAGTACCAAGAGCATCGACATCACCAGTATATTCAGACATATCAAAGGAAACTTTTACATGAGATTGAGCAGCAAGATTGTATACTTCAGTAGGTTGTACTTGAGAAATGATATGGACTAAACAGGTAGAATCAGTTAAATCACCATGGTGAAGGAAGAACTTGACACCTAAAAATAGAATAGTAATAGAAAAAGAAAAAGAAAAAAATATATATATTTAGAATGATCATCAATAATATTTATATATATATATATTTATATAAAATAAAATAAAATAAAATAGAATAAAATAGTTATATATATATATATACTTTACCTTGATCATGTCTATCTTTATAGATATGTTCAATACGACCAGTATTGAAAGAAGAGGATCTACGGATAATACCATGAACTTCATAACCTTTATCTAATAAAAATTCAGTTAAATAAGAACCATCTTGACCAGTGACACCTAAATAAATAAACAAAATAAAGAGAAGCAAATAACAATAATAAGTACACGTTTTAACTACCTTTCTTCCTCTTTTTCTTCTTCTTATTTTCTATTTATATGCCTCTGTTTCACTCTCTTTTTTTTTTTTTTTTTCCATCAGATTTTAGATCAAAGACAGATAAAAGAAAAAAAAAAAGAACGTGTCTTTATACAAGTATATATAAAAGAGATGATTATTTTACCTGTAACAAGAGCTACCTTTCTAGCACGGTATTCTTCGGCAGTCATAGAGTTGTTTTGGTTAATTTTAACGGCAGCAAAAACACTTTCAGACATGATGAGAGATTCTTTTTTTTATAAAGAGATGATGAAAAAAGAAGAAAAAAAGAAGAGAAAAAAATAATGACATTAAATAAAAAAATAATTCTTATTTTTAGAATGTAAAAGATGCGCACCTGATTGGCAGGCTGGGAATGAATCTTTTTTTCACTCTCTCTCTAAGCTTGAAATTCAATTTAAAAGTCCTTATCAATATATTAATTAATATACCTCTCACTCGATAGAAATGATAAATCAGTTAATTATTGATATAATTCTATAATATAAAAAGGATAGACTATTTTATCTTAAATAAAAAAGCATGTTTATTTATTTCTTTCTTTCTTTCTTTCTTTCTTTCTTGCTTTCTTCTTTTATTTAATATAAAAACAATAATAATAATAATAATAATAATAATAATAATAATAATAAATAAATAATTAAATAAATCAAATAATATATATGAATAACAAACATTATACATAATAAATATAGACGTTACTTTTTTTTATGATCCATTTTCCTTTTTTTTTTTTTATTTATCTTTTATATATATATATTAACATAGTAATGATCTAATACTCATTCCTTTTTTCTTATTATTAGAAGAAGAAGAAACTTCATTTGGATTCATAGGATTGTTATTGATACCATATTGATTATCCTTTACCGCTGAAGCCGCTGCAACATTTAAATTACTACTTGATGTTTGTAAAAAATATTGGGTAGTAGGATGATTTACTACGGTGGATGATGTATCGCGATGATAAGAAGGTTGTGAAGAAGAAGGGGTAGAAGAGGAAGATTTAAATCGAAAATTTGAATGATTGATGGTTGGTATAGTAGAAGTAGGTGATGAAGAAGGCTGGGTAAGTATTGGTTTGCAAGTGATAAGAGAAGAGGAAGAAACAGAAGTGGAAGTGGAAGTAGAGGAAGAAGACGATAAAGATATTGTAGGTGAAGAGGTAATAGTTGTAGTTTTAGATAATAAAAAGGAGGAGGAGGAGGAGGAGGAGGATGGCGATGAGAGAGAAGTCATATTATTTTGATCAAGTAATTTTTTATTATGTGAAAGATTTTTATTATTATTGGATATAGGTGCGATATTAATTTTTGGTGATACAATAGAATAATCATTCACAGATATGGTATTTAATTTTGAATTATTAGTAAAATGGGCGGGTAAAATGACTTGACGTAAATCATGAGGAGCTGGTTTAATCAAAGGAGGTCGTATAGAGGAAGAGGATGGAAAAGGAGCTATAGGTTTAAAAGGTGAAGAGGAGGAGGAGGGGTTTGATTTTTGTTTTTGTTGTGATAACTTTAATAAAGGCCATTGTTTTTCCATTTTCTTATGCTTGTGACATACCATGACAATATATAGTTTTGTAAAAGTTGAAGGTATATTTAAATCACCACCTAACCCACCACCTATATACATACATATATCATAAAGCTCATGAAGCCCTGACCTTGTTTTAATATGTAACGTATCATTAAAAGAAACCGAACCGTTTGCTATATTTGATAATTCCTGTATTGATTTTTGATGGAATAATTCAGAAGTTGACCTTTCTGTTGGGGGTGGAGGGGCTCTATAATAAGATGAAGATGATGATGATGAATGGTTTGTCTTTTTTTTCATTTGTTGTTGTTGCTTAGGATTATCTACATTTGACATGACATCTACTATGCTATCTAATATTAAACGATGTAGGCGTGACAATCGGTCAGTATCTTCCATAGCGATAAAATCATACATAGTTCGATGTGCTAGTTCTTGTGGATAATAACCCCAAGCCATGGTGACATCTTCAGTCATTCTCGCAAAGCATACTTCCATGGATAATATTAAAGTGATTTTTGGTGTAGGGGTCTTTTTTTCGATAGGAAGATCGTTATCATTATCAAAATGATCGTGATCGACCGTATCATTATCATTTCCTTTATTATAAATATTATTATGTACAGGTGTGTTATTATTATTAAGTGAAGTAGATATTAATTGTATAGGTGTAATGATTGAATGAGTTGTATTATTAGTTTCTTTTGATTTTTTTTTAAATGTTTCAATAGGCTGATGGCAAAAAGATATTTTTCTTGATGATGATATATTATTGGGTATAAGTTGATGGTCATGATTATTATTATTATTATTAATTGTTGTACTTGTTGAAGTGATAATAGGTGATTGAATAGTTCCACTCATGACTTGTATATTATTCATTGATTCCTCTTCATCCATTTTATGCCTTAGTTTAGGTCTACCACGTTTTTTGTGCTTAATATCTAGACAAGTATCAGTTTTTCCCAAAGTAATACATCGTTTACATGGTCGATTGACTAAATATGGAGAGAGAAAGTGATTGTGATAATATATAATATAATGGAGATAGAGATAGAGAGGATGATAAGGATAAAGCTGTTTCTTATTATAATTATTATCATTATTTTTAAAACAACATAATATCTATACTATTTACCATCGCAGGCAAGGTGAGCTTTTTTGCAGTTAATACCTAAAATAAAATAAAACAAATAGATGAGCATGGTATACACTAACTTTATTTTGTTTTCTATTTTGATTTACAAGCACTAGCAACGTGATATTTATGACCACGCTTTGCAGGAACAGGTATACTAGCAATTAAAGAGCCATAAGTACTTGTGGGTGAACTGGAAGATGGTGAATATAAACTATTTGTCATATTAATAAGCGTGACATTTGGCTCTTCTATTTCTGTTGTTGTTATTGCTGATTTATCGGTTGTAGTTATTGTTGAAGTATCAAGTAACGCAGTAGAATTAGTATTAGAAGGTGGAGAAGAAGGTGGCGATGATAACGTTTGATCAAGTTTCGGTGAACTTTGCATTACCATATCTAAATGGTATTAGAAATATCTATACTGAAAACCTTCTTATTGAAAAAAAAGAGAATGATAGAAAGAATAAGTTTATGTATATTAGAAAAAAAAAAAAGATAAAATAGTAAGGAGTGTGAAGAAAAAAGAATTAAAAAAAAAATATATATGAGTGAAGAAAAAAAAAAAATAGAGATGAGTGAAAAAGTGGAGAGAAAGGAAAAAAGGGATTTAAAAAAAAAAAAAAAGAGTGTGAGTATTAAAAAAATTTCATTTTAAAAAAATGATACCGGACTGTTTCTTTCCGAAATTAATAAAAGCTGTAAAAATGAATATCATTTAATATAATATAATATAAAACAATACTATGATCATCCTCTCATTATTATTTGTTTAGATTTCTTAAAAAAAAAACATACATTATATTAAAAAGACATGATTTTTTGGATTTTTTCATTTTGGTAATACCATGTGACACCACCAATTCAAAAAGAACAAAGACAATTTTTGGATGGACTTTTTTCTTTATTTGACAAGTCGTATTTTTTTGATCTAATAAAAGCTTTTCCTCTCTTGAAAGACATATAGAAAGTAAAGAAAAGAAAGAAAGAAAATGTTTTTCAGTCCAGTTTAGAACGTTATCTCTTGATTATTCTATTGGCTCATATATAAATATATTTATATATGTATATATATGTATATATATTATCCATAATCCAAAATTATACATATATATGATAATTAATACAATAAAAAACAAGTCAAAAAAAGGATTAAGATATATAATCTTCGGGGAAAAAAAAAATAGTATTATAAAACGAAGGAAAAAGATTTTATTTCAAGGAGTATAAGAAATTGAAAAATGATTGGTGATTCGGATAAACTGTTTTATTCCATTATTATTATGCCATCATCCCATTTTTTTTAAAGCCTTCTTTTTATTTTACTCCGCGATCGTTTTTTTTTTTTTTTTATCTCAATAGAAATATCACCACACTTTTTTATAATTATATAACAAGATTTATTTTTTTTAAAAAAAAACAAATATATAGAAAAATAGTTTATATATGTATATGTATATATATGTTTATGCATATATATATATATATATATAGACATATAGAAAATATAAAGTAAAAAAGAATGTGATGATTTAAAAATATATTAAAACTAATAAAAAAAAAAGGCCAAATCCGGTTAAATAGTTTCCATTTTTGCATGAGCGAGGGATATTCGGGTTCCGTTTTTTATAAATAAGCATATTTCATTTTTTTTATTTTTTTTAATTTCTTTTACTTTTTCATATCATTTTATTATATTTAACAAACACATTTTTCTCAACATGAAGTTTAGTATTAAATTACATGATTTTAATTCAAAAGGACGTATTGATACTTATCAATTAAAAAGAACACCTTATACAGCAGATTTTTCTCAAGCATGCCATATTCTTCAAGCTATTCGAATGAATAATCAAAAGCCATTAAGTCATTCCTGTTTAAGTAAATATATAATTGGTTTTTTATTTATTTATTTATTTATGTATGTATGTAGACGATTTTATTCATCCCTCGTTTGTTATTATTTATTTATTTAGTGCATTTGTCTACTTTTGTTGCTAAATCATGGGAAGAACAGCCAAGTCAAGAAAAAGTCCAAGAAATTTATCAGTATATGACTTATTTATTGGATTCATCGAAAATGGCCCAGGAAGAAGATAAAGAACTTAGTTTAGATGATAAAATTAGAAAGTTTTGCCAAAACCCATCTTCTATTCCAACCGTATGCCCTAGCACTACTTTGTTATTTGCTGTTCATTACATTGACAAATTGAAACAGGTAAAATAAGATTTATAATATAAATTAAAAAAATCTGATTTGATTTAACCTTAATTTTTTTTTTTTTTATACGTAGAAATATAAAAATGTAACAGGTACAAATGGATGTAGTAAAAGATTAATTCTTGTAGCTTTTATGATTGCTTCAAAGTATATCCATTCCAATTTAAAAATCATTGTGGATATTTCGTTAAAAAAAGCCGAGCAACGCCAACATCTATCATTACCTCAGCTTCCTTTATCCCCCCCTACCTCACCTAAACCTAAATCCCCTTCCCTTTCAAAACAACATGAAATAACCGACCCTCTTCAATACCATTATTTCAAACCTTCCTCGTCTCCTTCAACTTCAGCTTTTACTTTAGTTTCACCTACAAAGACTCAGTTCGACTTAAAAGATACTTTGCCGTCCATTACAACCACTACAAATACGCCAGCTTTAGATAATAACAATAAAACAAACCATGGATTGCCTTCTTTATCTTCTCAATTAAATTATCGAGTATGGAGAATGGAAATTGAATTTTTACATTTTTTAAATAATAATATCAAAATTTTAAATTGTATTGGATTGATTGAATGGGCGCACCGAATCTAGTTTTATGTGATAGTTTATTATTTTATACCCTACCCTACTTTTTTACTCATATTATTAATATTAATACTAATTATTATCATTCATTCTTTTCTAGTATAATTATCAATATATACATACATACATACATATATATATATATATATATATATATTGGCTGTTTTATTTCATATCACCCTTATCCTTTTTTTTTTTTTTTTTTTTTTTTTATTGTAAATAAATATGAATAATGTAGAATTGAAAAATAAATTATTTATCCGAAATACATCATCATTTTCCTTCCCTTCCTTTTTTATTTTTTTTGGTAATTTAACATTTTAAAACCTCGCATCTAAAATTGGCCAATGCCCAAAAGTAACCGACTCTTTCTTTTTTTCACTTCAAAAAAATTTTAAGCTCTCCTTAAAAAAATAATAATAATAATAATAATAATAATAATAATAAAATATAAACAATAAGCATTATGCTAATTGTGGAACGTTAAAATTCTTTTCATTATTTATTTATTATTTTCCTTTTTTTACTTTTTGAATAAAAATAAAAATAAATATATTAATAAATAAAATCAAAAAAAAAAAAAAAAAAAATCAAAAAACAAAAGGAAATGAATGGAAAAAATCAAAATATATACAATTATAAAAAAAAAAGACGTGAATAATTATTATTTAACATTGTTCAGACATGACCCAGTCAACCGACGTATCCATTTTATGATGAAGGTTATTTGAAGAAGTAGTGGTAGAATTAGAAGTTAATTGATGAGGTTGATAACAAGGTGTAGGTACAGAATCATCTTCATCAGTAAGATCATCTTCCATAAATGTAGTGGTTGCATTGTTATTATCATTATGATTATTATTAAGCAAATGAAGAGGCTGTGATAAAGGGACAGGCTGAAGCCATAAAGCGTCTTTTCGTGGTAATGGACGGTAATCAGGGGATGCATAAGTAAGTGATGGTAATTTATTTTCATTAGATGATGAAGTGGAAGTTGGATCAAAAGTTTGGTTTAAATTATTCACTCTTTTCACTGTCTAATTTTTTTAATGATAAAAATAAACAAAATTAATAATTATAAAAAGAATAATAAATGCAATTCGTATCAATTATGTTATTACCTCTACTTTGCTGGGAAAAAAGTTCTGTTGATTTTCTAATTCTTCAATATCATCGTCATCGAACGTTCTACGTTTAACGGGTCGATTTATAGTAACTGCGTAGTATATAATTTAAAAAAAAAAAATTAGATGAAATGATATTTATTTTTATTTTATTTTGTGTCGCATACCATTATTGGAAAATTGCATTGGCATGATATATATTTATATATATTAAATCCCCAAAAAGTGAATGTGTGTGTGTGTGTGTAAATGAAAAAAAAAATAAAAAAGAAAGAAAAAAGAAAGAAAAGAGAAATTATTAAAAAAAAAAGCTCCCTTTTTAAATTTTTTTCATTATTCTCAGAGAGAAAGAGATGGAGAGAATAAAAAAAAAAAAAAATCGGAGCCTTAATGTTTTTTTTTTTTTTTGCCATTAACTTGTAAAACCTTTTTTCTTTCCCAAAATATTATAATCAAGTCACAGTTTTTTCTTTTTATTCATCCGATGATCCTTTTTTTTTATATATATTTATATAAAACTATTGATAATAGTAAGCTAAATTCGTTTATTTATTTGTTTGTTTGTTTTTTTCACTCTTTCTTTCTGTTTTACTGTTATTATTATTATTATTGTGGAGTTTTAATAATAATAATAATAACAATGTATTTATATATTAAAAAATAATGAATATATTTAAAAGTTTCCGA
This sequence comes from Cunninghamella blakesleeana, assembly GCA_017871115.1. Taxonomy (NCBI): domain Eukaryota; kingdom Fungi; phylum Mucoromycota; class Mucoromycetes; order Mucorales; family Cunninghamellaceae; genus Cunninghamella; species Cunninghamella blakesleeana. The sequence continues at coordinate 3,716,307 of JAFCIZ010000002.1, read as the reverse complement.
AGAATTATCAAGGAATAACAAGCAAGCAAAAGAGAATAAAAATTGGATTGTCAAAATCACAAGTTTGGCTTGTTTTTTTTTCATTTATTAGTATTATTATTATTATTTAATATATTGATAAAAATGATCATTTCATTAAAGCTTATTTTTATGGTCATCATTTTTATATAATAAGATAATTGGTTATGATGATAATATTATATGAATATACTATATATGTGTATATGTGTATATATATATTTATATATATATATATATATATATATATTATATATACGCACACATGCACTAAAAATATTAATTACAAAAATTAAGAAACATTTTTTTAACCTATCACTTAAAGTGATAAGTCTATCTGAGCTTTAAAAAAGAAGCCAACCAACCTTTTTTTTTCATAAAAAAAATAGATTTACCTTGATTTGTACATATAAATTTAAGGTCTCCTTTTTTTCCTTCTTTCTTCTTTATTAAAAAATATAATAATAATAATATAATAATAATATAGAATAGAATGAGTGAACCACTATTAAGTCGCCATTCCTTACAATATGAAGAAGATTGGTTAGGCAAAGAAGTAAATGCTTTTTTATAATATGTTTATTTATCTATTATCTCAATAATATATATATATTAATCTATTGATATGTTTTCTTTTATATCTATAGACAAAAAAAAAGCCAAAGTATGTATGGACTCTTTTCTTTGCAATAGGTTTAACATTATTTGGTATGGTACTTGGCTCATTCTTAACACCTTTTCACCCAAGTAAGTTCACACATATAAATAATGATAAAATAAGAGATAGAGTAGTAACCATATATGTATATTTACATGTATTGTCTTACACTATTACTTTATATAGACGAATTTACCCAACAAGATCAAGCATCCCAAATAAAACAAGAAGAAAACACAACCTTACCAAAAAATGTAATTATGATGATTAGTGATGGTCTCGGTCCAGCTTCAGTCTCTTTAGCTCGTTCTTATTATCAACACATCAATGGTTATGATTATGATTATTTAACACCTTTAGATACAATTCATGTGGGACAATCTAGGACAAGAAGCGCTTCAAGTCTTGTTACTGATAGTGCAGCAGGAGCAACAGCTATTAGCTGTGGATTAAAAACCTATAATCGTGCGATTGGAGGTAAAAAAAAAAAAAAAAAAAAAATGATGAGATGATGAATAGATTTTATTTTTATAATATTTATTGATAATCCATCTATTTCATATATATACAGTGGACCCTAAAGGAAATCCTTGTGGCACCGTTTTAGAATCAGCCAAACATCAACATTATATGAAAACAGGATTAGTCGCCACCTCACGTATTACTCATGCCACTCCAGCATCATTTTCAGCACACATTAAAGATAGAGATAACGAAGATGGAATAGCAATACAACAAATAGGAGATAATCCTTTAGGTCGTAGTTTGGATTTAATGTTTGGTGGTGGGTATTGTCATTTTTTACCAAAATCAGATAAGGATGGATGTAGAAAGGATCAACGTCATTTATTTAATGAAGCAAAGGAAACTCATAATTGGCAAACTGTTTTATATAATGATCGAAATGCTTGGGATCAATTACCTATAAATGCTTCTTCAGTTTTACCTGTTATTAGTTTATTTTCATCCAAAGTAAAAAAAAAAAAAAGATAAAAATAGAAATAGGATGATCTTTAAATAATAAAATGATTATTTATTTATTTATTTATTTATTTATACAGCATATGGCTTATGAAATAGATCGTGATATTACTAAAGAACCTAGTCTTACAGAGATGTCTAAAAAAGCTTTAGATTTATTATTTGATGCAACATCCGATTCTGAGAAAGGATTCTTTTTAATGATTGAAGGAAGTCGAATTGATATGGCTGGCCATGCGTAAGTGAATATATAAATATATAAACATAATAATAAGGAAATAAATAAATAAAATGGTAGTTGAATATTGATTGATTATATATATATAGTAATGATCCTGCTGCTCATGTACATGATACCCTTGAATATGAAAGAACAGTTGCTTTGGTAAAGGAGTATGTAGAAAAACATCCTGGAACTATCATGATTTCTACAAGTGATCATGAAACGGGAGGGTTAAGTCTTGGAAGATCTGTTGGTGAAAAATACCCTGAATATAAATGGTAAATAATTATTACTTTTAAAAAAAAAGGATAAATATGATTTTAATATGAATACTAATGAACATATATATATATATTCAATAGGAACCCTGAAGTTCTTACCAAAGTAAAAAATTCATCCGAAGTGGTAGCCGATTTATGGAGAAAAGCTGATAAAAATGAAATAGCTACAACTGATTATTTAAAAGAAAATATTATTTCTAATTACCTTGGTGTGAATGATATATCTAAGGAAGAAATAGATCGGTTTATGTCTGCTAAAACAAAAAAGAAATCACTTAAAATATTAGCCACCTATTTTTCAGAAGTTGTCAGTCGTCGTGCTATGATTGGTGTAAGTATTGTTTATAAATATATATATGTGATGATGATTTTCTCATTCTCACCGATTATTATTACTTTATTTCTATTTATTAGTGGACAGGTAGGGGCCATAGTGGAGTAGATGTTAATTTATATGCTATGGGGTCAACGACTGAAGCTCTAAGAGGAAGCCATGAAAATACCGATATTGGAAAGTTTATTGCAAATTATTTAGATCTTGATTTAAAAAATATAACAGAAATTTTACAACAAAAAAAATAATAATAATAATAATAATCCATTACCCTTATTTCTATTTTTATAATTCTTATACCAAAAATAAAATATATATACATATATATATATATATATATTTATAATTTAATAATAATAATTTAGATAAATAGAAAAGACAAGTAATAAAAAAAAAAAAAAAAAAAGAGGGGTTGAATGATGTATGTTTTTGTAAAAAAAAAAAGAAGAAAAAAAAGCATGAGTTCATCATAAAGTAAGGGAGATATTAATACCCTTATTTTTTTTTTTGGTGTGTGTGTGTGTGCGTGTGTGTGTGCGTGTGTGTGTGGAAGTATAGATGTACCCTTGTACCCTTAATTTTACTATATATTAGGTATATGAAAAATAAATATGTCTAGTTTTAGAAAAGAAAACGTTATTTAGGTTAATCAATTTAAAAATAATTAAAATTAAAGGGTAACCTAGGAACCGATCATTGTTGTATTATTATTATTTTAGTTTTTATCTTAATATTACATATTCTATTATATATAATAATTATATGTAGTATTTATTTTTATTATATATTAGTCCACGTAGACAATTAGCTAATTGACAAAACTAAACTTTATTTTTTTTTGTTAATTACGTATCTTAATGAGAAAACAAAAAAGAACATCAACGATCATGCAAGTTTAAAAAAAGAAAACAATCGAAGATCACCTTGTTTTTTTATTTTATTTTATTTTATTTGGGCATTTCAGGAGAGACAATGTATATATAAAAACACATGAAATTGATTTTCATCTATTAGATGAAAAATATAATAATAATAATAATAAATTAATATAAAATAAAATAAAATGTATATATTATATATAAAAAAGAAGAAGAGTAGAGACGATGAACTCTGCATTATCATACATTATTTTATTTTTTTTCTCTTGGTCATGTATGCCAAGTTTATATCTATACCTATATGCTCGCCAAGTTCACTAAAAAAAAGGTTCATAGTTGGACAATAAAACTACCATAAATAGATGGATCGATGACAGAAAGGGGATTTCGGACGTACGGCCCAACAAAGTAGTATCATCATCACTATTTTATAGACGACTTTCTAAATAAAGTAATGACGGTTGATTAGCTCCTTTATATTATATATCATATACTAACGTCTCTCCCTCTTTTTTAATTGTAATAAGAAAATATTAAATCATCAGTAAAACTCCGAACAGAAAATTTTAGATCCAAAGCTAAGGTCCCTTCACCTATTTAATTTATTATAAAATCCTCTTGTCATGTTTTCATTCGTTCTAGAACTTAATATATATATTTCTTTCTTTTTTTCTATTGTATTCATCATCATACGTACGTATATAATATAATAAATAGAAAAATAGAAGGAAACGTAAATTCATCATAAGCTTTTTTATTTTTAGCATCTTTTTTATTTTTACCTTTTTACCTTTTTGTATATAAAATAATAAAAAGGAGATGGAACAACACATTGACTTTTTAGAGGAGATAAAAATTGCCAAAAACATATATCAATGAAAAAAAAAAAAAGCATCATTAAAGTGGCGCATCTCTTGGTAAAAATCGAGACCCTACCCCTTAAAAAAAAAGGTATAAATATGACATTCGATTTCTATTTCTTTTCCTTTTTATTCTTCTTTTATTCATTATTTTATTTCTACTTGCAAAAAAAAAAAAAAATGACTGCTTTACCTAAATCATCCTATCTTCAAAAAATGACAACCATTATGGGTAAAACTATTTGGCAGACCCGATATTTCGTTTTACTTGAAACTGAAATAAGATATTATAAAGATGAGGTAAGTGAAAACAATATATACATATATATATATATAAAAACCCTTTTTTTATAAGAATAACTCGACTAATCTCTTTTTTTTTTTTTCATTTTTCTTAGTATGAAGCCACACCTAATCAAATTCTTTGTTTAAAAGATATTTATACCGTCAAGGAAATTCCAGGAATTCATCAAAAATACTGTCTTTCGTTAGAACCTAATATGAATAGCAAAAGATCAAAACCTTTGATTTTAGGTTTTACAGAAAAAATCGAATTAGAATCATGGATGAATGCTATTCAAACCCGATTAAATAAATTTATTTCTTTCTCTACAACCACAATAACAGCTCAAACAACCGATGAAGAAACCCTTCTACTTTTAGACCCTATAACCACTAAATCATCTTTATCTCGTCGAAGAGGTGTTATATTATCAGATTTAGAAATTAAACAAATCCCTCGTTTAGTTTCTTCTTCAATGTCTACTACACCATCCTCAACTAATTCTTCACACTTTTCTTTATCGGATGATCAAGATGATACTTTAATTCTCCATAACAAAAATGAAGATCATTCCCCTACTTTTCTACAATACTCAAGTCAATTTCATTTAGCCATGGATTAAACCCCTTCTTTTATATACTCATTTATAATCATTATTATACCACTTGATTTTTTTTCTTTTTGTATATTATTTTTTTTTTTTTTAATTTAATGTTTTGATGTACAAAAAAAATTATAATTTTTTTACCCTTTTTCTTTTTATTCATTTATAATTAATTAAATAAAATTATTAAAAAACAGCTTTATTGATTAAAGCTTATATTAAAAATATTAAAAAAAAAACTTGGCATGAATCTTTTTTTTTTTTTATTAGTGGGGTTTAAAATTTTTAATTTTTTTAAAAAAAAAAAAATTGAATTTTCTATATTTTTTATATTTATTTTTGTAATCAGAGCCTTTTCTTTTTTTTAAAAAAAAAAAAGAAAAAGAGAAAGAATGGATCCTGAAACTGCTAATCGTTTATATGAAATAGGAGGACAATTATTATTCTTAAATGCACCAGCCAATCTTGAATTTGGAATAGATTATAACGCTTGGACTATTGGACCCATATTTAAAGGAGTAAAAATGATTCCTCCAGGTTTACACTTTATTTATTTTTCGTAAATCATTACTCTCTCCTTTCATATATACTTATATTAATAATAGTATTATAATATTAGTACTAATAGTTGTTTTTACTCTTGTTATCATTTATTTAGATCAACAAGTAAAGAAGGCGTTCAAGGTATTCGTACTGGTTTTTTTAAATATTTTGAACCGACCGAAGTGAGTAGAAAAAAAAGAATAGGACTTTTTAATTTTTTTATTTAATACTATTTATTTAACAAAGTAGTACTTTGATTTATTTTGTTTTATTTTTATTAGGTAGTAGTTCGTGAATGGAATCCTAAAATTGAAGACTTGTATGATGAATCAGAAGTAGACCCTGCTCAAACAGAAAGATATATTATTAGCAAGTGAATAGAAATAGAGTAATATAAAAAAAAAATAAACTAAATATATTAACCTTTATATATACATTTTTTTATTTTTAAAATATAGACATCCGTGAATTTGAAAGAAATATGGGGCCATATCCATTAGACCCACCTAGTTATTATCAACGTTGGCAACAACTTACTAATTTTATTACACCAGGGTTATTAAAAAGAATTTTACCTAATAATGGAAGAGTATCTCATTTACCAGCTTCATCTTCAAAAGTGGAAAAACAAGAAGATAAAGAAAAGGGAAAAGGAAAGGAAATTGAAAATCATATTTTACAACAACAAGAAATAAATGAAGAAGATACCACCACTACTACTACCTCTATTGACACTGACCCGTTGATATTAAAAGATAAACGTAAAGGAAAACAGCAACTAGAAAAAGAAGAAGGTATGGAATTTACACCTTTTGATATAAGGCAATCATTTCCACCTGGATCAACCGGGGAACAAATCACCAAATGGAGTTTAGACAAATCTTGGTTAGTTAAACATTTATTAAATCAAGTCTATCTTGATAATCATCATTTATTACTGGGAGAGTTACAATTGGCTTTTGTTTGTTTATTAATGGCTCAAAATTTTTCTGGATTTCAACAATGGAAACAATTAGTTCATTTACTTTGTTCTTGTCAAGAACTCATTTTGGAAAAACCAGATTTATACATTGATTTTATAGGTAATATATATATATATATATATATATAATTGATGTTGATCATATTTACTAATAAAAACTCTACACTATTACTTTTATTGTAGATACTTTGAAAAATCAATTAGAAGAATGCCCTACTGATTTCTTTCATGATATTTTATCTGAAAACAACTTTATTGCTTTCATGTTAAAGGTAAAAAAAAAAAAATACCATCATTTCATCACTCATTTGCCTATTTTATTTATTAATTTATTTTGCTCTTCATTATAGAACTTGCAACAAAACATACCAGCATCAAATAAAAAATTATACAGTAAATTTGATACATTAAAACTCTTTTTAAAGAAACGATTTCAATGGGATTTATTAAATGATGAAGACGAAGAAGAGGATGATGAAGATGCACCAGTGATAGTAGAATTATAGATTCATAAATATATATACATATCAATTCACCTAATTCGATCCAATCAAAGATATTAATAATAATAAATATATATATAATAAAAAAACCAACATACAATCATAAATATATTATAAATATATTACTACACACATTTATTCAAATTCAATCAATAAATATTATAATAAATAACGATAATCTCTATTAGCGCTGCCTACTTTCATACCAGAATCAATCATTTGATTTAAATGTTTTAATTTATATTTTAATATAGTAGCACATACAGCAGCTAATAACATAGATCCACCTACCACCATATTTGATCCTTTATAATTTGGAATATCAGCTGGCCAGCTAGAATATAATGCAAATGTACAAATCAATGCACCAAAATTACCAACGGAAGAAACTATTGCTGTAGCAGATGCTATGGCTACACCATCCTCTTTACTATTTGCTGTCCAGGCCATGCTCTATAATTTATTTTTTAAAAAAAAAAAATGAATATCAGTAAATTTATCTATTCATCAATCAACTAATTTCATTAATTATCATTCTTATAATCGCTCTGATCATCATTACTTACTAAAGGTACAGTAGGATATGTAGCACCGGCTACCATCATTAGACCAAAATAGCGAGCACCAACTGGTGTACTAAAACTAAGTATAACAAATCCAACAAACGAAGCAACACAATTACCAATAATAAACCAACCTCGATTTTTGCACCGATCGCTTAATCTTGTCATGATAAAGACCATTACTCCACCAAAAACGTAAGGAGGAAGACTTAATAAACTAACTTGAATAGAATCATATTGTGTTCCAATTTGTTGTACAATTTTTGGTAAAAAATAACCCAAAGATGTAGCGGCCATGACAGGTGTAAAATAAAGAACACAAAATAGCCATACCTTATAATCAATCAACTGGGTTTTTAAATTGGCCAAATCACGTTTCAAGATGGCTTTCATTGGAAGATCTTTATTTTTACCATTATCGTTATCATCGTCACTATTAATTAATCGTTGTTTGACTTGTTTGATTTCCTCCTCATTTAAAAATCCTTTTGATTTATCGGGTGTGGATGGTAAGACAAACAAAGTGGCGATTCCAAATATAATTGAAAGAATACCAGAGATTAAAAACAGCCTATGTAGTGATATATCCATTTAAAAACAAAAATAAATTAGAATAAAAAACAGGTAGATAAAAATTAAACTTTTTCTCTTTTCTTATTTAAGCTTATTTAATTTTCATTTAACTTACCATTGCCAACCATACAAGTTACCCTTTGTGTCTATTAATTGAATACCGGCCGATATTAAACTCCCAAAAGCACCAGAAAGGGGACCAGCTAAATACTTTTTTTTTTTTAAAAAAAAAAAAAAAAAAAAGATTTATAAATGAAACTATATACAGTTTATTTTTATTATTATTACCATAATACCAAGCCGTGATGAAATTTCTTCAGGTCTATACCATAAAGTAGTGTAATAGGCTATAGATAGATAGAATAGTTTCTAATCATTATGAGAAAGTATAATATACACACACATATATATATATATATACATAAATATTCATTTTGATAATGACATTTATTATGTATGGAATAAAAATAAAAAAAAAAAAGAACTTTACCAATGCCTGGCCAAAAACCTGATTCAAATACACCCTAAATAATCATCGTAATAATAAAGATATATATATATGATTATTATCGATGTACTATTTTCTATTTATAAAAACTATTTGTATACATTTACACTACTATTATTATTTTACCAATAAGAACCGTAAAAGATAAAAATGCCATGCTGTAGATATAGCGGCCATACAACAGGTAACAATACTCCAAGTGATCATAATACGAGCTATCCAATAAGCAGGATTTATATTAGCCATGATTAAATTTGAAGGTACTTCACACAACTAAAGGAATTTAAATATTTGATAAAACCGAAATAAAATACAAAATATAAAAATTGGGTAACTAAATATTTGATAAATAATATATATATACTTTACAATATAAGCAACATAAAATAAGCCTAAACCAATATTATTTTCTCTTGCAGTTAAATGAGCTGTAGTCGCCAAATCATGCCCTTGCTGTTTATTCATAGTAAAGGAAAATCCAACATTGACTCTATCCTCAACAGATAAAAAATAGAGAATAAATATCCAAGGTATAATACGCCAATCGAGTTTACGCAAAAGACGTTGTTCAGTCTCTGGAGTTAAAGGAGATTGATCTCTAGAAATAGTTGAATGAATACTTGGTGATGCCCTTTGTCTAACATCATTTGGTTTATCTACTATTGATATCTCAGTTATAGTGGTATTATTATTATTATTATTATTATTTGACATTTAAAATAATATAATACAAATTAAATATAAAAAGAAAAAAAAAAAGTAGAGAGGGAAAAAAAAAAAAAAAATAAGGTTTAATCATTTTTTAAACCCCAGATTTTTTTGATTATAAAATAAATTCACTTCTTTTTGGCTTTCCCTATTCTTTTTCTCTCTCTTTTTTATGCAAATTAATTTTAAAAGATAATGAATATATTGTTTTATATTTAGGAAGGTTGGAGTTTTTAATTTCTATTATTTTGAAGGGACGGTAACCGATATCTCAAATATATAAAAGTTTAAAAGATATTGTTTTTTTTTTTTTGAGAGATCAAATATACTTTATTTTTTATTATATAACAAATCATAAACTACTTGAGGATTATGTTATCTTACTTATAAAATGAAAAATAACATCATGTACCAACTTCTTTTTTTTTTATTGTTATTCTTTTTACTTAATAATGGTATAGGATAATCAATTATTATAGTGAATAAACATATATTATTTTTATTCGTATACTTATTTAAAAAAACAAAAATATTATTTCTTCATCATATAAAATAATAATTGTATTTATTGAATATTCAATTTTTATATTGACTTTATTTTTATTATTATAACGATAGTTTTATTTATTTTCATATAAATAGGGGGAATTGCCAATGGGAAAAAAAAAATAGCTAAGATATAGTAATATATATACGTGTGTATATTTGTACCTCCAGTCATAGTATAAACAAACCAATTTCTCTAAAGGAAATTGTTAAGAGTTTTTTTACATATGAATCCAGCCTGAATTTCATAAATTGTTTTTTTTCTCTTTTTTTTTCTTTTTCCTTTCTTTTTCCTTTCATCTTTTTAAAAAAAAAATATACCTTTCTTTCTTTTCTTCTTTCTTTCTTTCCTTCCTTCTTTCTTTTTACATTTTTATAAAATAAAAAAAAATGAAAATAATCGAAAAACTCACATGACCTTTATAGCAAAAAAAATTTCTCATACTCACTATAAATAATGTAAATGAATTCGACAATAATAAAATAAAAATGTATGTACGAATGGAATAATTAATAATACTGGAAAAAAAAATCAATAATATTCAATATTCAATAGTAGAAAATAGAAACCATTTAATAAATAATTATATGTACATACTTACATATATACATACTTCGGATAAATGAAATTCCCAACAAGATCAATCAATGATATCATCGTAGTATTAATACGAACGGCCAATCACGTGCAGATTAAAAAATTTTTATCAATTTTATTTCTAAAAGGGGTGTGAAGGTAATTTATTATGACTAAATAATTTACCGCCAGCTCTTTTTTTCCACTTGCACTCACTCCCTCCCTTTTTTTTTATTTATCCTTCTTTATCATTATCTTTTTATTCATTTCATTTGAATTCAATTTAATTTATATTCTTTTTATCATGTTAAGACACTCTAGACAACTTGTTAAAAGAAATTTATTACGTCCATCTACCACTACTACTTTTTATACTTCAGTAAAATATACCTCACTATCACCTTATATTATTTATCGTCATTATTCTTCAGCCATAGCTCATGATTTCCTTCCTGATGCTTCTTATATGCCCAACCAATTAAAGGAACAAAAACAAAAACAAAAGCATTTAGGTATATATATTCATCTTTTATACATGTATATGTATATATTAATACCTTTTTATTATCACTACTATTACTGTTGTAATTATTAAAACAATTACTTATTTTTTGTTTATTTATTATAAATAGTATCGCCTTTAACAAAATACGATTCTATTACAGCAGCTGGTTCAGTTCATAGCGATGCTCATCAAAGAAGTATAGTTCAACACTTGGATAGCTTATGGTACGAACTAAAATCATATACGCCTCAAACAAAAGCAAACAATCAACCTAGTTTTGTAAGTTGAAATAAGAAGAAATAGATAAAACAGATAAAAATACACAAACACAAATAAATATAAATGTAACTATAAATAAATATAAATAAAAACGGAGAGAATAGATGAAAACAATCTTTGTTTTTACTAATATATCATTCTTTATTATTTTTACTTTATTTTATTTTTAAATAACATAGATATCTAAATTATTCACCACACCTACTAGACCACAACGTAGCCCTAAATCATTATATATTTATGGAAGTGTTGGAACTGGCAAAACCATGGTGATGGATTTATTTTATGATACTTTACCCATAGAAAGAAAACGACGAGTGCATTTTCATGCTTTTATGTTGGACGTTCATGCAAGAATCCATCAAATTAAAAAAACCCAACCTCATATCGCTAACCCCATTATACCCATTGCTGAAGATATCATGAAAGAAAGTTATGTATTATGTTTTGATGAATTTCAAGTCACCGATATTGCTGATGCTATGATTTTACGTAAACTATTTACTGAATTATTTGATCGAGGTGTAGTCTTGGTCACGACATCCAATCGTCACCCTACAGAATTATATAAAAACGGTATTCAACGTCAATCTTTTATTCCCTGTATTGATTTACTATTAAAAAAATGTAACGTATTATCCTTGGATTCTGGTACAGATTATCGTAAAATCGATCGAGGTCATACAGTCCAACCTGTGTTTTTACATCCTTTAAATTCTGCTACACGCCAAACCATTGATCGCATTACTCATCAATTAACTCATCAACACACATTAAAACCAATGACATTACATTTCTTGGGTCGTTCATTAACTATCCCTGAACAAGCTGATGGTGTAGCACGAGCCTCCTTTCATGATTTATGTGCCAATCCATTATCTGCTGCTGATTATTTAGAAATCGTTAAACATTTCCATACAGTGATTTTAACAGATATCCCACGTATGACCATGAAACACCGAGCAGAGGCAAGACGATTTATTACTTTAATTGATGCCATGTATGAATCTAAAATCACTTTGATTGCCTCTGCAGAAAACTCCATGTTGGAAATCTTTAATGCCGATGAAGGAAATGATGAAGAAGCTATGGCCGATCAGATGCGTAAAATGATGGACGATTTAAATGTATCAGACATTTCATCACCTCTTTTCTCAGGTCAAGAAGAAGCTTTCGCTTTTCAACGGGCTTTATCTAGATTGATTCAAATGCAAAGTAGAGAATGGGTCAATAAGGAATTGGTGTAAAATTTTTGGATTCAAAAATAAAAGAAATAAAGATAAAAAAAACTCGAGTTGATTATCACTTTCACCAACTCTTTAAAAAAAAAATAAAAAAAAATTGTAGACTTTTGTAAATGAAATTTATATATATATCCAGTTTATTATTACTATTGTTATTATTGTTATTTAATTATTTAAATAAAATAAAATAATTTATTACCATATATATCAGTCTTTTTTTTTAAAAAAAAAAAAAGTATATTTATTGAAGTGAAATACGTTATAGGATTAAATCCATGATTGGTATATAGTTTATCTTATAAACAAATAAAGCTTTTTTATTATTTTTTAAAATAGTCCATGGAGTAAGATTAGTATACTATTATGTAAAACCTTACGTGTAAATCTCTAAATGTATATAAACACTTTATCAAAATAAGTATATATTCATTTGTATTTTTTTATAGATTTAATGAATAAAAATACAACAGCATATTCTTATTTTATTTTATAATATTCTTTTTTTTATTGACATGAATATTACTGATAGATACAATATGATACAGATAAATTATAAATAAATAAAAATAAAAAATAGATAAAATAAAGATATCACAATAGTCCATATATATATACATATAATCATTACTGCTTGATATCATTAGTTTGGTAACTGGCTGCGATAGTCTTATGTTTAAATGCATCCCAATGAGGAGCATTTGGATATAAAATGTAAGTGGTATTAGGATTGGTAGCTTGGCTGATGAGTGATGTCGATGATGAAGATGAAGTAGAAGAAGTAGAAGATGATGATGAAGATGATGATGATGAAATAGATGGTTGCTGTTGCTGCTGTTGTTGTTGTTGTTGAGTAGGTAGTAAGATAGGAGAAGAAAGAGGTTGGAAATCATAACGCTGAAAAGCAGAAGATGAATGCTCGCTAGGTGTTGTTGATGATGTGGTTGTATTATATGTATTAAAAGAAGCAGTTGTCGATTGTGTACGTTGATGGTTGTTTTGCTGTTGAAGATCATTTGACCAAGCAAAATGCTCTTGCTGTTGCGTATGTGGGGAAGATGTTGATGAAGGTGAGGAGGATAACATTTGAAAATGATCCCAAGGTGTAGTAGTACGATAAGATGGTAATGGGTGATGACGGTTTGAAGATAAATGCCAAGTTGTATCATTTGCACTAAAGGATCTAACATGAGGAGAAGAAGTATAAAATACTGAGGAATGATTGCTTGGAATAGTAGGTGTTGTAATGATAGGAGTAGATGGTATAGATGTATAATGATCTTGTTGCTGTGGTATAGTAGGTGTTGCTACTGTTGATACAAATTCATTTTCTTTTGTTTCTATACTAAGTGGGGAAGGTGAAGGGATAGATAAAGAGGATACTTGTTGTTCTTTTTCCTTTTCCATTTCTCTTTCTTCTTCTTCTTTTTGTTGTTGTTGTTGCTGTTGTTGTTTCTTTTTTTTATTATTAGTATTATTGCTGTTATTATTATTTAAGGACGAAGATTTTAAATAAGGAGTATGTTTATGATTTAAAGTATCAGCATAATGACCAGGACTTCTACCACGCACAACTAAAGGGCACGATTGACAAGAAGCAATGACATATTTTGAATTATTGCATTCAGCTATTAACTGAATAGACAAATAATAATATTGCTGTGAAGCTCTTTTTTTCCCATTATTTGCAGTTGCTGATTTAAATTGAAGACGTTCAAAAGTAATTGTTTTTTGACTTGTATCGTGAGGATGATGAACCAACTCACCATCGCCAGGATGAATAAGAACCATAGGAGGATTTCTTTGTGGTCCTTTATCTCTCTTTGCTGTTAATTGAATTAATTCTACATTTCTATTCCCATCTGATGAAGTGGCTATGACTTGAACATAAAAACGGTGAATTTGTTCACAATGAGGTGGTGTTGAAGAGGAGGAGGAAGACGGTGGTTTAAGATAAAACAATTGATTATTGGTACAATTAGTGGTAGTAAAAGCGGTGGTAATTTGAAAATAATTTCTTCTATAACAAGTCCAATGTCGCTCACATAAAAAGAAACCACGATCTACTTTACATTTTAACTCTATATGACATCTTTTTTAAATAAAATAAGAGATAGAATAAGCACGTGGTTAAGGGATATAAATAAAGAGATATTTTATCTATTATTTATATAATATTATTACAAAGAGTTTTGATCCTGTTGATAAATAGGTAATTGAACTTGAGTTAAACCAAAAAGTAAATTTTGATCGTGACATGATATATTACTTGATCTTTCCAATTCATTATGACTATTCCCATAGATACATACAGAAATATATTTAAAGAAATAAGGAAAAGAAATAAAAGAGAAAAGAGGGAAGGAAAAGGTGAATAAGTTTTATAAAATCCTATTTATTTTATTTTATTTTATTAAAAAATTATTTTACTTGAATATATTTCCAACCGGCATAGAATGAACACGTTGATGTTGTGATATTATTTCATTGCTTGTAATAGATTCCATTCTTTTATTATTAATATATTATTGCTACTATTATTTATTATAAGTATTATTGTTATTATTGTTATTATTATTATATATAAAATATAAAGTATAAAATATAATAAAAAAAAAAAAAATTAAAGAAAGGAAAGAGAAAGGAAAAGGAAAGAAAAGTGAAAAAAGGAAACCTGTTTATATATAAATTAAAAAAAAAAAATTGACCTTTAAAAAAAAAACTAGGAGAAAGAGAGAGAAAATAAACAACAAATAAATAATAAATAAATAAATAAACTGAATAGATTATTCAGGAGAGAGAGAGAGACAGAGTAACATGACCAACTATAATCTCTTACACCGGTTTTCATTATGATTATAAAGATAAAAAAATAAAAAGGTGCTGAGGTTCAAATTCCATTGCATTAATTTTAACAAAACGATCTTTTATATATATATATATGTCAATATTTATTAATACACTAAATAAATATTTATACACTTTATTATTATTGATTCCATTATTATTAGTTTTAGTATTATTTATTATCATCATTACTATTATTGTATGTTTATATATAATCATCATCATTTTTTGTATATAAAAAAAGAGGGCGGGTTTTGAAAAAATATTTAAATTTTTCAATTTTTCAATTTTTTTCAAGTCAAGCAATAATCTCTTTTGTTTTTAAACATGAATATATTACCACATAAAAGGTAAAGATAAATGTTTATTTTAATCAACTTATAAACTAACAACTCATATATCTATACATATATATGTATATTTATATATATATATATATATATTCATTTATTTTATTTAGTTGGCATGTTTATAATAAAAAGAATATTGAAAAAGTTCGAAAAGATGAAAAAAAAGCAAAACAAGAACAAGATGCAAAGGATAAAAGATCAACACTAGCTGTAAGGATTAAATTATTAATAATAATAAGGAAAAAAAAAAAGTTTACCTTATCCCTTGAGTGAAATCATTTCTTATTCTTTTTTATTTGATTATTTATTTGGTAGGATAGTGAAGCACGAATACAATTATTACGAGAAAGAGCTGAAAAACGATATAGTGCTGGTGGTGATCAAACATCAATAGAACCAGTAAGATTATTTGCTGATATTGAAAAGGTAATCATATATGTATATAATATCTATATGTAGATATAGATATAAGATTAATAGAATGTATTTTTGATATTTTACATAACTATTATTTTACTTTGTTGGGTTTTTTTGAATAGGCCGCACAAAATGATGAAGTTTTAGCTGAAAAAAAACAAAAGGAGCTTGATAAAGAAAGACAATTTACCATGTATTTGGATAAAGGGACTAGTGGTAAGAAAGAAAAACTTGAACTGCTTTATAAAATTACTTACCTATAATATATTTATATATGTTTATTTGTGTATTAGATAAAGAAACACCTTGGTATGCAAAGAAACAACCTAATAAATATACGGATGAACATATCAGTAAACCATACATTAAATCAAAACATGATAAAGATATTCAAATAAGGTAATATCATATATATATAACAGAGATAATAATCAAGGAATAGATCAATGATTAATCTATTCATTTTCATCCTTTATATATATTATACTATAGGCATAAGCGACCAGCTATATCTATTGAAGATGATCCTCTTGTTACAATAAAAACACATTTAGAAAAACATGAAACAAAACATCAAAAAAAACATAAATCAACCCATCATCACCATTCAAAAAAAAATTCATCTTTAAAAAAAAAATCATCATCATCCATAGAACAATTACGTGCTCAAAGATTAGAAAGAGAAAAGGCTGAAAGATTAAGAACACAGTCAGTTATCTATGGAGATAACAGTACATCATCAATAATAAAAGAGGATCGCCATCAACCATATCATTCACAATATAATAAAATAGAAACAAATCAAGCACAACAATCAAAAAGACGTCGATAAAAAAAAAAATAAAGAAAATATATATATTATAAATTTCTTAATGTAAATAAACAACCATATCCATTCTATTTTTATTTTATTTTATTTATAAATATATATATAATATACATTTACATAAGATCATCATCTCTATCTGAATAAACATCCATTATATTCATTATTTGTTCTCGAGTTTCTAAATAATCATCATAATGAATACCACGATCACCTTCAGTATAAGCAATATAATCCTTATAAGAGATATCATTGGTGCTTTGCCATTGTGATTGTAATGTATTATGTATTAAAGAAGTAGTGGACATATGAGTTAGAATAGGAACATGGGTTGGATATTGATTTGGTTGAATAGATGGTGATATAAATCCATTTTTATCTAGATGAGGAGAAAAGAATTTTGGATAAGAATCTGGTAATGGGTAACCTGATTTTATTAATGTTCTATAATATATAAAGTAAACGAATTAATAAATGAAATTATGGATTCTTGTTTTTCATTATTATTTCTATTATCATACCTTTTTTGTAAAAGATCATTTTCTTGTTTAAAATGTTGACATGCATCATTAATAAGGGTAGCTTGTTGAATATCGCACCCTCGTACAACAATAGATTCACCAAAAGTATCAATAAATTGAGAAGAAGAGGAAGAAGGTTGTGTAGGTAACGAAAAGTGTAATAAGTTGGATGATGATGTATGTAAAAGCGATTGTGTTTGATTTTCTTTGACTAAAGGTAAAGGCAAAGATTGACTTATACTTGCTATTTTTGTATCACGTCTCCAATTTAATAATGTATTTAAATCATCCATCTTCATCAAAGGTTTTTTTAATCTATGTAATAAAAAAAATAAAAAATAGAAAAAAGAGATGATCAATTATTTAATATCTTCCAGGGAATATTCTATATCCATTTATATCTATCTAACTATATATACCTATAAGGGGCTGTAGCTGTTTCAATACATGCAGATAATATAGCACTTGTATGATACAATAATTGATACTAATGTATATATATATAAGAAGAAAAAGAAAGAAATATTAATATATATAATAAATATACGGACAGATAATGTTATATAATACTTACATTAGGTTGAATAAAAGTTGATAAACCGCTAGCATTCATTGTTTCTTTTGTTGGTGTATACATTGGTACATAAATGGAAGACAAATCAGATAATCGGGTTGTACTGAATAATCTATTTAATTTCTTCTTATGATCCAAAGTCTATTTTTATTTATTAATAATTTTTTTTTTTAGTTTAATATATTTACTTTTTCTTATTTTTATTATTATATTGTAAAAAAATAATAATAATAATAATAAAACTTACTTGATTGCCTAATACACGATCATTCATCATCATCCCAAAAGTAAATATAGGTATTTTATTAAATTCATCGCGGATATCATGTAATAACTCTTCAGCAAATCCACCAAATCCATCATCAACGCCAGTAAGTAAATGAAACCCCTAATTATATATATATCAATTAAATACATGCTATTCATCCATATATATATATATATATTAGATTATTTAATTATTTGTATTTATATATGTACCTGTATTTGATCACATTCTTCCAGCATATTTCTAAATTCATTATCGAATATCTCCACTATCTTTTCATTATCAATGTAAGCCTGGCGCCCACTAGTATAAGTATCAAAAGGTGTAAGAGGATCATCAACTTGGTGAGTTGTAATAGTATTTAATGAACGGGGATGATAGTAAACTCTATTAAAATCGGACCAATTAGTAACTGTTTCATCTAAATCCATGGATGCATCCTTTTTTGGTATTATTCCTTCATCGAGTTGGTCCAATTGTTGTTGATATGGATGTGCCGATACATTAGATTTGATTTCTTGTATATCATGATCCCTATATATAAAAATTAAAAATATGAGTGAACATACACTGGCGAAACTTTTTTATAGTACTTTGCATAACAAGAATAAATTACCAATGTATTTCTGATTCCATACCAGCATATAACTTGTTATATTTTTGTAAAGATCCAAATCCACCTTTTAAGTCATAAACAAGTGCTCTTGGTGCGTAAGTTTCAGCTCCCTGATATTAATAAATAAAATAAAGGAAGGAAGAGGGAAGGAAAATAATAAGAACACTTGTATACAATTCATATATAAATCAATACTTACAGAAATAGAAAGGCCAGTACGATATAAAACGTTAGAATCAAATTCGGCTTGCTCACTTTCCTCCCTATAATCATATGATTCCTATTTGCATATATATATATTAACGAAGAAAATAATAATAATAATAACAATAATAAAGAATTGTGTGTGAATGAGAAAGAAAAAAAGAAAGAAATAGAAAATAATTTACATTTTAAAAATATAGAATTATATATATTACCTGAGCATTCCAAAAATGGGCGCCAACATAATTGGCTATTGGTCCTAATTGTAATGTTATTATTTCACGCATAATAAAAGGATAAAAAAACTATATAGAAGAGAGAAGAAAAATAAAAAGGAAAAAAAAAAAGTTTAAAAAACGTAGTTTTAAATTCCGCTAGTCATTTTCTTTTGCTTTATCTCTTCTGGTAGAATTCGCCAAAAAAAACATTTCTATCTTTCTCTACTTTTTTTAAATAATAATAAAGATGATAATGGTATAATATTGAACTTACACTTAAAAAAACGGACATTCATTTTGTTTCTTTTTATTCTTTACATATATATTCATTTTTTAAAAAACTAATAAATATATTGTTTAAAACAATCACTGTTTAAAGAAGCGCTGAATTTTGATAAATTGAAAAGTATTGATTTTTTGTATTTTAAATTCTGATCCAATCCTTCTTTTTATTATTTAATAATGGATACAATTCAGTTTCAATTAAGTGCTATTAAGTATTATTTATCCCTAATTAATTACTATTTAATACTCTTCAGTTCTGATTAAGTATTATTCAGGTCCAATTAAACATTATTCAGCACTATTCAATACCAATTAAGTATTATTCACTATTTTTCAGTTCTGATTAAGCACTATTCAGTTCTAATTCCATAAATTTTATTAATAAAAAATATATTTGAAATTTATATAATGGTTGGTTATATTGTTATGTTTAGGTAGTTATAATATTTACCAATAATAAAAACAAGCTAATCAACTCGTGCATACTTTAAAGAATACCAGCATATAATATAATCTAAACACTATCAATCAAAGAAATATTAACAAGTGTTTTAAAAATGAAGAAGAAAAAATATGAGCACCTTTTATTTGAAAGTGTTTGTAATATTTACAATAATCCAACAATGTGGTATAATAATTAATCAGGTTATAACATTTACAGCACAATAATATATTTAATAAACTAACAAAATTTACTTTAACATGATAAAGATAGGTACTTAAATTATAAAACATATTTAATACATATCAAGCTACAACTATGTTTACAATTAATGCTACTTTTATTTAATACTTCAATCATTATTGTTGTTATCGATAAAACAATATGTATAATAGAAAATAAAGTAGGAAAGAAAAAGCAGTATATAGTGAAATAATAAAAAAAATGAAAAAATAAAAATCAGATATGACTTTTATAATCACACTGTACTTTATATATAAATATTAGTTTTATTATTATTATTATTATTATTACTATCATTTAATCTTTTATTTTCTGTTTCCTATTAAAAAAAATTATTTTTCAAAGCAAGTTTATCTTTTTAAATTTTTATATAAATATTTGTAACTAATATTTTTCATTTTTAAAGGATAAAAAGAAAAAATATATATTTTATTATATTTAATATAAGCTAAGTTGTAGCCACTGTTATGGTATGATTGAACTTACCATACTTAAATAATCCTAAAAATAATTTTTAAATATATTTATATATATATATATATATATATAATTGCATATATATATACCAACCTTATATTTTATCCAATATTATTTTATAATTATACATCTTACAAGTTAATTATTATCTAACTTATATTTACCCCTTTTTATATAATGATCTTTATATACACCTAACAATCTGTATTTAAATTAAGATTTTTTTTATATAAAAAGGTGCTGAATTTTTTATAATTTTTTGAAAAAATCAGCTAATACTCCAGTTAGCTTTAATTATAAATAAAGTACTTGTATCATAACAAATAAATCTATTAAATCGTCCATTTAATTACAGATTATATTTATTTTATTCTAATATTGTTGATTATTATCTAATATTAATTTATATTACTTTTATTATAATAATTGTTGATCATTATCCCATATTATATTATATTTTCTTTTGTTTATATAATTATTGATCTTTGTCCAATTATAATTTATTTTATTTTACTTTTATTCCTTTATATTGTTATGAAGTGGATTCGCTTGGATCACTTTAAAAATTAGGTTAAAAGTCATACTTGATTTTATTATCATATATTTTATTTATTATATTATTATTATTAGTTATTCTATTTTTACTTTTTACCCTTTTTGGAAAAGAAATAAGGTTTATACTTTTCACCTTTAAAAAAAGATGAAAAGTATATATACTTTAAGATAACTTACAAAAGGTATAAAAGTATAAACTTTAATTTTTATTTTTATATAAATACTCGACAATTTTATTTTATTTTACTTTTGAAAAATCAGTTAATTTGAAATAAAGATTTTTATATATTAAATTCTCTTAACTCATCTTTTTAGCTAAAGATTATATTTTATATTAATATTGTTGATTACTATCCAATATTACTTTATATTATTTTATTATAATAATCGTTGATCTTTATCCGATATTATATTTATTTTATTTTATTTTTACTTTGTCTATATAATTGTTGATCTTTATCCAATTATATAATTTATTTTATTTTATTTTATTATTTTATTTTTATTTTAAATTATCAATCTAAACTAAGTTGTATCTACTTATAAAACAAGATACTGGTGCTCACTGACAACTAAACTAAACTATAAAACTATCTACTTTCCAAAACTATAAAAGGAAATTCTATTTTTCAAACAACCAAAAATTTACACAACAAAACTTTGACTTGAAAGAAAACAGCTAATACATTACATAATAATGTCCGAGCCGGACTTTTCTGTTTATTAGCAAAAAAGAAACGCTCCTAGGTGGGCTCGAACCACCAACCTCTTGATTAACAGTCAAACGCGCTAGCCAATTGCGCCATAGAAGCTGTTGTTGACACTGTGCTCAAAATAAAGATAAAGAATAATAAAAAGGAAGCTCATTTAGAAAAATCAGAAGTATTGGAATGATTTATAAATAAATAATAACAATGGTAACTATTATATTATAGAACATGAAGCGGTGATGTATTAATATATATTAGTATTATAAAAATTTTAACAAATGATAATATAACAAAAAATAGCAAAATAATAAAAAGAATATGGAGTTTTAAATCAGCAATATTCCAGAAAATAGAAAGAGCTGAGTCTGAGTTAGGCCTCCTAAAATTAAAAATAATTTAAATTCCGCTATAATCACAAATCTGTTGTAGATAGTCCTGGAAATCTTTTTCTTTTTTTAATTGTTTATTATAGAAGGTAATGTGCTTATGGCTAATTTAGTATTTAGAAATGTTTTTAATGATTTCATAAAAAATTATTTCTTAAAGATACTGGTAAAAGTAGTGTTTAAACTTGATGTATTTATTGCTCAGTTTTTTGAAGATATTTTTATAAGAATCGTTTTATTTTTACGCGACTGACAATCAAAGAAACTGATTACAGTTATTAAAGTTCCATTTCACAAATAAAAAAGAAAAAAAAAAAAGAAAAAAAAGAAGAAAAAGAAGAATGGACTTTTTTTTTTTATTACCAGATTGCTCTGTTTAATGCTCCTCTTTAACCGCTGTATAGTTATTATTATTATTTTATATTATGTTATTCATATTAATCAATCTATCCATATTTAAGTATTGAATATAGTTTAAATTTGGTATTATGTATTACTATGGTAATCTAATATAGGATGAATAAATAATATTTTATTCAAGTTCAATATCAGATACACCGTAAAAATGCATATATATTTTAAATCTATGCATGATAAAAATGAATAGATTAGAAGTACTTATGATATATATATATATATATATATTATAGAAAAAGAAAAAATAATACTCTAGTTATATTATAATATATTAATATTATTATTATTTTGTTCTATTCTATTTATTTATTAAAGAGAATAATCATAACAGAAAAAAGAATTTATTATTCTAGCGCTGTTTGTGAATGAAACAAACTACTATTAAATAATCAGTGCTTATATCTGGTAATTTTATATAAGGCAAAAAAAAAGAAATGTATAGGATCGTAGAATATATTATTATAGAGAGTATATATAGATATATCAAATAGTCTTATCAACTTACTCTTGATCATAATAGTGATAATAGCAGGTATTTATAGATGAACATAGATACAGGAAAAAAAATAACCTCTATATATATATATATATATATATATATGTAAATAGAGCTAATAGTCTAGCAATAACTTTAGTCTTACGGGGAAGATTAATCCCGTTTTTTTTTTTTTTTTTTTTTTTAAAAAAAAATATTATTAAATAAAATGTACCATGTAAATTAAATTGAAAAAGTTAACAAGTAAATAAATGAACTACGTGTGTATATTTTTACATATTCGCCATATACAGCGTATTATTTATTTTAAATCTATTTTTTTTTTCTCCAAATATTTTAAATATATACCTTTATACAATATATATGAATGTGAAATAAATTATCATTATTATCGTAGTTTACTTGTATAAAATAATTTAAATTGAATAAGTAATTGTATTTTACACACAAATACCGTCCTCTACTTGACGTGAAAAAAAAAAAAAAATAATAGTAGTGATCGGCATTATAATATAAAAATAGACTAGATGTTGTTTCAATTTAATATAGAATATATATGTATCTAAAACTTTTCTTTTCCTTGGGTATAAGTCAATTGCAATTAATAATCGCAAAAAGATGACCATACAGTTACATATCAATATGTGTACATATATATATATATATGGTTATGATATTTTATTTACTTGTAAATATTTTTTTAACTGCGTCAAGTTTTTTCCATGGTTTTTTTTCTTTTTCTTTTTTCCTTTATACTTATATATACCTATTATCCTATTGTTTTACCGTTGCTTTTTTAATATTATTCTTATCATAAATGAAACATCATAAAGTAGAAAAAAAATCAAGGGCCCCACTTCATGGTTTTTTTCTTTTTTTATTATTGTTTAGTGAAATAATTCTTTAAATGGTTATATTTTATTTAAAAAGAAAGTATTGTTTCATTTTTTAAATGTATATATAAAGCAAAAAAAAAAAAGAATTGATTGATTTTTTTATTTCTTTATTATTCTCAATTAAATGAAATTAAGTATGAAGTCTATTAATATTTTTGTCCTTGCTTTATGGTTAGCCTCTATGGTTGCTTTTGCTGCTACTTTACCTGAAGAAACTAATGGTAATGATGGTGCTACCGTTGCTCAACCTTTAGACGCCCACCGATGGAATCGCTGTTGGTGGACAGATTGTACAAGCCGTCACCCAAGTTGTCCTGATTTTGCTTATAAAAAGAAAACACATCATTGCAATGGTGATCATCATCATAAAAAAAGTTATTGTTGTCATAAGCACTGGAATCATTATCACCACCACCATTAGTTGGCGCCGTTCTCATTATTAGAAACAAATAAATAATGTATTGTTTATCTATTGTTAATATGCTATAAAATTCATTATTTATTAAAATAAAATAAAACAATATTATATAGTCAGATTGCATAAATTTTATTTCCTATTTTGATGCAAGCCATGTTGTTTTAAAATAAAGACTATATCTTTGTGTATGTGTGTACGTGTGTATGTGTGTGAGTGGTCATGAATTTTTATCTATTTATTTTATTTTTATATAACGTAATATATAATTTATGAACAATATTTAAAAATCGATTTTAAGTAAACATATTTTTATTCATTTTTAACTCTTTAGGAACCGAATGGCTATTAGCCAAACTATTTATAAAATGATAATAAAGCAGTTTTATTGTAAAAAAAAAATAGCAGCACATATAATTATAAAAGAGGAATATTGATTGAATTGGAGGGGGAGGAGGAGGGGTTCAGAAAATGAGTTATTCTCTGATTTGGGAAAAAAATAAAAAAATAAAAAAATAAAAAAATAAAAAAATAAAAAAATAAAAAAAAATAAAAAAATAAAAAAAAAGATGATGTATTATATTTATGTCTTTTATCATCACCAATTAACTTAATATATATATATATATATAAGTTCGCTAAATTGATATGTTTTTTCAGCTCTTTGTTATTACGCCTAGATAAACTAAATTCACCAGAATAAATCATTATTAGAGTTACTAATACCTAGTATTGTTGTAGCAAGCCATACATCATGTAATGAGTCAAGAATCATATAATAGTGTTTTTGTAGATATCCAGCTAATAATAACAATAAAATACTTTTAACATATTTATCATTTCTATTTTTTTTATAATTATAAATAGTATTACCTATAGATATTACATTTCCAACAATACTTTTTTTTTTTTTTTTTAAAAGATTCATAAAAATGATAAATAATAAATAATTAAAGAGTATAATAATTAAAGAGTATAATAGTTAAAGAGTATGATAGTTAAAAGATTATAATGTTTTTTAAATCGACGTAAAGTAATAATAATATTTATATATATAGCCTAAAAGTTATAGGTTTGTATTTTCTATTTCCTTCTTTCTTAAAAAATGTTTCATCCACCACGACCTCCTTACCAACCACAGTCAATCCATAGATATTATTAATTTGATCATCAACTAATATTACTTGTTTTTGGTCAAGTAAATCTTCCCTAACCAAGAAGTCCAACCAGCCAATCTTTGCAGTTTGTTTCTCCTTTTCTTTTAAAAATTCGAAAACACCGTTTTTAGAGGGTAATTGTACACTTTTAATCAAAAAATTAATCAATCTATGTTTTTCCGCAGTTTCAATTCTTTGATTAGGATCATTGCACAATTTATTATTGACATACTTTTTCAGAAGTATTTTTTTATAAACAGGAGGAATGTCAATAAAAAGGGTCATTTTTGTTTTTTAAAAAGAAAATAAGCTTATATAAAATGAAAAAAAATAAAACAAAATAAAGTAAAAAACCAAAAATAAAAAGCAATTTTATCTGCTCTTTATAACCTTTTTTTTTAACGTGACACATTGTACGATTCATTAATTTCCTTATATTAAGTTAAAGAAATAAAGGATTTAAATATTTTGAAGGAACCTACTAGAAATAAATTAACGAATCATACAATGTGTCACGTTAAAAAAAAAGGTTATAAAGAGCGAATAAAATTGCTTTTTATTTATTTCGACTAATATGATATATATTTGATTAATCTAGTGTAAAATTTTAAAATAATATAATAATAAAGGGAGCTTCATCTTCAATTATTATACGTAATACTGTTAAATAAATGTAATTATATTATTTCTCGAGCGGAAATTGAATTTGGATTTTTGGAGTGTAAAATAGTCAGGCACATTTTTTATTATTTTTTTTTTCACTTTATATAAAATTATATTTTTATAGCTTTGAAACTAATTTGTCATTTATCATTCTATATATAAAACCAATAAATCTAAAAAATTGATATTATTTTTGAGGATGAAAATCCTAATGACTTACAGTTGTAACACATGTACAAAACAAAATAAAATATGACATATTTTTTGTACCAAGATGTATTCAGTCATGGAAATACATATATATATATATATATTTATAGATATACGCTTTAGTATAAAAGCACTAAAAAAAGAAAAATATAAAATACGACTTTCTAGGTAATTTTAGAATGTTTGACAACCATTGTAAAAAAAAAACGATATAACATTTGAATTTCCGAGTAATTCTAGAATGTTTGATAGTAAAAAAAATCTCTGCTTATTGATCAATAAGTTTTATCCTTTTTTTTCTACAAGTGCCTTATAGTAGTTAAAGGTGCATACACATATATCGTATTATGTAAAAGATATGATGAAGGTGACTTTGTAATATATTTTTTTCTTTGATTTTAAGATATAATTATTTTAAATGACAATATATATATATTTATTATAAATAGTGCTTAATATTGTTATTATTATTATTGTTATTATTATTATTATTATTATTATTATTATTATTATTGTTATTGTTATTATTATTATTATTATTATTAGTACATATTAAAAAAGGTAACATACTATCTACATTTTGAGCGGTCAATGGTCGTAAAGTTTGTTCATTGACCCAATGATTATTTATTCATGGATTTTGACGCGGTACTATTGACATTCATCTGAGATTTTTTTAAACATATTTTCCCAAGATTTTGCATTATAAGGTTTCATTTTATTTTTGACAATCTGGGTGATAAAAGATCTATTAATAGCTTGCTTTCGATTATCTAATTTTTTTTGACTAATGTATACAATTTTTTTTAAAAAAATAGAAAATGGAAAAATAATGATCGAAATTGGGGTAATCGATCCTGGATTATTTTTTTTGGTAAATTAATACTTTAAATGGTTATCTATATTTTTTTCTTTCTTTCTATTAAAAAAAAGGAAATCAAAGGTTTCATTTTTTAAAAAATATAAATATGAAAAAATAAAGTAAAATGGTTTTTTTTTCTTCATTATTCAATACAATTCAATAAAATGAAGTATTTTGGTCTTTTCATTTTTACCTTATGGTTGGTCTCTATGTTCGTTTTGGCCGTTGAACCTGAAAAAGAAGAAGATGTAGCCACCGCTCCTAGTAATGTTGAAACCCAAACTTTAGATGCTCAACCTTTAGATGCTGGTCGATGGAAGAGTTGTTGGTGGACAGACTGTAGTAGTCATCCAAAATGTCATGGCGATTCTTACAAGAAAAAATCTCATCATTGTGGTAACCATCATCATAAAAAGTATTATTGCTGCAGTAAGCATCATCATGGAGGACATCATGGTGGTTGGAATGGCCATCGTGGAGGACATCATGGCGGTTGGAATGGTCATCGTGGCGGAGACCATCGTGGTGGGGACCATCGTGGTGGGGACCATCGTGGTGGGGACCATCGTGGTGGAGAACATCGTGGTGGAGAACATCGTGGTGGAGAACATCGTGGCGGAGGTCGTAGTCATCTTTCTACCAATGGTACCGAAACCAATTAAAAAAATAAATAACAATTATTTACATAGTTCATTCAAAAATTGTATATTTTTTTCTCTTAAATAAAATAAAATTAAATATGAAATAAAATAAAAATATATCGTTATTTAAACAAAGTTGCGTATAAAAAAAGTCTAATATGTTTGTTTGTATAACTTTAAGCACGAGTGGTTTTTTATATTTAGAAGAAAAAAAGTACTTTGTTCCTGAATTTGGGTTTTTATTATTTTTTTTAAATAACTAGTATACAGTCTTACTAATTTCCTTCAAGACCAAATGTGAATATATAGCTATAGATCATATGTAGTAAGTGGTTTATGAATTTTTGATATATATTGATTATTCTTATCTTTTCTTTCATTTTTAGTATTGTTATTACTATTGCTTCCCAAGCGCGTTTCACCTATAATCAATAAAATTACTAATCATTATGATAAATTTTATAAAAATGAACATAAAAAAATTGGTACATGAATACAACAAATAGAAAAAATATAAAAAAAATATAGTATAATAATGAATTACCTTTCATACTTTTACATACTATCTCATAATTTTTTTTTTAACAAGAAAAATATTAATTTGAATCTCAAAATCGTTCGGGGTTGGACTATAGAATATATAATGACATATACGGAACAATTAGTACAATATATAATGTAAAATGTACTCAATATAATAACATTGTTGATAATATTAAGGAAA
This sequence comes from Cunninghamella blakesleeana, assembly GCA_017871115.1. NCBI lineage: Eukaryota > Fungi > Mucoromycota > Mucoromycetes > Mucorales > Cunninghamellaceae > Cunninghamella > Cunninghamella blakesleeana. The sequence goes on along the minus strand of JAFCIZ010000002.1, from coordinate 3,687,239 downwards.
ACTTTTAATAAGTTATTTATTTAGTTATTATTATGATCATTATAATACTGTTAATGATAAAAGTGGCATTTTTTAAAAAAATAATTGCTTTTATCATTATTTTTTTTAGACAGTCTAGTCTAAATGTTTATTGGAAATATCTGCCAGTTTAATTATATCAGTCGTTGATAGAGCGCGCAAAGATTAGACAAGTCAAAAAAATAAAAATAAAATAAAGTATAAAAAAATGATAGTCATGTATTATTAACTTATCCTTCATTATTTCTACTTCTATTATTTTATTATATAAAATAGAATGTTTTATATGTTATTATCAAGAATTACGCCTCAAAAAATCAAAAGTTACCCAATGAGTTAGAGCAAAAAAAAAAAAGAGATAGTACAGAAATAGAACGAAAAGTTGATATGAAAGTGGAAATAGAGAATTTTACGAATGTATTTGGATAAATAAAACGAACATATAAAGAAAATAATGTTTTGCTGATGGTTAAATGTACGTAACTTTTTCTTATTTTTCTCCCTTTCTTCAAGATAAAAAGAATAGTAATGGGTACAGGTGCGGATGGAACATGAAAAAAATTTAAATATAATGAAATGGGTATATCAGCAAAAAATAATTAATGGAAGTAACGATAGAAGGTCAATACAAAAAAAAAAAAAAAAAGGTACAATGGAATAATATCATCAAAAGGTGTTGAATAGGATACAAGCAAACATATTAAGAATTTGGTATGCAGAAACTATATATATATATATGTAAATATGAATGAAAATAAATAAATAAAATCAAGTTATATTTCTTTAAATATAAATAAAACTAATTTAAAATAAGAAACAATCACAATTACAAGTAAAAATAAAAAGGATTAAAAGGAAAACAAATTATTAAAAAAACGTTTTGACTATTACCAGCAAAGAGTATAAAAATGAATTATATAAATCAAAAAAGAATTACATCATTATAAAGGTAAGTAATATGTATAATTATTAAATAAAAAAATTAAATCGCACTATATAAAATTAGAAATGAGATGATAATGTTGTAATCAATACAAAATAAGTAAATGAAGAATATAGTTCATATTTTAAATTAAATGGCCATCTTTTTATTTTATTTTAATACAAAATTGATAATACTTGGGATATATATAAATATAATCTTTTTTTTAACTTTTTCGTTTATTACATATGAATTAATTATGATAATAAGAATATAGATTAATAATATAAAATGAATAAAATAGAATATAAAATGATTTGAATTTGATGTTTCTTGATATTTTTTTTACAAGTTATGTAAAGAAGGGTGATGAGAAGTGAATTTTAAATAAGCATTTAAACCAACAGCAAAAAGAAGAGCAAAGCAAATGATTGTAGGACCAGTTAAATCGTCATAAGGACCAGCAGCACGTTGACAAATTAATTCACGACGACGATAATAAAGTCCCATACCATATAATAAAGTGGATAAAGAAATCAAAGTATAAATTACACCACTAATTTTTCCAACGGCATCACCACCATTGAATAAAGCAATAGAGAATGTAGCCATTAATGTGCCAAAGGACATCCATGAGAAATAAGTACGTTCATTAGCGAAAAAGACTTTGGGTTCCACACGTAAAGGTGTAATAACTTTTTTAGGAACTTTGACACCGGGTGGTAAGATGATAGGTGATTGATTTTGTTGTCTTTGTTGCTGTGATTGTTGTTGTTGATGATCATTACCAAAGAATAAATGCTGAGTAAAAGTAATGAATTTTTGAATAAAGTTAGGGTGAAGGGAAGAATTATCTGTTGTATTATTGGAGTTGGGTTCAAGTTCATGTAATCTTGGGAAAGTTGTATAAGTAGAAGAGGAAGGTCCATTTCTATTATCATTGTTGTTATTATTTAAAAGGCTTGTGCTTTCATTTACAGGTTGATCTTCAGTTGAAGGAGAGCGAACTGGATTTAAATCTTTATGTGTTTTGGCGACAACAGAAGGAGATTGAGAAGGTAAAATAGGTAGTTCATTTAAATCGTCACCCATTTGAGCCAACCAATAAGGTAAAAGGGCAACACGGGTATCAAACATGACAGCTACACCATGAACAAATTTACTAAAATCAGCTGTTTCTTCCAAGATGCCACTTTCTTGTAAATCAGTTACCCATTCGGGTTCACTTTCACCAGCTTGTAATTCCAATTTAATTTCAAAAGTAGCAAAAGGGTAACGATTGATATCAGTATCTTCTATACCAGGGAAAGGGTATTGTGTATCGACATCAGGGCGACACCATTTTTCTTCAGGAATACGGGTCACTTTATCAAACATATTGGAGTCTTCACGAATAAAGCATAAATCAGTATCCAAAGCCATACGAACCGATTTGTCACCAGGAATTTGGAATGCGGTACGTTTATAATAAGTACGAAGTACGGGTTGTAGTTTATTATCCATGATGTATTTTTGTACTTGATTAACCAAACTAGTATATTTTTCAACATCTTCTTCCGTTTTACCAGGTGTATCTCTTAGTTTTTTAGTGTATTTATCAATATAAGCATGGCCGCCTTGAAGGAAATCTGTAATGTATTTATCTTTAATCGTAAATTTATCTTTTAATTCTCCACAGCTTTCTTCAGATAAAGTACGACGTTCGATAGAGATAGCATTGTTTCTTTTAGAGGTGCCGTACCAACGAATGCGAATGATTTGAGAGCCTTGAGCCAATTCCACACGTGAATTATAAATATCCAAATCAGCATTATCCAAATACAAAGAAGAGATAGGAGGATCAATGTTTTCTTTTTTACCAGAATTATCCCGATACACCAAGACAGGTAAATGACGAAGGACATATGTTTTCAATTCCAATACATTTTCCTTTTGAACGAAATAACGTTTCACAACAATCTTTTTATTGGCTTGGTGAGGTTGATGTTCGGTATAAATAGTATTTTTGTTGTTAAGAAAACTGGAAGAAGGTTGAAAGGACATTTGTTTCCCACCTTGACGTACTTGAGCAAATAATTGAGATAATTTCAATAATAAAGCATCATTATCTTCATTCCAAAAGGGACATTGGTTTAAACGGACCATAAACATTGGTCTTAATACATATTTGGTATGACGATCATGTTTTTTCACAATTTTTAAAAACCCTGTATAATTGATGCGTGAATATTTAGCTAATCGATTGATATCATCTGCTATATTATTGATATTATCTTGAATATGGCCCATTTCTTCGATATTGTTTTCGCTTGGAAGTTGTGTTGCGATAGTTTCTGACCAGTAATCTAATCGTGCTCTAATATCCTCCATTTTTTCTTGGTGAAAAGCATAAACCTATAAAGTGATTAAGTTCGTAAATATATATAGCCATATTAGTCTTTATTTACTCTCTTTCTTCCTTTTTCTTTTCTTTTTTTCTTGTATGTATATAAATTATTTTTCCTATTTTTTTTTTTTTTTTTACCTTTTCAAGATTATTATCCAACAATTCAACAAATATTGTTTCGTCTTTTTCTGAAAAAGGATTGTCTCTTTCTGCCTTTCGCAATTTTTTTTTCAAACCATCATAATCAATATAAGCTTCTTGCCATTCAGGATAGATAGCATCTTGAAGTTGTGTACCAAACTTCATATTATTTTATAAGGATTTGTTGTTAAAAAAAAAGTGAGTGAAAAAGAAAGAAAGAAGAAAGAAAAAGGAAAACGAAAAAATTTTTTTTGCTATTTTAAAAAAATTGTCGGAAAACGATTTTGCATTTTTTTTAAAAAAGTTTGATAGATACAAAAAAAATATTCCCTCTTTTTTTTTTTTGATTATGTTTCAAAAAACATTGATAATCAACTTCTTTGATTTAAAATCATAAGTTAAAGCTTTTTTATAATAAAAATAAAAGAATATATATATACATTTACTGTTTTAAAAAAAGAAGGAAATATATAAAAAAGTAATATGTGTTACCCATTATTAAGAACAAACCACGTTTATCGGGAATGATGATTGATTTGGTGATTAAAAAATCATAGATCGATTAAACCACCGCATTATTCTCTTTTTCTTTCCCTCTCAAAGCTCTATAAAAAAAATAATCGCCATACAAAGTTTTTTTCTGCATTAGGTTGATCAATCAAATAGCTATTATTGTACATTTATCATTTTTTTCTATTTGTTATATTTCCAATATTATAAAAAAGTGTGTTTAATTATAATATATGATTTTCTTTTATATATATAAGTGTATGTATGTAAATATATGTCTATATATTTTCTTTTATAAACATAATGATTATATAAATAAACCATAAATGATTTGATTGATAATATAAAATGAAACAAAATGATATATTAAAAAGAAACACTGAACAAAGGTGTGTAAGGTTCATTGATAACCAGTTAAAATAAAATATGGTACTAGTAAAAAAATCATTGCGGATTTTTAAAAAAACATTTTTATTTTTCCCCGCCTTTTTTATTTTTTTGCGCATCTCTTCCACTTTTTTTTTTCTCCCCAAATTTTCTATTGCTATTTTTTTCACCAAGTTGAAACTGATAAATTCCAAGTTGACAAGATATTTAGCAGAAAAGAAATGATATTATTAAGATTTTAATTTAAAAATAAGTTTAACATATACATTTTTTTCAAAGTGGCAAAAGAACGTTGGAAACCGATTATGCTCATTCTAGAATATATTGTAGTATTATACTGATAGGTGTGATAAAGTTCCATTACATTTGGCTTTCTTTTTTTACAATTTAAATTACTAAAAAAAGGGCATATAAAAATGATGCTATAGTTACTTTAGTGACAGTAATAAAACTATTGGCAGTTGGAATTATAGTGATGTATTCTACTCGGAAATTTATATAAAAAAAGTAGTAAGCAAATATCGCTTTTATAAGTATTTATAGAAAAGGTCTAGAATGTTACTTTGATACTTATTTTATATTATTTTATTATTATTACTTGTGATTTTTTATAAGAGTAGTTTATAATTGAAAATCTGAGCCATTCCAACGAAAAACGAAGTTAGAGTACCCAAACTTAAGAGTGAACTGAATAGAGACCGAAAACAATGGTATGGCAGTAATTATTACTCTGTTTTTTTTTTTTAAGTTTTATTCTTGCATTAATTTACTTATTTTTTTCCTTTTTTGTATTTTGTATTCAATATTTTTCATATTAGAATGTCAATGGTGGTAATGTTTATGCTGATTCAGATTATATGGCCAATATCCTAGTAATTAAACAGTACGATAATTTAATCGCACACACACACACACACACACATATATATATATATATATATATACTTGTATTCATGAACGCTTTTTATCTCTTTAGTTTCAGAATCACCAGACTGCTACAAAACAGTAATGGATAGTCTCTATACATTTTAAGAAAAAGGTAGAATCCCTAGTCATATACTGAATGATAATTGATAAACCAAACAAAACATTTTTTTACATGACTGTAAGATTAACCAAATTATAAACTATAATAGTATAAATATTATTTACCAGGAAAGGAAGAAGGTTGATGGGTATTGAAACAAAAGCTCAAATAGATTAGAACCAATACATGTATTTTTATTAACATCTGAAAATTGATGATTACGTTTTGAAGGTAAATTCATGATATAAATAAAAAAATATAAAGCTGTATTGATTGTAGCACTTTTTTTTTTTTAATATATCATTATCACTTATTATAGATATAACATTTGTAAAGTAATCCGAGAAAAAAATAGATCGGTAGCAAAAAAGAAAGGACATTGATATAAAAGGACAATCAACACTCCAACATAAATTTAATACAAAGGGTAACACAGCTATTCTAGATCGTCTAATAGAAAAAAAGATAAAAAGGGTTTGCAGATGAATGGTCGAGAAGCAATTTTGAAGGTAAACTGTTAAAAAAAAAAGAATGAGTTCATAACAATACAATGTCATCATAGTGTTCAAGCTTTATTATTATTATCAATATTATTAAATTTTATATAGAGAAATGGACCGGTAAAAGGAGGAAGATATTATCAAATAGTGATTATTAAATTAAAACTTACTCTGTTGACTGAAAATAAAATTGGAGGTATTGGAATTACATATAGGAATGGGGCAACTAAAGGGGTAAAATAAAAACTTCCAAGTAATGATCTGTGAGCTAAAATTTACTGTGTTTACTGAAAATAGAGTGGAAGGTAGAGGGAAATATAGATTTTAAATACATATAATACATTTACAAACAAAGTTGTTGGTTAGTTTTTACTATATCTTTTTTTTTTTTTTTTTTTTTTTTTTTTTTACATGCATTTAACTCTATTTTTCTTTCATTTATTTGTCAATATCTTTTGATTTTTTTTATGATCATTTGCATAAAAAAATATCATTTTTTTATTTTATATAAATGAAAAGATACAAAAAAAAAAAAAAAAAAGGAATCATAAATGATATTGATAAAATAAAATGAATAAATAAAATAAATGATGATGATAATGATAATGGTCTAAACATGGTTTCTATATATTTATATAAAATCAATAAAAAAAAAAAAAAAACGTACGTAAAAAAAAAAACAAGTGTAGAGAAGGGTTTTGTATATATGAGTATTATATTAAAAAAATGCTATTTAGATGATTTTACAAATAATTAATTATTATTAAAAAAATAAAAGAGAAAGGGGGAATGATGATGAAAAAGATATTATGATGATGGTGATGACGAATAAAGCCACTGTTTCATTAAAACAGATGGAGGCCATTCTTTTTTCTCTCTTAAAGATTCTTCTATATGTAATACTTGTTCATAAATAACAAACATAATAGCACTTTGTAAACTAGTCCAAAAGACTCGTGGTCCAATACCTCTAAATAAACCTCCAATCCCTTGGTGTTTGTAATTCCATATTAATCCTTCTATGATCCCGTTATAATGTTTTGGTGTAGTTGTATGTGTTATCACGGTTGATGTTGAAGTAATGGTATTGATGGTTGTGGAGGTGGTTTTGGTAGATGCTGGTGTTGTTTTTTTCCCACTTTGTTGTGTTTGTAATAACGTTTTCATTACATCTAAGGGTGTAGTGATAGCCCCAGCTATAGCTCCTGCTAATGACCCAGTTAATAAATCCATTCCTATTGGTAATTGTTCTCCTGGTTTAACATAATTATGGTGTGCTATTTTTTTAAATCGTTCTAAAATAATAAAAATACAATGTATTAGAAGATTAAATAAAAAAGGAAGTAATAAATACTATTTCTTTTTTTCTAAAAATCAATATATATATGATAATTTACCATAGCATGCAAATTGAATAGCTGAATAAGGTACATCGCGAAGAATAGTTGCTTTGAATCCATGAAATAAGGCACCCCAGCCATCATACTGAACAATCTATACATTTATATAATAGTAGAAAAATAAAAAAAAGAATTCTAATGATTAAGAGCACTCTCTTTTTCCTCCTCATCGTTTATTTATTTTCCTTTTTCCTTTTCACTTTTATTATTATTGATTAATTTACCACTTTAGCAGCATGCCATGTATTACGATAATTATAACCACTAACGAAATGAGGATTATTATATTTTCCTTGAAGTTGCATTCTCGTTTTCAATACTTCAGATGGTACGTAAACTACCGATGCCGCTAAATCACCAAGTGAGCCAGCTGTCAAATGAGCTATAACTTCAGGTACGCTATTATCGCCAAGATTTCTTTTTGTAAATTCATATATAGAAAAATAAATAAGTGTTCCAGGAACTAAGGAGAAAGGAAAATCATAAAAAAGAAGGAAAGAAAGAAAGGTAACAATGGTTATATTAGTAGTTAGTTTGCATATATATATATATATATATACATTAAAACCTTTTAAATATCATTTTTTGTTATTTATTTTTATATACACATACTTGACCCAAGCATAGCAGGTGTAATACCAGCATATAAACCACGCAATATACCTTCTTCTTTTAATATAAGTCTATAAGATTGTACCATATTATGATATTTTGGTGCGCGATGTAAAGGTTGCCCTTGTAATCTAGTTTTTACTGTATCAACACTAAAACAAAGTAATGTTTTTTATAATGAATATATATATATATATCGTTCGCTCGCACTCTTATCTATTTATATATATATATAATAATAATAAAATAGAAAAAGTTATTATTTTATTATTATTACCTATGCATTACGAAATCAGCTGCTGAACCGCCTATTCCCCCAGCAAGTATGGTCTAATATATATAAAACAAATAATAAATAAACATATTGACATTTAAATATTACCCTTTAATAATTGTAATAATAATATTGATGTTCTTACATCAAAATAAGGTGGGTATTTATTATTTGCATCTATTCTAGGTGATAAAATATTGAATTGATTATAGAAACAATTGGATTTAGATATGTTAGGAGCATCTTGTATTGTCATATGGATAAATAATTTAACGTGAAAAAAAAAAAGAAAACAAATAAAGAGAGAGAAGAAAAAGAAAAGTTTAAGAATTACGCAGTTTTTTATTTTATAAATTTTTCTTTCCCCGTCTATTTTTTTTTAATTTTGGAAAACAAAAAGATTTTTTTTTTGGTGAATATAAATAAAACCCAGGTAGGAGTGTTATTGGTTAAATTTATTAAAAAAAAGTATCTTTACTTTCATTCTCTTTTCTTTTTCTTTTTTTTACTTAATATATTCATATATCCTTCTTTTTTCCTTTCTTTCATTTGTTATTGAATATTACTTATAACTTGCTTATTTATTATTCATATAAATAATGTAATATATTATTTGTATATATAATGAATAAAAAAACAATGACATTTTATAAGCAATATATAAAAATAGAAATAATACTTTGTTCGTCTAAAAATATATAGTCCTTTTAGTTAGATTCGTCTGGTGCAATAAAAAATTTATCGAACCAAAAAGATACACTATTTAATATTTTATTATTCATGCATTAAATATATATATATATACATACACGTATATATATCCAATAATGCGATGGAAAATACGAAAATAATATCAAGCTATAAACTTTAAATCAATCTTTAATCCTCGATATAAATATGACTATTCTATAAAATCTCTTTAAATTGACCGCGGTGATCAATACATTTTTTTCTTTTCTTTTTTTTTTTTTTTTTTTTAAAAAAAGCTTTTCATTTGATTATGAGGCATTTTTATTTATGTTTATATTTAATAAAGATATGAGTTTATTAAAAAACCAAGGTAATGTCATAAAAAATCTTTTATTTGAATAGTAACAATAACAATAAAAAAAAAAGTTGCTTAATTTTTTTTAACACAATGAGCTTTTCTTTCCCATTTGTTACAAATGATAACTTTGTCCCTAACATAACCTTTTGGACAGGGAGGATCCATAGTCATAACACAAGGAGTGAGTCCATCCTTATCAATTCCTTTAACACAATGGATTTTCTTTTCCCATTTATTACAAAGACGTTTACCATCTTCTAACCAACCTTTAGGACATTTAGGTGACATTTCACATTTGGTTGTCCATCCATCCTTGTTAATTTTGCTTGCAGAGACAAATAAAGTGGCTAACCAAAGAAAAGTAATAAAGGTAATAATGTTTTTCATCCTATTATTTATTTGTTTTGTTTTTTTTTTTTTTAAAAAAAAAAGAAGAAATATGGAAAGAAAATGAAAAAAATACCAGGATATGTGATCAATTTATATTTTTAAGCATGAATATGTAAATAAAAATAAATATTTTTTAAAAAACCTTCCAATCAAAAATAAAATTTATATATATATATTTTTATTTCCATAAACAGTATGAATTACTTTTATATATAAACACACTTAAAATTCGGTTGTATATAATAAACTTTGACTTTCAATCTAATATATATATAGTTTATGTATAACCATTATATATTATATTATATATTATATATTATAATTAGTTTTTTATTATTTCTTTTTAAGTTGATAATATATTCAACTTCCTACTTTATTTCCTTTTTTATTTCCATTGGCGCAATGTAACGCCTACATATGCATCTTATTTATTATTTCATCTTACGTATTAAAAAAAAGGGAAAAAAAGGGACGAACGGTAAGGATTAAAAAATATATAATGTAATCATTTTTTATTTTATTTCAAAAAAAGTTTACACACCAATGAATTTTATTCTATACGTTAAAAAAAATAGGAAGAAATGAAAATATACAATTTAATATAAACTATTTTTTTTTTTAGTGGCCATGATGGTAGCCACCACCATTGTGACCACCTCCATTACGACCACCTCCATTACGACCACCACCATTACGACCACCGTCATGGTAATGATCACGACTACAACAGTAGCTTTTAGAGTAACGGCGACCACAACCTCTACGATATTTCAAGTAAGCATCACCAGGGCAATAGCTGACTCTATAACAGTTTGTCCACCAGCATCTTTGGTAGTATTTTCCAGCTTCTAAAGGTAAAGAGGTATCATTTATACTAGTATTTTCTTTAGGTTCAATGGGTAAAGTTACAACGGTATTGTTTGTAGTAATATTTTCTTTAGGTTCAATGGCTAAAGCAGCCATAGAGATTAACCACAAAGTAAAAATAAAAAGGCTGAGGTACTTCATTTAATTGAATTATATAGAATAATGACAATAGAAGGAAAAGAAAAAAAAACACCATTCCCTGATATTTATATTATTATTTTATTTTAAAAAATTACTATTTTCTTCTTTTTAAGAAAATCTGCCCATTTAAAGAAGTTTTTAGCTAAAGATACATGAGTAAGCTTATCTAAAACATTGAAAGGAAAAAAAAACGGACCTTAATACGTGAAACCTTGGTTTTTTTTTTTTTTTTTTTTTTTTTTTTTTTTTTTTTTTTTTTTTAAAAAAAATAAGGTGATGGTACTAGAACCTTAGAAAAAAAAAAAACGGACTTAATTTTTGATGAGCAATTACATTCAAGTTGGGGAAAAAAAGCATAATGAATATTTTTATATATTGATATACTAATAAACCAAATTATTCTTTAATGTAGATAAATAGATATTCTTTTTTATTATAAATAAAAGTAGTTTTTTTAAATGATGTATTTACACACTAACTGATTATTATTTCATAGACATTTTTTTTTAAATAAGTAATAATAAAAAAAGAATAAACTAACCCTTTGATATTAATAACCACCACCACCGCCACCACCATGGCTATCACAGCAATAATAAGCCTTACCCCAACCGCAATTCCTCCAAGAGCTATAATAACCACATGGAGGATGATGGGAGCATTCGGACCACCAACAGTATTGATTTTCTTCATCTACCATAGCTTCTTGATCCTCACCAACAAGCTCTTCTTGATCCTCACCAACAAGCTCTTCTTCTCCTTCCGTTTCATCAGCCAATACAAACATGGAAATCATCCATATAGTTAAGAGGAGGATAATAAGATACTTCATTTTTTTTAATTCAATATAGTTTGTTTAATTAAATAAATAATGATAAAAAGAACTTTTTTTTTAAAAAAACAAAAAATCAATGGTTTATATATTCCATTTTTTTTAAATTCATATTTATTTATATCTTTAAAAAAGAGGCTGAATGAAACATCTTCAACAAGAAGTACATTATTTATATATTTTATTTTCTCACTACCTTTTTTTTTTTTTTTTTTTTTTTTTTCGTAAAACTTAGCTAGTATATTCTAATTCTTTTTTATTCATGCTACTTCTTTTTTTCCAAAGGGTTAATAATGAAAATATATTATTAAATAGAACATTGGGTCTAGATAAATAAAGCATGCTTCATTTTTTTTTTTTTCACAAGAAAGAGGTTATTAGTATTATTACTCGTCTCATTTTACATTTAATAAGCTTCTAAGCAATTTTATATTATTCAGATCAAGAATATATCCATTTTAATTTAAATTAAATGAAAAAAAAAAAAAAAATTCATGCAGCTTAAAAAATATCATTTCTCCCATAAAAAGATATCGCAAGTATTTTAAAATGACTTAAAAAAAATAAAAGCAAAAAATAAAGGAAAGGAAAGTTTTACTATTTTATTTACATTAAATTATTATTTTTAAAAAAGAAATAACACTCTTTTTTTTAACTACCATTATTCATTTTTTTTTTAAAATTAATTTTAAACAATTATTCATATTTATAAACATATTTTTTTTTTAAAAAGTGTCATCATAAGTAAAAAGATAAACTAAGTTTGTTCTTCAGTGTTTGATTCTTCATCATGATCATGATCATGGTGTCCACCACCACCACCCCAATGACGTCTAGCACAACAATAAGAAGTACCCCATCTTCCACATCTACGTTCTTGGATAGCATAAGTTCCTCTAGAAAAAAGAAAAAAAGAAGCGTAAGTTCTCCTTTTTATTATTATTTTACGATAGTATCTTTTTTATAATTACCTTGGACACCAACTATGATGTCTTGAACAATGGGTCCAGAAACATCGTCTTCCCCATTGATTTTCATCAATATCATGACTATCATCTTCAGTATCTGCTACTTTTTCTTGGTCAGTAACTTCTTGGGATTTTTCTCCTTCTTGTTCTTCAGCAGCCAAGACAAACATGGATATCATCCATAAAGCAATGATGAAAAGAGTAAGATATTTCATTGTTTGGTTTTTTTATTTCAATTAATTAAATTAATTATGATTTTTTACAAAAGAAAGAAATGAAAAAATCTCTTCCTTTATATACTAAATAAAAAAAGGGATTGAAACATAATGGCTTTGATATTAAAAAAAATCTAAAACTTGGTCATTCTTTTTTAACCACTGTTTTTTATTTTATTTTTAAGTATATAAACTTGAGGCTATGTTATTTTATTATTAGATGAATCATCATGCTTTATAAAATACTTTGCTTTAAAAAGTTCGTCGTAGTTTTTTTTTTTAAAAGTAGAAAAAGTAAAATTTACCGGGAATATAGTAACCATCATCTTTTTTTTTTTAAAAAAAAATTATAGAATGAAATGAATAAAATAAAATAGGATAATACAATTTAAAAAAAATGAGTGAATGTTTTTTAAAAAATAAATGTGGATATTATTTAAAAGCAAACTACTTTCTATTACTATTAAACTTATTCATGTTTGAATATAAGCTTTTATTATAAGGTATTTAAATCATGCGGCATTCGTTTTTTAATATTTTGAAGTAAGGTTTCAGTTAAGCATTGATTTTTTTTTGACAGCTTTGTTGAATATTTTTGGAAAGTGCCGAATATAAAAATGATCATTTTTTTTTTAAATGTTATTATTAGTTCCTTCTATGAATCATTGGATGATATATTTATAATTCTCTCATAGTTTTATAGTGTATATGATAAAAATAAATAATATTAGGTAAAAAAAAATACCCAAGGTGAAGTTTTTTTCTTTTTTTTCGAATGGAAAAACATTGAAATATTCTTATTTTGGGGTTAAAAAAAGAAAGCCAATTACTAAGGTTGGATTCTATAACGAATCAATTCTAATAATAGTATGAGTTATTTTATAAGCATCATCAATAATTTTTTTTTTAAAAAACAGTTCAAGATCTGGGACTAAAGCATATCATATACACTAAAAAAAAAGGCGTATGATGTCTGAGATTTTCGTTTTTTAATTAAAGATAATCTATTTTTTTTTTTCCATACCAATTATCTATGACAAGTAAACAAATATGTGAATGAAATCAACATTATGAATGAATAAAATTTTAATATACTTTTTTTTTTTTGTAATAAAAATTAACAAGTTTATTGAAATAATTGTTTATAAAATATTTAAAAGCAAAGGAATCATATTCATAAAAGTATATTTTACTATATAAAGTAGAGAGGGAGGGCATAATACAATAAATAAATAAATAAATAATAATATATGTATAGAAAGTGATAAAAAAAAAAAAGATATATGTAGATGATAGTTTATATATATTTGTTATTTTATTCATCTATTATTTATATGTTTTTATATGTATATAATTTTCTTTTTTAAAAATAATAAATTATTCATCATTTTCATCATCATCATCTTCCAAGCCAGCTTGTTCATCTTCATATTCATCTTCATCTTCATTAGCACCATTACCACGATGAATTAAAGGTTTAATCAATCTATCGAAATAAGGATGTTCACCTTGAGGGTTTTGACGTTTTACTTGATCAAAGTAAGCAACGTAGACATTACCATCTTTACGACCAAGAGGAGAATTAATGACATAATCAGATAAATTGAAAGAGTCTACTAAAGGAATAGCTTGGTCACGGACAGCTTTACATAATGCATTGACTTGACTACGGACAAATTCAATTTGTTGAGGAGAGAAGTATTCATATTGTAAGAAAGCACCGGCATTTTCTTCAATAGTGTATAAACCATATAATAAACATACATCCTTCATGACAGCAGCCAAGTTACCTTGTAATTTAGAAGCACCATCTACGAAACGGTTGTATAAGTAGTTATAAGAATGAAGTCTAGCAGCATATAAACGGGTTTGAGAACATTCTTCATAAGCATCATCAATATCTAATCCACGAGCAATACAAGATTCAAATTCTAAACCGGCATTCTTTACAGCATTGGCACAGACCACTTGCCAGGCTTCAACAAGAAGTTGAGGGTTAAGAATATCTTGGGCTGTCTTGGCGGGGCAACGTTTACCGATTAAAGTATTCAAATTATTAAGATAACCAACACCGGGTGATAATTTTTTGCCTTTTACAGCTTCGCGATAAGAGGAGATCAAATAACGACCAGCTTGTAAAGTTAAAATGGTGTTATCTCCTTCCCAAGTACATTGGACGGCAAAGTCTTGATACATGGCAGCTAAACCAGTATATGCGGAATAACCATGACCACCACATGATTGACGACATTGTTCAATTGTACTAAGACAATTCCATGTACAGAAGGCTTTAAGACCAGCACTAGTGGAGTGGGTTTCTTTCAAAGTTTCCACAACTTCATCTAAATCCTTATCACCTTCCTTTGCACTTTCTAAACGGGTCATCATGTTGTTATACATAAGAGTCATTTCAGTACCAGTGAACAACATGGCAAAAGTTTGGGCTAATAATGGCATTAAACGACGTTGATGGATAGGGTAATCTAATAATTTTGTTTCAACACCTCCAGATTTGGAATTGGCAAATTGACGGCGGACAGCAGCATAACGAATAGCAATAGATAAAGCTTTCTTGGATACATTACCACTATCAACTACCATAGCAACACGACCTTGTAAAAGAGCACCATAGGTTAATTGTTGTAATTTAGGTTCTTGGACTTCACCAGTACGTGATACTTTAGTATGCTTTTGAAGCATGTAACCACGAGGAATACGAACATTGGTGAATTGAATCCATCCATTATCAATACCATCACGACCCATCTTTTTACCAATATCTCCAATATTAATACCAGGTAAGAGGTTATAGTTCTTGGGATCACGAAGAGGAACAACAAAACATTTAGTACCATAGCGCTTTCCTTTAACAATCAATTGAGCGAATACTGAAGCATGTGTAGCACTATGAGCAGCACCACCTAGAATAGAATAAAAAAATAAAATAAAAAAAAATTAAAAAGGTAAATGAATAAATGTAATTTAATACAACTTAATTTTGTTTTTATTTTGTTATTGTATTTATATTTACCAATCCACCATTTAGTAGCGGTTAAAGTAGGAGTATGAATAATGAATTGATCAGCAGCTTCGTCAAAAGTAGCTGTAGTTTCTAAACCAGGAACATTAGAACCATGTCCAAGTTCAGTCATAGCAAAACAACCAACAAAGTTATTTAAACCTAAAGCACCATGCTCAAACCAATAACCTAATTGACCAGGTGTAGCATTACTTTGTAAAGCACCGACAAATAAACCATAATGGACACCAAAGCGAGTCCAGAAACCAGGATCAACCATACTAACTACTTCCATACGCTTTTTGAAATTTTCAATAGAATCACTTTGAAGGTAATGGATCATACTACGATACTATAATATATATATATATATATATAATATTTCATTTAGTTTATCATCGTCATTTATTTATATTTTTTTTACATTATTTTAATTTCACACGCATACTCTCTCCCTTTTTTTTTTTATTTCTTTTTCTTCCTCAACTATAAATGTTTTTATACCTTTTCCATAGTACGTTCACGAAGTTCTGACTTGGATAAATCATGAATATCATCCATCTTGAATAATGGGTCTCTTTCTAAATCCAACATAACCTTTTCTTTAAACTAGAAATATAATAAAGAGAATGTTTATATGTAATTAGTATATCATATATAAAAATAACAAATGTAAAAGTGTATGTATATATGATATTTACTTCAGTAGATTTTTGATCACCATCTAATAAATAAGTTAATTCTCTAACGTTGAACTTGGCCTTAGCACGTTCTTCATTCATACTACGGACAGGACTATATACATAAAGTAATTATATTATAATTAGTTTTTCTTTTATGAAAATATATCATTTTATAACGTATTTATTTATTTTTAAACATATATTACTTACTCTACTTTTTGAGCATAGATTTGTTCTGGAGTTAATGGCTGTTCAACAGGTTTAAGAGTAGATGACATTATGTATATATATATATTATAAAAGGATATCTATTAAAAAAAATAAAAAAAAGTAAAAGTTTGTAATAGAAAAGAGAAGCGAAAAAAAAAAAAACTGTGGGGTATTTTATACAACTTTTTTTTGAGTTCTAAAAATTTCCCTTTTTGGACTTTTCTTTCTTACGCATACAAAAAAACACCTATAATAATATTTAAACTCCTTCATCTTTTCACCTTTGTTTTATTTGCCATGTGAAAAGGTAAATATTAAAATATTTATATATATTGAACAGAAAAAAAATGACATATTTCAGATCTTTTCCCCAATTGATTTCATGGAAAATAAAATTTTTGATTATGATAATAATTATATATATGTATATAAATATTTATAAATCCTCATATAAACTATAAAAATAAATAGGATGTCGTTTACGTCATATGTCTATTTCATTTAATAAATATACTTTGAAATATATAAATTTATGTATGTTAAAGAAAAAAATTATATATTTTATCATAAAATAAATAATCTTCAGTATAATTAACTTGAAAGAATGAAAAAACAACATTGGACTCAACGATGGGGTATGAAATAATATTATATTAAAAAAATAGCATAAGAATTAAGGGATAATTTGGGTAAAAAATTAAAAAAATTTAAAACCCGGTGTAGTAAATGGGGTAAAAACCAAATTGTAGTATATTGAAAGTTATCATCTGATCTTCGTAACTTAATAAAAAAAATACCGTGCTTTTTTTTTTTACAAACTATAATATACATATATCCTTTTTATTTTATAAAAAGAATGGGGTAAATAAAAACAAATAACTGTAGCAGTATAATTATAATTATGGTAATAATGGTAACAATAATAATAGCAATCCATTATAATGAGCATAGATAGAAAAGTATATAATGAATTGTTTTAAATATATAAAAATATATATTTATGTGTATGCATATTGACTTTCATCATGAAAATGAATCATATGATAAACAAAATGGCATGATTTTTATTATTATATTTTTATTATATTATAGTTATTGCTATTGCTATTTTATTTATTTATTTAATAAATACGTTTAGATATTAATTATACTGCTTTTGATTTTCCTTTATCAACAGTAACGGTTTCTTTTGATTGATTTGTTGAAGATTTTAAAGTAGTAGTGGTAGAAGAAGATGGTTGTTGATGGTGATTACATATAATACAATACCGCTGTTGATCCTGTTGATTATCACCCAATTGCAAATCTAAACAGTGGTGATGATAAACGTGTCCGCATTGATATACTACAACCTTTTTATCTTTTTCATCCTCTTTTTCTTTTCCTTCTTCATTTTGTTGTTGATCTTGCCATATATCAGGTTGCATTAAAGATACATTTAAAACTGTTGCTCTACAAATCGTACATAATGTGGACTGAGGTCGCCAACCTTTTTTATGATGTCGTACATTTTCTTGTACTCCCAAAAATAAATCCCGATCAAATAATCGGTTGGTTAATTCTAATAATTGACCTTCATATTTATAAGTATCTAACATACTGAGAAAGATGTCTCTAAAATCAGCAAATGTCGTTTCTCCTTTTGTTTGTGAGTCAATTAATCTTAATAAAAGCCTTGGCAAAGATACTTGAGGTGATGTGGATAATAATAATGAGGTAAGAATAGATTGGACAAATGATTTAAAGGTAGAGATAATATATTGCTGAACACCTATAGGTAAGGATAGGTGTGGGTTTTTCTTTTTATCTAATGCACTATGAATTTCCATGGAGGATTCGACATAAATATCCAATAGTCTAAACCATAAAGATTCAATGATATCATCATCATCACCATCATTGTTTGATTTCTTTATTTTTTCTTCTGATATTTCTTGGTTATTATTATTGTTATTATTATTATTATTATCAGCACCATGACTACCCGTACTATTTTCACATAATCTTGTTCCAACTCTTAAAACACCACTAAGACCAATTAATCCAGTGCTGATTTTACTTTGATCTTCAAATGTCCATGATTGTTGCTGTTGTATAATTTGCAAGATCATTTGTACTTTTTCTTTACCAACTTCTAAAATTTTTTCTAAAGCACCTTGGATTTGTCCCTTTTTTTCCATAATCCATACAACAGCATCAATAACTCCATAGGTTTCACAGCTTTTTAACAATGTATCTAAATTGATTTGATATGATCCGTGAAGTAGATGATTTATTTCACCGGTCATGTTATCTTCTAATTGTTGTTGAGCTATAAATTGATTCATATGTGTTTCATAGTCATACAGTTTTGTATTTAAATAATCGTAAACACCAGATGGATCAAAACGACACATTAAATCAATATATTTTTCTTGAATATTAGCATTAATATTACTGCGTTGTATTAATGGAGAGTTGTGCTGTTGTTGCTGTTGTTGTAAATCGTTATTCATAAAGTAAGTATCATCATCTATTACTGATTCATTGTTGAATAAAGAAGGCATATTGTAATTAGTAGTAAAAGAATGTTTAGGAGCAGAGGAAGGAGGTGTGGAGGGAGAGGTTAGGTATTGAGGTTCCAATAAACCACGAAGGTAAGAAAATATACGTTTATCAGCCATACGTGCATGAGATATTGAAGATTTTATATTTGTAAAGTGGTCGTTGATCATGCCATTGGATAAAATTGAGGGTGATGACTGACCATTATTGTTATTCATATCAAGCCTATGATTTACTTCATCTTCATCCTCATCATCATCGTCAAATTCTACATCTTCGCTTAAACGCTTTACAATATCGTAATGGTTGGCACCCAAATATTTTTGAATAAGATCCGCTGTACGTTGCCCATCAATATCTACAAATTGTGAGATACGAATTAATATAGTATTCTTTACATCTTGACGTTGGCGGTCAGTTAGGATAGAGGTATCATCTAATAGTTGTTCTACACAATCAAATACACGATGTTGCTTTGTTGAATTATCTTCATCGTAAGAATCATCGTGACCTACCATAGTCGTATCTGAAGAGAGTGAATAAGATAAAGTATCTGTGGTGTTTTTAAGATATGTTTCTACTAGTTTCCCATATCGTTTATCTCTTCTATGTACATCTTCCAATACATTCCAAAATTTAGCTTCTTCATATAAAGATATCATAGCTTCTTCATTGTTAGGTGTATATACAGTCAATAATTCTTGTACAGCTTTTTGTCTTTCATTTCTGGTATCATCATCGTTCTTTTTATTTCGATAGCCAATTCTATCATTGATGGTTAATCGTAATAAAATTTGTTGTCTTGTTGTAAGTGAAAGATAAATAAATGTGGTATATTTGGGTAAATTATTTGCAATAAATATATAAAGCTGTAACAAATCATCACTAGTAGAAGAAATTGAATCATTTTGATATTGATCATCATAATAGGAAGAAGTTGTTTCGGAAGACGTACCAGATCCTTTTGTATTATTTATACCTGAATGGACGGTAGATGCTGAAATGGATGGTCGTAAACGAGGTGTAGATAAATAGGAATTGCTATTACTGTTGTTAGTAGGTACTTGTAATGCTGGCGTTGTTGAAGTTCTACCGCCCATCATATCAAATAAAGTATTTACAATAATTTGTCGACTAATGACCTTGCCTTGTAAAACATCACCTTCAAATGTACTTGTTACAATATCATCACCACCATTTAACCATGGATCTTCAAAGGCCACTTCCAATGTTTCTAAAAACTTTTTAGTGTTAAATCTTAATAGCAATCGAAGATATGGGTAAGTTGGTTCTGTTATCACATCGCTTTCATCCACAGTAAGAACCAGTTTTCCACCAACTCTTGGCCATACTAAACATCTACCGGAGAAAATGAACGAATATACTGCACTACGAGCTTCACTAGCATGAGTAGAGGATTCACGACGATGAATAGGCGATTTAATAGGTGTTCCTTCAGGATAAGTTAGCCCACGTAATACCATTTTGAGATAATCAAATACTTTTTCAGCTTGTCGATAACGTATATCGTAATCAATAGTACCGTTTGCTTGATTGTTATTTTGATTTTTATCTTCCGTTTTTGAGAGTAATTGGCGAATAACTTTAAGCATTTCGACCAATGGACTAACAAAATCTTGTGAACTAATATTCCATAAATACATCATTGCTTCATATAATCCTTCACGTTGACATATGGTGAGAATTTGTTGAAATTCTAAACACTCAGGGTTAACATGCCATATAATACGCTCTAAAGAGTCTAGCCTTCGATAGGTACTATAATGTGTTACTAAATCTTTCATAATGTCTGGTGGGATGGTTTGAAGGGTCTTGGATACAATATATTCTTCAAGTATTTCTAAAAAGTAACCTTGCACACCATTTTCAGCAAATTGTTCATAGGCAGTTTCAAATAAAAAGGTTTCATCATCCATACTTAGGCATGCATTCACACAACATTTAGCTAATTCTTGATATAAAAGGGCATCTGAATTATTATCGTAAGCATTAATATTTCGTTTTCTATCTATAAGCATCATATCGGTTCCATTTGTAGTTAAAGTAGTACTCATAGTGTTTTCCCCTTCATTTTGTTGTTGTTGTAATGATAATGGATTTCTTGATGGATTAAATACATAATTCAAAGATGATTTCAATAATTCCATGAGTTTTTCACCTACTAATTGTTTCCTTTGTTGTTCATCTTCTGGTAATCCAATTACAGTCTGAATCAAATTTCCATTGTAAAAAGCTGTAGCTAATTGTATTGCTTCCAAAAAATCTCCAGCCTTCATAAGTACAAGAATACGATCTGCCCATGATAGTAAATGACCAACATATAACCTTTCTAAACCCTAATTAAATAATATATACGTTAATATAATCTTAATATACATACATACATATATATGTTTGTAAAATAAAAAAATGAAGAAAAGAAATAATAAACTTACCAATAAAAATAATTTTCCTTTATATCCTTTCAATGAATGATAGTATGCCATTTCAATTGTTTTTACAGTAGTTGTAGTAGAAACTGTATTAGGTGAATTAATATCTATATCGTTTGAATTTGGAATCGTTTCTATTGTAGGTTTTGTTAAATCATGTAATGATGCACTAAACCAATCATGATATACGAGTTGTTTATATCGAATACTAGTGTGCTCTATTTTAACCATTCTTTTTGGATCAAATAATATCATTTCTTCATTAGGTGTAAATAGAACTATAATCTAAAAAAGAAAGTAAAATATAATTAAATTATAAAATAATAATATGTTTAGTGTTATTATATATAATCGCCATTTCTGTAATGTATTAATACTTTTTTTTTTTTTTTTTTTTTTTTTTTACCTGGCGGTTAATCCATTGTAACCCAATAATTGCATCGTCTAATTGACTTTCCCCAATTTTAATAAATTCAAGCTTTGTTCCACGTTTAGGTTTAGGAGTACGGAATCTATTTGAAGGACGTTGTGGTTCAATAGTTTCAACACCAACACGTAATATGATTAAATGATTACCCCAAGCAAAAGCTAACATAGGATCTCCAGATGATGACGACGATAATAAAACAGATTCTTTTTGAAACCGTTTATCTATCAAAATTATATTTGTATATATATAAATATAAAATAAGTTTACAAATCTTTTATTTTTTATTTTTTTTAAGCTTATTATTTTCATAATAATGGTTATAAACATATATACATATGTATTATTTACCTTTCACAGTATCCTTATTTATTGATCCATTAGGTTTTGTAACAGGTAACCATGCAAGACATCCAGATAAGTTTTCGTTTATTACATCATTAGGTTGTTGTTGATTTTGTTGTTGCTGTTGTTGTTGAGGATCATTTTGATGTGTAGCTGTAGTATTAGCAGCAGTTGTAGTAGATGAGGATGTATTCATTGATTGGAAGTTGGTTTTCGGTTTAAGAAATTTATATTTTGTTTGTGGAGAAGGTTTAAGACCAACAATAATCATCTATTTAAATATAGTAAAATAAATAAATAAATAAATAAATAAAAAGCAATGTTAATAATATATACAATGAAATTATGAATATCCAATGTAGTGAAGTTATTTAAAAAGTTAATATTATGTATATTAAAAGAACATAATAATAATGACGTAAATTACTTTGTAAGGAGTAAGTAAGGCCACTAAAGCGAAGTTTTCAGCAGCATGTGGTATTTGGCCAAGAGGAAGTGGTTGCATAGCAAATACCGTACTTGGTCTTCTAAATTTTGCAGGTATTGATGATGGAGAAGAAGAGGAAAGTGCATCCGATAAAGGAGAAGAAGAGGTGTTGTGTTTTTTAAAATCAGATAATCCAAGTCCAATAGGTGAAAATGAAAGGTTTTGGTATCGTCCTAAAATTCTTGTTGTATCTACTGCATTGACCATCATTACTTTATATAAAACGTGATAAAATGCCATGCCTTGATCGTCGCCTGATACAATTTCAGTTTTTTTAACACCTATAAATCCAATATGTAAAATAGCGGCGCCATGTATATGTCCTTCTTTACGAGATCCAGGTTGAGGTGTAGTAGTGAAAGGTATAGATGGAGATGTGGATGGTGATGAGGTATCATTTGATGAATTATTATTATCATTATTATTATTAATCGTATTGGTATTATTTGGTATAGGTGAAGCGCTTAATAATTGATTGACAGGTATTGGATCGATGGTACGTATAGGTTGTTGTGGTTTTCGAATATCCCAAATAACTATATGACCTTTACTATATCCGCATGCAATGGTTGTGTAGTCTGCTGATATAGCCAATGAAGTAACAGCACCTAATTCAACAGCTCGATGACTATCACCAAGAACACATTTCAGATTTTGAGAATAATCATATATATATACAAGACTACGTGTTGTTCCTACTGCAATAACGCCGCTGACCTATACAATCAATATTAAAAATAATAAAATTAATAAATATAATAATTGCAATAATATTGTTATTAGTTATAATTTCTTTATCTCTCTTTTTTTGTAACGAGTTAAATAAATATAAGAAAATAACAATAATAATAATACTTACAGCCAAAACGGATACCAATCCACTTTGTTGTCGTATATCTTTTGAATATAAATGATCAGATATTTTTTTTAATGGTGTCCATTTAAAAGCTTCAGAAGGAGTTGATGGTTCGTCAGAATATTTATTATCTTCAGTGTTTAATAGCTGAGACATAGATGGATCAGAAATAGCATCAAAAGATTGGATAGAATCACCAGCCAAAGATGAAGTATCGAACCGCCTTGTATCTTTTAATGAAGCCAAAGAAGATTGTGAAATCACACGTCTCAAAGATGTAGCACTTGTACCAGATGATGTAATTCCATTTACTGAAAAAGGTCTTGGTGATGATGGTGTACCTGAAGTTACTTTTGATATATCTGAGGATGTCTCCTAATATGTAGAGAATATAAAAAATATGAATTAGTCAATTAGATTGGATTTTTTTCTGTAGAGACTATATTTTTATATTGATATTTATTCATCTATTTACAAAATGTGCAATGCTTGATTCGGTATCAAATATATCAGAGTCTTGGTAATCATCACTGTCAGATTCATTTAATATATTTTCCAGACTAAGGTAATTATCTAAGATAAATAGAACAAATAGAGCAAATAAAACAAATAAATGCGTACATATATATATATATATATATAAGTGAATTTATTCCTTTCATTTTTTATATATTTTTTGTTTATTTCTTTGTATTTATTAATATTTTATGTACCTCTTTTAACGAATTCTTCATATAATCCAATTTCCTTTGAGACTTGGTCTAGTAAGCGATCAATTTCCTTTTTTTTTTTATCGCCAATAGGTAAACGATGTACGTTTCGTACTAAAGGACCACCATGTAAATGAATATATAAATCATCTTGTATTTTATAAAGATCATTTAGCCTGGCCTTAATAACTGTATCTGACACGGTAGGTAAATCCAATTCTGGTATCTTTATTGCTATCAATTTTTTTTCTAATTCCAATAGTGACTGTACACCATTAATTAAGCGTGTTTGATATGGTACCGCATCCAACACCTTTGATAATGGATCTTGTTGAATATTAAATCCTGTTGAGTTGGTAGTAGGTTGGATATTAAAAGTTGGTTGTAATGGAGTAGTAGGACTAATTATTTTTTTATAATCGCAATAATAGATAAAGTATATAATAATAGTATAATTAGTATTGCTTTATTTTAAAATATAATACTAGTGTTTATTATTTATTATTATTTATTATTATTATTATTACTATTACTATTATTATTATTATTGTTATTAATTTTTTTACCTCGAGTAATCACCTTTGGCACTTGCAATGGATCCCATAGAATGACTACGTTGATGACTCATGAAAGTTTTTAAATTAGCTAGGTATTTATCAGCAAGAGCTCTATCTTCCAAAGCAGCACGTAATTCATCAGGTAATTCAGCTGTAGCAGCATCGAGGTCAATGTCAATAGGTGTTTGTTGATCAGAACCATAAATCATATTCAACTGAGTATCATCATCTTCTCCTTCTAAAACTTCTTTTAATAGCGTATCATAGTTTTTTCTGAAGGATATAGTATTACTGCTTTGGCTTGGTGTTAAAGTTAAATTAGAAAGTGTTGGCCAATTTGAAATATTATTGTTTCCTGTGCCATCATTTGTCGCTGGAGAAGAGCTCATAGTTGCAAAGGATGAAGAATCATAATTCATTATATATATATATTTATATAATTAATAAATAAAATAGATATAAATGTTTATCTATTTATTTATTTACACGTACTTGTATATATATATATATATATATATATATTTATGTTATTGTTTTATTTTATATAAATATATCTATGTAGTTAAAATAATATTTTTTTATTCTTTAAAAAAAAGGACAAAAGGGGAAGAAAGAATTAAAAAAGCTGAAAGGAAAAAAAAATAAGAATAATTTTAAACCTCGATGCAGTGTATTTCGGCCTGTTATTGGCCGAAAACATTAAACTGTTATTCTTCGTTCGCATTGTTTTCCTCTCAATTTTAAGTATTTACTGATAGTTTTTTTTAAAAAGAAAGTTTTTTTTTCATACTTCAAATTCATTGTTTACAAAATCCACTTATTTTAAAAGCAATTTAATTTACAAGGTAGTTTATTAATTGGAATATCTAAATGCAACTTGATTATCAAAACGATATTATATAAATACCATAAAAATGTTGAATCAATAAAATAATTGCAAGTACCTAATGACAAATATATGCAATAGTATTTATATATACGTCAATGATTCATTTTATTATTCAAAATACAATATGTATACTAGACAGTTAAATAAAAAAATTGATATAATTTATTTGTTTATTTATTTAATTTCATGCTGATTCAATTTTTCCTTTTTTATAATGAGTTTTATATAAGAACATGATTAAAATAAGAAACTAAAATTTATTAATGCTATATCCTTTTCTTATACATATATATTTTAGTTTTTTGGGGACATTTTAAAGATATATTATTATTATTTTTGCTGTTGATAAAAACAAAGTTATATTTGTTTTGTATATATATATATATATAAATATATAAAAAGAAAGTATATATATATTTTTGGGGGAGGGAAGGATTGATATTAAAATACTTACCAAACGAGCGCATAATGAATCCAATAAGGTAATCAGAGATGGGTTGTGTTACATTTATTCCTCAACGTTGGGGATTAAATAAGAAAACTTTCAATTTCTTTTTTTATTTGTATTTCAATTATAGTTTTTTATAGTTTTTATTCAAATTCTCCGAGTAATTTCACATCTTATAATATACTTTAAAATATTCCAAGTATATCCCACTAAAAAAAAAAGAAAAAGAGAAAATTTACAATTAAAACTCAATCAGTAGGTGAGGATCAAGCAATTTTTTTTAAAAAAGGGTGGTTTTTTTTCTCTCTTTTTCTTTTTCTTTCTTTTTCTTTTTTCTTTTCTTTTCTTTTCATTTCTTTTCTTTATTTTTATTAAATATATAAAATAATATAATGTCAGTTCGAACTGTTTCTACAAAGCCTTTTGATGGTCAAAAACCTGGTACTTCTGGTTTACGTAAACGCGTCAAAATCTTTCAACAAGCTCATTACACAGAAAACTTCATCCAAGCTATATTAGATTCTATTCCTCAAAGTGAAGGTGGAGCTAAAGGTGCTACTCTTGTTGTTGGTGGGGATGGTCGTTATTATTCAACTGAAGTACTTCAAATTATTGTTAAGATGAGTGCTGCTGCTGGAGTAAGTATTTTATATTTATTTCTTGATTAACATATATAAAGAAAAAAAAGAGAAAGGAAGAATAAAAAAAAAAGAAAATAAAGGGATATACAATACTGTTATATACATATGATGTTGTAAATATTGGTATTTCACCTTTTCTCTTTACATATAAACATGCATATATATTAATATCCTGAAAATAAACAATATATACATATATATATATTAATTTAGTTTATTTGTATTCATGTTTGTATATTGCTTTTTTATATTAATAGGTTAAACATTTGATTATTGGCAAAGATGGTATTGTATCAACTCCTGCTGTATCCAATTTAATTCGTAAAAGAAAAGCAACTGGTGGCATTCTTCTTACCGCATCGCACAATCCAGGTGGCCCTGATAATGATTTTGGTATCAAGTATAATATGTCCAATGGTGGTCCAGCACCCGAAAACGTGACGGATAAAATTTATGAAATTACAAAAACCATAACTGAATATAAGATTGCTGATGTCCCTGATGTAAGTATTTTATTATTAGTTTTAATATTTTTTAATCATTCATTTTTGTATATATTAATTATTTATTGTTTATGTAACTTTATTATTTTTGTTTACTTGTAATGATTTTTTTTTTCTATAATTAATTTTTTAGGTTGATTTTTCTCAATTGGGAACACAACAAGCCGGTGATTTAACAGTGGAAATTGTAGACGGTGTAACTGATTATATTGATATGTTAAAATCTATTTTTGACTTTGATGGTATCAAGGAATTCTTTAACAACAATAAAGATTTCAAGGTTTTATTTGATGGCATGAATGGCGGTAACTAATTTTTTTATTTTTAAAATATGTAACGATAACTGGTATACAATATTGATAATAATTATTTTTATTTCTATTACCTTTTTTATTTCAATATATATAGTCACTGGTCCATATGGCTATCGATTATTCGTAGAAGAACTTGGCTTACCTGAATCAAGTGTAATGAGATGCAAACCTTTATCCGATTTTGGTGGAGCTCACCCCGATCCAAATTTAACTTATGCACATGATTTAGTGGAACGTGTTAATAAAGAAGGTTACGATTTCGGTGCTGCCTCTGATGGTGATGGCGATCGTAATATGATTATTGGTAAAAATGCTTTTGTTACCCCAAGTGATAGTGTCGCTATTATTGCTCATTATGCTAAAGAAGCTATTCCTTATTTCCAAAAAAACGGTATTCATGGCCTTGCTCGTAGTATGCCCACCTCCCTTGCCTTGGACTTAGTCGCTAAAAAACAAGGGTTAGAACATTTTGAAGTACCCACTGGATGGAAATTCTTTGGCAATCTTATGGATGCTCAGCGATGTTCTATTTGTGGTGAGGAATCTTTTGGTACTGGATCTGATCATATTCGTGAAAAGGACGGTATTTGGGCCATTGTTGCTTGGATCAGTATTCTTGCTCATGTCAATAAACAAACCCCTGGTTCTGGTGTAAATGATATACTTCAAAATCATTATAAGATTTATGGTCGTAACTTTTTCTCAAGGTAATAATATTATTTTTATAAAAATAATTATAAATAATGTCTTGATAATTAAAAAAATATTACATTTTAATTATAATATATAGATATGATTATGAAGATGTAGAATCAAAAGGAGCAGATGAAATGGTAGCTAGACTTAGAAAATATATTGATAATGGTGAATGGGTTGGTAAAACAGTTGGTGATTTCAAGATTCGAACTTTAGATGATTTTGCCTACAATGATCCAATCGATGGTAGTGTTTCCAAAAAACAAGGTATTCGTATTATTTTTGAAGATACTTCTCGTTTAGTCATTCGTTTATCTGGTACTGGATCTCAAGGTGCAACTGTTCGTTTATATGTTGAAAAATATTCTAATAACCCCGAAGAATATGCTAATGCTACACAAGATGCTCTTAAACCATTAATCGATGTTGCTTTGGAATTATCTCAATTAAAAGAATTTACTGGCCGTACTGAACCCACTGTCATTACTTAAATTAATTTATTAACAGTCATCCATAATCATTTTTTTCCATTATTTTTTTTAAAGAAAAACTATAAATAATAATAACCCTCTCATTTTTTTTTGTTTTATCACATCCAATAATTATAACAATAACTATAGCAATAATAAAAGGAAACGTATAGGTTTTTTTGTTCATTTATTTTATTTTATTTTATTTTATATTTCAATCGTATTATATAAAACTAGTAATAATTGTTAAAACTGAAAAAATAAGCGCACATAATGATGAAATCCATATAGATGTAAGCCAGCCGTATACTGGAAAATAAATGATATGATACCCAACAATGCAAATAAGACTAGTTATAGTAGCTATCTGAATACAACGAGTAGTAGTCTGGTCTTTTTTCCAATCTTCGTAAGACACATGGTTTACTTGTAGATAAATATATATGCTGCATAAAATCAAAAAACTTAGTGTGGTTCCATAATATAAAACATTTTTTCTATTTTGACATTTTTTTATTTTAAAAAATATTGATAATATCAATATTAATAGTAATAAATAATAAAAATTAATATTAAATTCCAATATCATATTTAATATTTTATATTGTTTTTATTATTATTAGTATCGTTATTATTATTATATAAAACATATGTGTATATTTACGTGATTGGTTCAGTAGTGGAATGGAAATAATGAATGAAAAAAGAAACTGTACTAGCTATGGCTATAGTAGGTAAAGTAGAATAGATTGTATGTAAAGAGTTCTTTTGTTGATATACTTGAGATATAGTTGGGTTAATATCAGTAGGAGATTTTGTTGAAATATTCCTTCTTTGTGTTGCCATTTTTTTAATAAAGAGAATGCTATAGTTTTGTTTTAAAAAAGAGAAAAGAAAAGGGAGACTAAAAAAAAATTAAGGTTTAAAATAGTTAAGACGACTGAGATTTAATTTTTTAGTAAAAATCAAAAAATCAAAATGAACATATTAAAAGAAAAGAAAAGAAAAAAAAAGAAAAGAAAGAAAGATAGAATTAATATAATACTAATGAAATACAATTTATTTTAATGATGATACAATAATAAGAATAAGAATAAGGAGAATGATATTTTTTAAAAGTTGCCGCAAATAGTTAATTCACGCATTTGTTGTAATACGTTATCTACTCTTTGATCATTTTCATGTTCTGGGGGGAAATGATGTCTTAAACCTTCTAATTGCTCATAACAGGTTTGAGCAAAATGCAATTCAGATTTCACCAAGGCTTCAAAGGAAGGGTCCAAATAAGGAACTCGTAATTCAACAACTTTAGGTAAATCGTTTATTAATATGGTATTGATGTTTTCATACATTTCTCTTGCAAGATTAGCTTCTTGTTCTGCCTGTAATATAAATAGGCCCAGTAATATAAAATTAGAATGGACCACGTATTCCAATTGGTTATTATTATTATTATTTTATATTTGCATATTAAGAAAAAATAAATAAAAAAGAAAGAAATACTTACTAAGGGTAACTTTTGAGGATCTTCGCTAGGTTTATCAATCAATTTACGTACTTTTGATCGTTGTGTATCATAATCCAACAATTTCTTTTGACGTCTTTTTACGGCTTCATTAATTTCAGGAAAGTATGAACAAAATCTTCCAAATGGTTCTAATACAGTTGTTCTAAATGCTTCGTCCTAACATTAACAATAATTTAACCAAAAAAACATAAATGAACAAATCAGTAAAATTAATATCTTTTTATTAAAAAGCAATCCGTATAAATATATGTTTTATTTAAACT
This sequence comes from Cunninghamella blakesleeana, assembly GCA_017871115.1. Classification (NCBI taxonomy): domain Eukaryota; kingdom Fungi; phylum Mucoromycota; class Mucoromycetes; order Mucorales; family Cunninghamellaceae; genus Cunninghamella; species Cunninghamella blakesleeana. The sequence goes on along the minus strand of JAFCIZ010000002.1, from coordinate 3,656,558 downwards.
TACAAAAGATGTCTTGGCCTCATCATCTAATTTTTCTACCACTCTTTTATATTCATGACCACGAGGACCAATAGGATTGCTATCGTCATAAAATAGTTCAATTGTTTGAGCGATTCTTGTTTGTGCAGCAGTCATACCTATTTTGATCATCATATTTAATCACATGATTTTAATATTAAAACTACATACATATTTTTTTATATCTTTGTATATTTTTTATACATAGTTATAGTAGCATATTACCTCTAATCGAGTCCAAATATGCTTTTGTTTCCTTTGATAACTTTTCAGATTTTTTTTCTAAACTAAAATGATACAATAAAACAGTAATTCAAATTTAAATTAATATCTACATTTAAATATATATATATTTCATATTGTATTTATGTATGGTGTAGTATTTATTGTTTTCTATTTACATTTTAAAACGATTGAATTCTTCATCAAATTCATTATCAGCGGTTTTATCCGTAGCACCGGTACGTTGCATGATCTATTTGATAATATATATATATATATATTTGTATACATATAATTTTTTTTTTTATTAATAAAAATAAGATAGTATGGTATCTACTCTATCCAATTTTTTTTTTTTTCCTTTTTTTGTTTGCTGTTTTCGTATTTTCGTTTTCTATTTTTTTACCGATTGACCAGCACGGTTAAGATTTTTCTTGAATCCATTTCTAATAATAATAATAATAATAATAATAATAATAATAATAATAACATATACATATATATATATTAATTATAAAGGTTTTATTTCTATAATAGTGTATTTGTATATGCATTAATTTATGAATATTATATATATATAAAATGCCATTTACTTACAAAAATGCCATGGGTTTTAATATTCTATAAAAATAAAATGAAAAAAAAAGAAGTGATAAATGGAAAAAAGTCAACTGGATTTAAAATTATTCAGCAAAAAAATTCTCCCGGCTGTAGGCGGAGTTGATGATTTTATCATAATTGTCAAGCATCCAACTTTTTTTTTGGCTCAGCTTTTTTATCCTAGCCCTCAGTCAAAGAAAAAGAGATATCATATTTTTGATATCTGTTAGCATTTCCAAATCGTTTACACTATATTTTTATTTATTTATATTAAAATGCTATATTTAAGATCGATGATATTCTTTTAGAAATGTTGATTAAGTGATTATAAAAAACTTTTTTTCAGGTGCTTAGAAAATTTTTATATGTTGTTATATAGCTATTTAATAATGGATATATAATAATAATAAATAAATAAACAGATAAATAAATTGATAACTATAATAGCACGTAATAATAATATTGATTACATATAAATCCATACAAATATACAAAATTATGAATAAATTATGTTTATATAAATGTTTATTTCAATTATAAAACTATTAAATTATAAACAAACCACTTTTATAAAATGATAAATAGTATGGATGTTATTAAAAATAGTTAATATAATTTTCGCTATTGACCTTTCAATAATTTTTTTCAATTTATTTTGAAGCCAGCTAATGAATTAAACTGCATGATTTTTTTTATTGGTATCCACAGTTTATTAAATAACAAAAATAAAAGTAATATGATGTTTATTAATGTTAATAGTATTATTATTATTAAAATTTAAATTCCTTTTCTTTTTGTTTTCCCTTTGAATCTTGACCAGTTTTCTTTTTCTTTGCTTGACGACTAGCATGTTCAGCATACATATCAGATAAATCTTCAGTAGCACCACCAGGAATCTTGGATTTCATTTGGGCTTCATATTTAGCGCGCAAAGTTGATTCATCTAAACCACTTTCTAATTCGCTTGGATCTATAGCAATATCTACATTATCTCCACCTAACTTTCGTTTGGATGATGTAGCCAATCTACCAGAAGTAGGAGCAATGACAGGTTTTTCAATATTATTTAAGTCATAACCATGCTGAGATCCCATTAAACCAGTTACTTTTCTATCTACTTCAGGTAAGACTTGATATAATTGTTTAGGTCCTTCATCTTCTATTGATTTGCCTTTTCTTAATTCAATCACATCAGGTGTTTCTAATCCAGAAGCCACAGTTAAGACAGAGGCCATGCCAGAGGGTGTTACCAATCCTTCCTTCAATGATTCATCTGTTGCCTTTCCTTCTTCATCTCCTTCTTCAGGTTCACCTTCACCTTCTTCTTCACTTTCTTCTTCTTCTGATTCTTCTAATTCTTCATCCGATTCTAATTCACCAAAGAGTGTTCTTTCTACTACATCATAATTTACTTGTTGTTGGTTTTGTTCTTCTGAAACACCAAAAACATCACCATATAAAGGACGATTGAATTCATCAACAGGAGGTCTTCCCCATCCACCAGGATGATAGCCCCATTGTGCTCCTTCAGGAATAGGAGCATTTAAGCCAGGAATTTTAATAGATGGATAACTTGGAGGTGGACCATACCGTTGCATATTGATTAACCAAGGAGGGGGAGCTAAAGGTGGCATATTTAAAGCTTGTTTTAATTCATCTGATAATTGACCGGGATTCTTTTCTTGTATTTTGGTTTCATTTTCTTTTCCTTCATAATACATTTCACCATGTAAAGCAAATTTAGGTTTTGTTTGGAATCTGAAAAAGGCATCATGTAGTTTTTGATAATCCACATCTAATTTCCCCATCTTTGGTGCTACTTTTTCCCTCATTTTACTTTTTAATCCAGCTGCATCTTCCTTTTCTTTCACGGCTTCACGCATTTCCATAATTCCCGTATCTTTAATAAATTCTGGTAAGTCAAAGGGTGGTTTTTCAATCCCACGTTTGTTTTGAAGGTATTTTCGTTTTTGATTCCAATGAATAGGTACTGGTACCGTGTTTCTATATGATTTAATTTGAATTAATAATTTTGGATCTTGTGCATTAGCATCCCACCACTTTTTTAAATACAGTCAAGTACATAAATGCATACATGTATATATAATAATAATAATAATAATGAAGAAAAAGAGAAATTAAGTAAGCCATACGTATTCATTGATTGATATTATATTTTCATAGATGTATAAATTATACGTGTATTTTATTTACCTCTACTACTTCAGGTTTACTAACAATTTGCTTCAATTCAGCTACACTTAATCTAGTAAGTTGTTTCATTTTCTTTTTTGATAAAACTTGATCTTTATTTTCATTATCAGAATCTTGATTTTCATCTTCGTTATTAGCTTTTGTTTCATCATCACCACCGTTACCACCACTTATAGTATTTACGACATCCTAATATTTATAATGATAAATAAACGAATAGCAATAAAAAAAACAATTAATCAATAGATCCTATATATATATATATATATATATATATATATATATATATATATATATAATATCTGTTTACCATATCCTCTTCTTTTCCTTGTTGAAAGTGTCGAATAATATCAGCAAATTGATCAAAAACTCCTTCATTTATTTCTTGTCCATCTTCGCCTTTTATTTTTGTAAAGTCTATTGGTTCTATTACATATTCAAACTGTACATCCTTTAAATCTACATCGTCTTCATCTTTTTTTATTATACTTTCACGTTCCTATTAAATAATCAAAAAATAGTACTTGAATATATTTTTATTTTAATAATAATAATAATAATCAATAATATATAAATATATACTTTTTGTCTTTCGGCTTCTTCTTCAGCACGCTGTTTTTTAGATTTCTTTCTATTTCTTTTCCTTTGTTGTGACTGCTGTTGTTTTGTTGGTTGTTCAGAAGTTTCTATCTTTGTGTTATTTGCAACTTGAGCAACCATGATCTTTTATTTTTTATTTTTTTATCGACTATGAAGAGAAAAAAGAAGAAAAAAAGTGGAAGAAAGAGAAAAAATTCTGAGTGGAAAAAATAGATAAAAAATTAAGTAGTCCAACAGTCCCATAGCTGAGTTTTACCCTGAACTAAAAAATTGGGTCTCGTAGTATAACTATAGCGCTGATCACAAATCATGAAAAAATGCGTAAATTTATTAATAAAATATAATTGTATTTTTTAAAATGAAATGGTATTATAAAAAAATATGATTTGATTTAAATTAATAAAATACATGAATATAATAGTTTTGAGAATAATAAATATCAATGGACGAAAATATACGTAAAGGTGTTGCCGTCAAAAAAATAAAGACATAAAAGGGTTTGGAAGAAAGAAAAGGTATAGAAAACAAAGGTTATCAATATTTCGATAATAATTTATAGAAATAACTCTTTATATGGGTACGACATAATATGTATTCATTTTTTATATAGTTTTATTTATCAGAAAGCTAATATCTAGAGTAATTAAAGAAATAGCAAAGTACAAGAAAATAGTAGTGCCATTTTTAAATAAAAATAGTATAGGGTATTTTTTTTTAGAGCCCAGCCTTTTCTCTTCCCAATACTTTTTAATCATTAGAAATATGCTCTTTTTTTTTATTGAATGATATTTTCATAGTGATGAAGTTCTTTTTTATACACTGAGAAAAAAATAGTCTATAAAATTGTGAATATATTAGAGAGAAAAAAATAAAATAAAAATAGACTTAGCAAAAAAAAAGAAGAAGGAATAATAGTAATAATAAATGAAAAATGTAATAATAATAATATAATAATAATAATACTAATAATGAATATTAATACTAAAAACGTATATCAAATGATGAATAAACTAAAAGGCGACTTTTAAAAGATGATGGGAAAGGGGAAAAGAAGGAATAAATAAATAATTTTTTTAATTCTAATTATCAATGAAGAAATAATTGCCAGATAATTTTTGTTCTTGATCCAATTGGGAATCCATTTTGTTAATACGAGGACGATAATTAGTAGGATCACGACGGAAAGTGATTTCCAAAGAAGCCAAGAATTTATTCATACCAGTCAAAAGAGATTGAGGACTATTAGCAATAGCATGAACGGAAGGAGTACCATCATATACTACCACACGATCTGCTAAATAAGTAGCCATGATGAAATCGTGTTCTACAATGAAAGCAGTACGTTTGAAATGAACAATGAAACGTTTAATGACTTTAGCAGCAATAATACGTTGTTCTGAATCCAAATAAGCAGAAGGTTCATCAATCAAATAAATATCAGCAGGTTGACCTAAAGCAAGGACGATGGCGACACGTTGCAATTCACCACCAGATAAATGAATGACTTCTTGATCAATAATGTTATCAATATTAAGGGGTTTCATGACATCAGTATTGAATTGAGGATTTAAGAAGGCAGCCTTGATTTTTTTAATGAATAACATACGAACGGTACCCTTGAATTTGGGTGAAATCTTTTGTGGTTTATAAGAGACATTCAATTCAGGAACCTTTTGATCGCCATCAGGTTTCAAAAGACCAGCTAATAAACGAATAAAGGTGGTTTTACCAGTACCATTTTGACCCAACATGACTACAATTTCTGAATCAGTAAATTCACCAGCTTCCACTTCCAATTTGAAATCACCCATAGTCTTGATCATTTTAGGGTATGAATAATTACGATGTTTAGCTACGGATTCTTCTTCAGCTACTTCACCAATCTTGAAAGTTAATGATTCTTCACGGAAACGTAAATTTTCAGTACGGATATTACCATCCAAGAAAATATTGATACCTATATTATATATATTATTGATAATAATATATAACATTTTTTTTTAATTTTATTATACAATTATTCATTTATTATCCTTTTTTCTTTTTAATATATGTGATTATTTACCATCACGAACAGATGCAGGAAGGGTAACAACACCATAAGCGGATGGCATACCATATAAAATACAAACGTAATCAGAGAGATAATCCAATACAGACAAATCGTGTTCAACAACAATGACATAGCTATTTTATATTTTTAATATATATATACAAAGTAAGTTTAGAATCCATCACTTATTATACATACATACATACATACATACATATATATATATATATACTTACGTGGTAGAAGAAAGTAATGAACGAATAACTCTAGCAGCATTTAAACGTTGTTTAACATCAAGATAAGATGAAGGTTCATCAAACATATATACGTTGGCATTTTGAACAGCAACAATACCAATAGCAAAACGTTGCAATTCCCCACCAGAAAGTTGTCCAACTTCACGTTGTAATACATCACGAAGATCTAAATAATAATAAAAATAATAGTAAATGAATACTTTTCTCTATTTGCTTCTGCCTTTTCTCCTTTCTTTATAGAATATAATAAAAATTGTACTAATCACTATATATACGTATTTTAATTAACTATTTACCTAAATCGCCTATAACAGAATCAAGATTATCACGATCCAATTTATCTTCAAGAAGAGCGCCGACTTTACCACTAACAACCTTTGGAATGTGATCTACGTATTGAGGTTTAATAATAGCCTATTTTTTAAATAATAATAAAAATATAAAAATGGTTTGTAATTAAATAACCTATTCTTAAATTATACCTCTTTGTGTCATTACAATTATTTATAATAAAACTCTACCTTTAAGTTATCTTCTAAAATTTTGGTGAAATAATTTTGTAATTCGGAACCACGGAAATGTTTAAGAATATCTTCCCAATCAGGAGGACTATCAAAGTTACCCAAGTTTGGTTTCATTTTACCAGATAAAATTTTCAAAGCAGTGGATTTTCCAATACCGTTAGTACCGACCAAACCAAGAACTTGACCAGGACGAGGAACAGGTAAACGATGTAACTTGAAAGAATTGGCAGAATAACGATGAGTTACTTCAGATTCAAGGTTAGTAGGTAAATTGATAATATGAATGGCACCAAAGGGACATTTTTTTGCACAAATACCACAACCGATACATAATTCTTCAGAAATAAATGATATTTTACTTGTAGGTTCAACTTCAATACAGAATTTACCTATTTTAATAAAAATAAATATTTTTTTTTAAAAAAAAAAATTATATTAATAAAACACCAGCGTCAACTTTTTTAATTATTATTTTTACATATAATTATTAAAAAAATGAAAAGAAAAAGTACATACCCATACGATTAACAGGACAGGAACGCTTACTATATAGTAAAAAGAAAAAAGAAAAAAGAACGAGAAAGTGGTTAAAAGGGTTGGTTTATGAATATTATTAATATATATTTCATGATGCGATTATTTAATCAGTTGTCTATATACCATTCTTGTCTACATTTCTTTGGTTTACACTTGTCAGAACTGACAATAGCAATACGAGTAAGTTTATCACTCATGTTATATAAAATAAAATAAAATAAAAAAAGAAGAGGGGGGAAAAAGTGAAACGAAAAGAGGAGAAAAAAAAAAAATACAAGTGAAGAAGAAAGAAATAAAAAAAAAATACGAATGCGAAATTTGAAAAAAAATAAAAATGTGACTGAAAATTCCACCTGAGCTGAAAAAGCCTTTTTGGTCAAAAATTATGCGTAAACTTACAGCCACTAACTATTTTTTGAATTCAAACCTGCCGTAGTTGTATTAATAATATACTGTTTGATTTTTATTAATATTATTGATGAGTTATTGAATTATTTTTTTAAAAAATTATATTGTAAAATAAAATAATTTTTTTATATAAATATTATTATTATATATTATATATTTATATTTATTTATTTGCAAGAGTTTTTGTTTCGTTATTTTTCATGCATATTGCAATGTATGTAAAATATAATAAAATATAATATGCTACTTACAAAGTTTCCAGAATAATATAAAGTATATACTATATTAATAATTATAAATAACTATTATCCAATAGTATTCTCAAAATGACAACGAATCCTGTTGTAAACTTACAGATTGATAAAGGATGCTTTTTTAAGTTTAAAACCCAGTTTTATAAGATCCATACTACTTTTTATATTAAATTTTTAAGGTACATCTTTTTTTATAATTATTATTTAACTAAAAATTACATTAACAGGTAATAAATTAAAGTATATATATATATATATTTAAAAAGGGAATACATTATGGCTAATATTGAAGGATCTAAATATAACAGTAATACAAAATTTTAATTATATTTATTAAAATCATACTGCTATTTATATATAAATCGATAAATATAAATAAAAAAATTTATTATACAAATTATAAAAAGAAATAAAAAATAATAATGTGTAAAGAAGTAAAATGTTTTATCCGGAAGAAAAAAAAAGTAAGTAAAAATTAAATAAATTGGTAAAACAGAAGAGGTGAATAAATATATACGTAAGAATTTTTTTAATTCTTTTAAACCATGTTATCGGCTGTAGGTTCTTGTCCGATAATACTTTCCATCTTTTTGGCTCTAGTGTAATCAGCTATTGCTCGGATGATTATAAACCACCCAATAATCATTAATATATAAGATAGAATATCAGCATCCAGACTTTCTTCGTCGTTATTATTGTTATTATCATCATTTCCATCTTCGGATTCATCTAATAAAGATTCTCCTATTGAATTAAAACAGAGTAATAATAACAATAGTAATAATAATAATAATGATTATAAATGAATAAATATTAATATAAATAATAACAATTATGCATATTTATATATATATAATTATAAATAAATAAATTTAAATAACTTACTACTTCGAATATAAAATCCAAACTGAACTAAAGAAACACCAAGACCAGCAAGTGAACCATTCTATTTAATTAATTAATAAAACAATAATAGCAAAAGAAATAATAAATGAATACATAATTTTAATATATATACATATATATAATAGTAAAAATAATAATAACAATGATAATAATAATGATAGTGATAATACCTTAGATGCATGAGATGTGTGTAATAAATAAGTCAACATAAATCCAACAAATTGGAAACTTGCAGAAACTAAATAGTATATAAATATATAGCAATAATTAATTAAGTAATTAATCACCATTCCAATAGTTATCTTTTTCTTTGTAATTATCAACTTCATAACGTCATCGTTATTTAAAATATAAAAATAAAATAAAAAAAAAGTCGTTTACCTAATAGATTCCATGCAAATCCTAATATTGATCCTACCGGTAATCCTTCTACTAGAATAATATCTCCCATACCTAAAGGTGCAATAACAGTTGTTTGCCAATAAGGTGGGGTAGCATCAGCTATAGCTACATCATATGTCTATGAGTATATATATAAATAGAAAATAAATTGTATAATATAAAATTAATTTTACAAAACTGCCGAATTCTTTTATATATGTATATATATATATATAATAAATGAAAGTAGGTTGATAATAAAAAAAACTTACAGGAGGGGTTTCATCTACTTTAGTACTTTCCGATTCAGGTTTGGCTGACATATTAGAAAAGACACCATCATTAGTTACTGGTAAAACAGCAGGATGTGTCGAAGATGGCTGTTGTCTAAAAGGTATAGATCGACTTGTACTTGGTTCTGTTGTTGATGAAGAAGGTAATAAGCGTTGTGTGTCTGCTTGTTGATCGTCTTCGTCGTCCTCATCGTCATCAAAATTTTCTCCAAATGTATCTTCTAAATCAGTACGTTGTTTATCATGGGCTGTGACATTATTATTTACATTAATTGGTGAATGATTAGACTGTGGTTGTTGTCTTTGGGTATTACTAGATATTTCGTCTTCGTCTCCGACTGTGGATAACTAGATAAAAAAAAAAGGAATTAGAATAAAAAATAAAAAGTAATCATATTATATTGAAAAATGAATGCTAGTGATAATATATATATTTAATAATAATATATTGTTTACTTGTTGGTATCTAGACATTTAAAATAAATATATCTATTTTTTTTTTTTTTTGCTTGGCAGAAGAGAAAAATAGAAAAAAGAGAGATAAAAAAGGTTTATTAAAGAGGAGAAAAAATAAAAAGGAAACAAAAGAAAAATGGTACATCGGAATTTAAATTTACATTCATCACACCTTTTTTTATTTTTATATGTAGTAGTTTTTATTTTTCTTCGTACGCTCTCATTTTTTTCCTTCTTTTTCAATCGTCTTTTTTTTTTTTTTTACTTTTTTATTTTTTTAAACTATAAAAAATAAGCTTATATATATATATGGAAAAAATAAAAGACAGCTCAGAACAGCAACAACAAGATAAAAATAAAATACAAATGTTATCACCGACAAAGATCCTTGCCGAGCCCAATTGGTCACTTATGGATGATTTTATTGTTCAAGAAGAACCTGATTTATATCAAGAAGCTTTAATTCCACCTGAAAACTTTAATATGGTCTGTCAACATGTTTACAGAAGCTCTTTTCCAAAAAAAAAACATTTTAAATTTTTAGAAAAATTAAAACTAAAAAGTGTATTGTAAGATTTTACTTTTTATTTATTTATTTATTTATATATTATCTATTATATTTATATTTATATTTCATTGTATTTTTATTTTAAATAGAACGTTAATTTTAGAAGACTATCCTGAACAAAATATGAAGTTTTTAGAAGAACAAGGTATTCAGTTTTTACAGTTTGGCATTGCTGGAAATAAGGTAAATAAAGTATAATTGTTAATAGATAAAACATATATTATTATAAACTTGTATATTTATATTTATTTAATTTATGTATTATTTTTTATATAATTTAATTAGGAGCCTTTTGTTCAAAGTAATGTAAAAAATAAGCATAATAATAACGATATACATAAAATGGATATATCAATATCTATTATCACCAAAAGGAAATAATAATATTAATAGTAGATTTATCATTGATGATGGTATATATATGTATGTATGTATATAACTTTCAAATATTAGTTCCCGAAGATAAAATAAGTGCAGCGTTAGCAGCCATTTTAGGTAATTAAATGACGGATGGCAATGATAAAATTCTAAAATTTATTTTCTTCTAAATGATTATCTTTTTTTTAAAATTCTTTTTTAAATAGATAAACGAAATCACCCTATTTTAATACACTGCAATAAAGGAAAGGTAAGTTTATTTAAAAAATAATAATAAAAAGATTAAGAGTGAAAAAAAGAAATTCATGAAAGCTGATATATATTATAATTATTTGATATCTCTAATTATATTTATATATATAGCATCGTACTGGTTGTTTAATTGGATGTTTAAGGAAAGTTCAAAACTGGAGTCATACATCTATTTTTGATGAATATAGAAGATACTCTCATCCTAAATCAAGATCAATGGATCAACAGTTTATAGAATTATATGATGCAAATCAGGTATGGCCTCTTGTAGATAAAAGATATATACCAAATTGGCCAACTTTAGGTACGTAATACATACATATAAATATAAATACCATTGTTACTATTGTTATTTCTAAAGGAATCAATAATATATATATTTTTTTTTACTATTTTACGTTATATATTTTATTAGGCGATCCTCCTTTATGACGATAATGATTATAATCACCTTTTTGTATATATATATATATGTTTTAAAATACTCAATTAAATACACTTTTAGAGAATTATTACTTTTATATTTTGTAAAATAAATAAATAAAATAATTTTTTTTAATACTATGTATATAACTAAATATACTAAATAAAATTTACTGATTATTTATCTAGCGGACCTTATAAACATTAATAATAAAATTTGAACCATTCAACTGTTATTTGATGAGAAAAAAAAAATGGAAATATTTAAATTTAATATTAATACCTTGATTGTAATTCTTTTCTTATTAATAACAACACAAATATAGTAAACATAAAACATTCAAGATCAGATCCTTTTTATTTATTTCCTGTTTATTTTGATCAGCGAATGGAAGAATAATAGTTTCAAGATAAAGATCAAAAAAATAAAAATAATTGAATTTCAGTCCTGATTTTAAATATTTTTCCTTTAAAATAATTCATTTCTTTCTTTTTCTTTCTCTCTCTCTTCCTTTATATATATATATATATATAAAACTACATAATATTTTAATAATATTATGGTCAATTATGTAATATTAGAACAAGTATTTGGTTACCTTGGTTTAGTCTTATGGTCATTTCAGCTAGCTCCTCAAGGTACATTTAAATATACAAAATAATATTTATTTATTAAATACTATTCTTACAACTGTCAACTCTATTTTTTTCCCTTTCCCTCTCTTTTTCATTTTTCATTTTCCATTTTTATTGTTATTACTAATATTCAGTATAACTAACTTATAGCTTTGTTCATGGCCATTATTATTTTTTTTCTTTTTTTCAAAAAAGTGTATAAAAATTATCGTAGAGGGTCAACGGAAGGACTTTCACCTTGGGCTATGTTAATATGGGTGGTGTCTGGAATATTTTTGGGAAATTATAATATTGGCCTTCAAGTCGCTATTCCGCTAATCGTTCAACCTCAACTTTTTTCCTTCATAGCGGCCATCTGTGTAACACAAGAATTATATTATCAAAAAAAATGGTCTAAACATTATTCATTTTTAGCATTGTTGATGATATCCATTATAATGGGTGCATTGGAAGTTGGACTTGTTTATGCATATCGAAGATCTGAGTCCGATGAAATTGAACGAGCAATTCAATTTTTTGGTATTTTACCTGTTGTTACAGTTTTGGTTGGGTTTTTACCTCAATATTGGGATATTTTTGGTATGTAATAAAAAAATACGTGTGGGTAGATTAATGTATATATATGTATATATCTAATAATATAGTTTAGTTCATCGTAGAGTCGAAGGTGTTTCTCATGTTTTTTTATTTATGGATTTTTTTGGTTCTGTTTTTTCAACTATTAGTCTTGGTAAAGTGATATATATTTATTTTTATTAAAAAATCAATATCTTTTGACAAATAGTAATACAGTTTCCTCTTTTATATATATATGTATATATATATATGTGTGTGTGTATGTGTATATTCTTATGTATGTATAGCATTTCGGCCTTCTATTGATGTTTTAAGTTTAGTTAACTATATTGGAATTGCTCTTTTTGATGCTGGCATCTTTATTTTATATTATATATTTCAATGGTATAATGGTAACCAAGGTATCACAAGGAAAAAGGACCAAGAAAAGGATGAAGAAATGACTATACCAGAAGAAATGGCTATAAAATCTTAACATATGTACACCTTTATGTATTTTAATTATAGTAAAGTGAATTAATATCTATTTTGATTTATTTTATATTATTATCAAATTATTATTTATTGTAATACCTCTAATTTATTTGTTTATAATACTACTATATATTTTTTTTAAATCTATAATAAATTTTTTTATTTGATCAAGATCATTTTAGCATCCAGATACTTAAAAAAAATTGAAATTCCGGATTTTTTAAAATATGCGCAATCAATTTTTCTTTCCTTTGCCTTTCTTTTATTTTTTTTTTCTTTCAACAAAATAAAAATAAAATAGTATGAATAATTCAACTACCACAACAACTGAAGTAAAAGAAACAATTGACAGTAGGTTTATATTTATAGATACTATATCATGATATTATTTATTCTTTTTTGGTTATTCGTTTTACATATATTTTATTTTTTAAAATTATTTATGTATATTTATAGTTTTACACGAAATATCCACCATATTAAATACTAAATTAGATAAAGATACTTTAGCCTTATGTATATCTTTATGTGAAAAAGGTGTTAATCCGGAAGCCTTGGCGGTACGAATGAAAATAAAATAAACTATGGGTATAATAAATAAAATAATAATGATAAGAAAAATATGCTAATTTCAAAACATATATATATATATTATAATAGGCGGTTATTAAAGATTTACAAAAACATGCTTCAGCACAAAAAAATTCCAACATATAAATATATACGTATATCTTTTTATTTATATGTATTTTATAACCAAGTACTGTTTTAAAATTTAAATATATTTCTCTCTCCCTTTTTTGAACCATTTATGATCAAATTTGAAACCCAACTTTTTACTGACTGCTTTTACTTAGCTATAGAGCCACATATAAATTTTCCCAACCTCTCTTTTTTTTTTTCTTCTTCCTTCTCTTTTCTATATATCACATTATTACATAAAAAATGTCTAGTAAATTTAAAGCAGCCGAAGAACTTGCACAAAGATCAAATGAAAACAAAGTAAAAGATAAACGTATTAATAAACAACGAGTTATGTTGTTATCTTCTCGTGGTATTACTTATCGGTAAGTATTATATGTATGAATATACTAATTAAGCATTATTTTAAAATGATATAAAAAGATATAATAAATCAATATTAACTATATTCTTTTATATCTATCTATTTATTTATTAATCAATTATAATAGTCACCGTCATTTATTAACTGATTTGGAAGGTTTTTTACCTCATTCTAAAAAAGATGCCAAACTCGATACCAAATCCGATCTTTATTTACTAAATGAACTTGCTGAACTTAACAACTGTAATAATGCCATCTTTTTTGAAGTACGTAAACGACAAGATTTATATTTATGGATGTCTAAAACACCCAATGGACCTTCAGTTAAATTTCATGTTCAAAACTGTAAGCTTTACTTTTATTATCAATTTAAAAAATAGAGGGAGTTAATATATAGTAAACTTATGCATATTTTTTTCTTCCCCTTATATATATATATACATACATGTAGTACACACTATGGATGAATTAAAAATGACTGGCAACTGTTTAAAAGGATCACGTCATGTCTTATCCTTTGACCAAAACTTTGATAGTGCACCCCATTGGCAATTATTAAAGGAATTATTAGGACAAGTATTTAATGTACCAAAGGGAAGTCGCCGTAGTAAACCATTTGTAGATCATGTTTTATCCTTTTCTATTGTGGATAACCGTATTTGGTTCAGAAATTATCAAATTGTTGAAAAAAATGCACAAAACACACCTGGGTTTTCTTTAGAGGATAAAAAGAATGATCTCTCTTTAATTGAAATTGGCCCTCGGTTTTGTTTAACGGTAATTCGTATTTTTGATGGCTCCTTTGGAGGTCCAACTGTTTTTGAAAATCCTGAATTTGTTCATCCTAATTATGTAAGTGCTATATCTAAGTGAAACAAAAAAAAGCTATTTGTATGTATTCTTTGGACTAATCATTTTTTATTTATTTTTATAATAATACATTAATTCTAGATTCGTGCTGCTGAACGTAAGAAACATAATCAAAAATATGTTAAAAGACAAATGAGTGTAAAGAATCGTGAAGCAAGAATTAAGGATTCTCAAGGCCAAGAAACTGAATTAAGTGATAAGAATATTTTTGCATAAATTCACAATAAAAATATATACATATAATCTATTATTGTTTTCTTTTTATTATTACATTTTATACTGTTATTATAGTCATTATTTATTATTTATTATTATTTTTACATTCATCCATCTTTAGTATAATATACTATTCATATCGAATTTCATTCTATTATCTTTTTTTATTTTTATGATTATCCAATTAAAAATATATATGAATTGATTTTTATTGTTGGGGCAACATTATTATTTAAAAAACGGGCTTTTTACATTTCGTTATATTCTTTTTTTTTTTTAAAAAAAAAAAAACAAATAAAAAAAAGAATTATCATTATTAAAAGTCCATATCCTTCATTGATAGAATTTACTAGAGTTTATATTGTATTGTCTCTACATAAGTTACAAGCTTTTTTTCAACTTTGGAGAAAAAGTCGGAACGGAGTTCAAAACCAATCTCAATTATTTTTAAATGTTATAGTATTGTTTTTTTTTTTTTTTTTTTTTTTTTTTTTTTTTTTTTTTTTTTTTTTTTTTTTTTTTTTTTTTTTTTTTTTTTCTCTTTCTCCATTTACACATTCATACATACATATATACATACATATATATATTTAACATACACAATGCCTATTGCCAAGATCTCACCTTCTATGCTTTCTTCAGACTTTGCTAATTTAGCTGCCGAAGCTAAACGTATGACAAAAAATGGTGCTGACTGGCTTCACCTTGGTAATATAATATATTTTACGTTAATAATTAACTTAGCTTTCACTTGAAGTCATAATAATAACAATAATAATTATTTTATTTCTCTATATTATATATATATATATATAAATAGACGTTATGGACGGGTAAATTAAATAAAATATATGTTTATAAAATAGAATAAAGTAAAATAAAAGGATATATTTATTAATAAAAAATAATAATACCTTTTATTATTGTTATTATTATTATTTATATTAGCCACTTTGTACCCAACCTTACCTTAGGAGCACCTATTATTCAAGCTATTCGTCCACATACTGAAGCTTATTTTGGTAATATATAATATATATATGAACACGGGTGTATAAATATATAATTTTTTTTTCGAGTATTTAAAAGCCAGTTAAACAAAAAAAGGATAGATTTTGGGAAAGAGTTATGACTATTTACTATTACCATATGTTTACAAGTATTCTTGTATATTAATCTAATCTAATTTAATCAAAATAGATTGTCATATGATGGTATCTAACCCTTCACAATGGGTAAATGATATTGCTAAAGCCGGAGGACAAATGTATACATTCCATATTGAAGCCACTGAGGACCCTTTGGGATTAATTCAACAAATTCATGAAGCCGGTATGCAAGCAGGTGTGGCAGTGAAACCTGGTACATCTGTTGATACAGTTATAGGCAAAGTAGCAGAACAAGTAGATATGATTTTAATCATGACAGTAGAACCTGGGTTTGGAGGTCAACGGTTTATGTCTCAATGTATGCCTAAAGTAAAACAGTTACGAGAACTTTATCCTCATTTAGATATTGAAGTGGACGGTGGATTGGCTTTAGATACTATCGATGTTTCTGCCGAAGCCGGTGCTAATGTAATTGTTGCTGGTACTGGAATTTTTAAGGCCGAGGATCCTGCTCAAGTAATTACTACTTTTAGAAACAAAGTCAATCAAGCTCAAGAAACTTGGGCTAAAAAATTAAAAAATTAGTGGAAAAAAAAGAGTAGAAAAAGAAGAAAGAGAAAGATAAAATGATACAATTATAAATTAATAGAATAATTTAACATATATTTTCTATATAATAAAAGTTACTTATTTAGCTTATTACCTTCTATATTCAGCATATTTTGTAATGAAAATCATAGGCTTTGTATTACTTGAAAACATAAACTATCCTTTTTTGAATGAAATTGTTAAACTGTGTTTTAAAATGAGATCTACAGTAAATCTATTTTAATAGGTTGAGAATTAGATTACCTATTTTTATGTTGAACAATAAATATAGAAATGCTAAGTATATTTGTAAAAAATAAAAAATAAAATCATCAACGTTATTTATTTATAAAAGGAGAACTTGTACGTAAGTTTATTACCATTATCGACAACAATAATAATAATAGGGAGGAGGGGAAAAAGTCGTTAACTTTAAGTGGCCTTTTTTTTGATATTCCAAAAATGGTTAAAAGAAAAATTTTTTTAAAAATAATATTAGTTTCAATTTTTTTTCTTCTTTCTTTCTTTCTTCTTTCTTCCCACTCTATTTTATTTTTTTCTTTTCTCATTCCTTTCCTTTCCATTTATATATAATATATACGTATTGTTTTATACTTATTATATATATTATATTTTATCATTCCTTAATTATTAAAAACCATTTATAAATAATAACACCATAAATATATATTTATTCATCTTTGTTAAAGAAAGAACAAACCAACAACATATACACACACACATATATATATATATATATATAGATAAATATATATAAATATAAATAAATATAATGATACAGTTCAGACGTATACAAATTATTTTATTATCTATTATCACTATTGGATTAACGGGATTCATATACCGATGGCATACATTAAATGACATTTCACAATGGATACCACCTAATATGTATGACCAAGATGATAATCATGATTTAGTATTAAAAAGACAAGCTATTGATAAAAAGTATTGTGGAGGACCATGTCGCTTCATATTACCCGTATTTATTATGGAACAAGGTAAAACATTAACATTAATAATATTAATAATACAATATAATATGACTAATTATATAAATAAAAGGGTAGAATATGATGATTAATTGATACGTATATTTATATTTTTATATTTATCTATTTTAAAAAATAATAATAATCTAAAATTAGAATCGAAGGCTCAGATGCATTTTCGACAACTAGCTTTTATGTCAGGCTTAGTCAATCGTACTATTATTTTACCCAACGTAGGTGGAAGTCGATTAGGTGCATGTTTACCGCATGATTTTGAATTTTATTATTCCTTAAAATGGGCTCAAGACAATAAACAACATTTTAATTACATTACCATGAATGATTTTAAACAGTGGTTATTAGAACGTCAGGCCATCCAGCGTCCCGCTACATCACAATCTATGCATATCCATGTAAATTTGCGTAGCCATGCTTTGGAACCTAAAAACTGTTTTGAGCAAGATCTATTATTAAATATGGATGGGTTACCTGAAAGAAGACTTTATTTAAATGAAACAGCAAACCCAACAAGAAGGGTTTATTATGAAAATGCTGTCAAGGAATTCTTTTTAGGGATGCATCATGATCAAGAAACTGGTGAAATTATTCAAGATAATATTACAAAGAATATGGAGGTTCTTAGTGTATATTATGACCGTCGATTTCCTTTTGTTCATAATCCTGCTGCCGAACCTTCTATTCCCTATAGTGAAACATTAAATCATCAAGCGGATACTATTGCTAGTTCTTTATCACCATTTTGGGCTGTTCACTGGCGTACAGAACGAGTGGAACCTTCTTCTAATTTAGTAGATTGTGCTATGAGCCTTGTTAATTATATGAATCGCCAAGTGCCTTTATTAACAATGAATAATAATAATAATAATAAACAAGAAACAGACCTTCATCAACAACCACAACAACAGGAACAGCCTACTCTATTTTTATTAACAGATTATCCTCATGTGTTTAACGAAGAAGATCTTGAAGAATCAATATTAAATAATAAAACCTCACGCAATATGATTCCTGCTTCTGCTTCTTTCGCACCTCAAAATTTAACCACTCATCACCATCAAGCCATGCAATATGTCTATCAACACTTAAATATTAAAGTCACTCATCTTGGTCAAGATAATAAATATAGTTTGCCTTCGAATTGGTCAGTTGTCTCTATCCCTGATGATATTGCCCACCAAGACACAGGTTGGTTAGGTATTCTAGATAAATTATTAGCTATGAGAGCAGATGGATTTTTAGCTGGTGCACCTGGAATTTGTGGTAGAAAAAGTAGTTTTACAAATCAAATTATGAATGAAAGATTGGACCATCCTCGATTAAATGTCATTGACTACTTTGATTTACTGAAAAATGAAGAAAAGAATGATGATGATGATGATGAATTGGATAAATAATAGTATTTTTTATATATATTTTTATTATAAATAGTATATATATATATATATATATTTATTTATTTATTGTTTATATGTTTTATTTTATTTTATTACTTTTTTTTTTTTTTTTTTTTTTTCAAAAAACAAGAAAAGAAAAAAAAAGATAATAGCATATGTTGTATAATAATATTCATAATAAAAAAAACTTTTCATTTCAGTATGCACTCTTTTTTATTATTACTGAATACATACATATAGTAAAATATAAGAATGCCAAGAAATATTCATTAATTATTATGTACACAGCTATGCTTTTTTATAGTAAACTTATTTTAAAGAAAAAATAGTACAATAAAATAGGTTGTCGATCCATTGATGATATGAACGGATTTTTAATTTGTTTATATTAGACTGTTGTACAAATTATTATTAGCTCACAAAAGATCTACTAAAAAATAAAATTATTATAATTATACATATACTTTTTTTTTTTCCTTTTCTTTCCCATTTAATTCATTTCATTAAATGTTTAATTTTAATGAATTTTTTTTTTCTTATCAAGTTACCTTTTTTTCCATATTATTACTTTTAAAGAAGTGTTTAAAAATAGAAGATGATAATAATAATCACTTTTTTTTTATGCTGAGGTGGTTTACCTACTTTTGTCTTAGTTCATTAGATAAACACTTTCACACATGCAAATGAGAAAAGAAAAATGTATAATGAGCTTATAATAACTACATTAATAAATAAATATATAATTTATCAACTAGTAAAAAAAAGTGTATTTACTTGTGTAACTAGGTAGTATTTTTTCCAAATGAAGATGACAGACTTGCATTTCTAAAAATGGTGGTGGTCATTTTTTAATACAAATTTTATATTCATATTTAAAATGGAGAAAAGGTTATTTTTTAATTTCTGTCCTTCAGTGTTTATATATGTACGAAGAATTTTTTTAAAAAAAATAAAAAACAATATGTAATAATCATAATAATTTTTTTTCGTATGTACACAATTTTTTTTTTTTTTGTATTAATTTTCTATTTTATTAAATATGAGAGGCATATATTTTTGATTATATACATATTAAAAAATAAAAAAAAGAGAGCATATGCGTGTAACTTTAAGTACTAATCGGCTAATATATTTCACACTATCCTTTCTTTCAGATATAAGTATTTTAAAATAACTTAAAGTGAATGATGGTAAATTGAGGACATGATACAATAGTACGTTCACATGTTTATCAAAAAGCTTGATTCAAAATAGGTTTTGTCGAAATCTCTATTAGGTTGCTTATATATAGTTTTCATTTCCATTTGTATTTATTTAAGCTGGTTTGATATAAATTCAAAAATAAATGGTGAAAAATGATTTGTATTGAAATATAAAAGTGAAAGATCCAAATTTATTTCGGACAGCTTTATTTTAAAATGATTCTTTTTAAATATGTTTATTTACTATAGATGTTGAGTTTGTCGTACATCGTTTTCTTATTGTGGTGATATCTCATTCTCTTCAGTTTCGAATAATTTTCTTCTTCTTTTTTTTTTTTCTTTGAAAAAAAAAGTATATATATATATATATATATATATATATTTAATCTATCAATTGAATCTATTTATATGATTTGTTTTCTATTATTTGTGCTTTCATTCAGCTTTGAGTTGATAGCTATATTAATAACAACTAAAATATCAGCTTTTTAATAAATGAATTTTATATTTTTTTTTTAAAAATAGAAACAATTATGAATAAGATAGAAGTGAGAGTAAAAAGAATAAAAAATGAAGAAAAAAGTGAAAGAAATAATGAAATTGTGAAAGCTAAAAAAATTATTATTTTTCTGATATTCTAGTCTCCGCTTTTTTTTTTTAAAGCAGCTCTTTTTTAATCACTCCATACTTGATCATGACCCTAGTTAATTTTTATGACATATTTTGGTAAAAATATGCTGTTGGTTTTTTTTTAAAAAAAATAAACTGTTATTTTTATTATTTTTACCAAATTGTATTTATTTATCATAGAAAGACATTAAAAAGTTGTTAAATTGATAATTTTCGTCTAGAGAATACTATTTTTTTTTTATCAGAGCATTAAGTACTAACCAATTACAGTATAAATGAAAATCATGCATATCTGAATATATTTTTTTATAAGGTTTGTATATATGTACTTTCAATAAATTTACCATAAAAATATTTCATACTGTTATATATAAAAGAGGAAAGTAATATTAAAAAAATAAAATATTGAAAATAAATTATATGCTCTTTCTTATTATTATTTTTATTTATATAATATAATGACATAAATAATTACAATAATGATATATGAATTGAAATTATTTTTTATTTTTTATTTTTATTGAACAGGCCTATAATACATTGTTGTCACGTACTATTATTAAAAAAATGAATAAAATACAAAATATGTAGAGCATTAATATTTTTCAAGATAATAATTGCTATAAGCAATTTCACTTTTATACATATATATATATATTTATGCAATACCTTTTTCCTATAACGAGTAGTAGTTGATAATGCCATGACTTGATCTTTAATAGAACAAGCATATAAATGATTAAGAGTGACGTGATTAGGAGTTGGTAATACAGAATTATCTTCTTCACTAACATTTTGAGAATTAAGCAAGACTTTTTCTAAGTGAGGTGGTAAGCAAGGGGGCTGAGGTTGTTTACGCTCCCACTCAATTGCATCTCTCTTTTGTTGGTCCATATTATGAGGATCAGTTGCTGCTGTTTGCATGGCTTCAGCAAGTAAGGTTAATTCTTCAGGAATGATATTTGTATATTGATCACTATCATCGTCTTCATTGTTGTTATTATAATCATGCCCATCTTCATTGGTCCCTCTTTGAAATAAATCTGAATCCTCTTCTACATCATCTTCATCCAATACCTGTAAATAATTGACTAAATTACCATCTGGATCAGTGGCCGTTTCCATTTCGTTTGAACATTTCCATTCATCATCTACAATAAATTTTAATCGATGGGTTCCAATAGGTAAATCTACTACTGTACTAAAATCATGTGTGCTATAAATTTATTTATATATAAAAGAAAAATATGCACAAGAAATTGAAATTTTATTAAAAAAAGATCATCACCATCATCATTATCAATTTATTCTATCTAAACTCTATTATTTAATTTACCTTTTTACTAATTGAATCTTATGTTTCCATCCATTAAATGTACCAGTTACGTAGACATTATTCCCACCATGTGACCATGTAATAATAGTAGGTATACCTTTGTATTCCCACAACATCCAAAAAAAAAAAAAAAAAAAAAAAAAAAAAAAACCATTAAAACTTAAAATTTATGCAATATTTTCATTTCTCTTTTTTAAAATTAAAACCAAAAAATCAAAAATTATATAAATATATATATATATACCTGGAGTAGATTTTTCTTTTGGTAAAGAATCTGATTTTGTTGCTGATACAGGAGATGATAAAGAAGGAGAGTTTATTTGTAATTGTTGCAATTGTAATCTAGGAAGTTGTTGTGAAGTAGAAGGAGAAGGTTGGACTGAAGATGATTGATTTATTAATTCATCATCATTAGGTTCTAATTGCTGTTGATTAATACTCATACCACGAGCCCGATAATAAGGTCCACTAATGGATTGACGATGTGATGTTTTATTTTGTTGTTGATAAGAAGAAGAATAAGGTTGTGGTGGTTGTGTTGATGAAGCTGATGATGAAAGTGATCCACCACCATACCAGGGACTAGAAGATCCAGTACTTGATACCCATCCTGATCTACCTGGTACAGGTTTTGGTAAAGTAGTGGTTGTTGTGTCTGACGTTGAAGGAGTTGAAGTTGAAGAAGTTACTATATTTTCAGTGTTAATATTAGGGGTTGAAGTTGTTGCGTTGGTTGATGTTGTTATAGTAGGTATTGTTGTTGTCGCCGTCGTGCTAGTATCATTTGTTTTATTATCATTATTATTATCGTTATTATTATTGCTGTTACTATTATTACTATTATTTACTACTTGTTG
Source organism: Cunninghamella blakesleeana (assembly GCA_017871115.1). Lineage (NCBI taxonomy): Eukaryota > Fungi > Mucoromycota > Mucoromycetes > Mucorales > Cunninghamellaceae > Cunninghamella > Cunninghamella blakesleeana. Next base: position 3,633,226 of record JAFCIZ010000002.1, on the reverse strand, counting down.
CATCATTCCAGGGATAGGTGGTGAAAGCGGTGAACTATATGAAATAGAAGGCGTAGTATATTCTGTTTTATCTTTATTTAAGGATTGTTCTGAAACTTTAGATTGTTTTATATTTATTGAATTCGTTTTAGAGGTTGTATTAGTATTATTGTTATTGTTAATATTGCTGATATTAGATTGAACGTTTTGTTGTGGTGATTCTTGTTGTTGTTGTTCGGAAGATGCCGAGTTACCCATGGCAAACCTCTTTTATATTCTATTTTTTGTTTTTTGTTTTTTTATATTTTTTTTCCCGTGTATTAAAAAAATATAAATAAAAATGAATAAAATATAAAAAAAAGAAAAAGTTAATACGTTTAGATAAGATAGAAAACAAAAAAGCAAATATAAATTCCTATTTTTTTTTTGTTATTTTCTGATTTCTTTTGCTTCTATTGTCTACCTTTAGTATTTAATTATTTATATTAATGGGAAAGAAAAGAAGATTACTGAAGTATTAGAAAAAATAATAAATTATTAATAAAGGAAGTGAAAAGAAAGAAAAAAAGTGAGAGAGAAAAAAAAAAAATAATTTAACCCAACGAATATATGAAAAAAATTTGAGTTTAAAAAAAATGATAAGAAAATCTTTTTTTATTTTTTTTCAAAAAAGATCGCTATTGACAAAAAAAAACTATATATAACTAACATGGTGTATTTTATACTCTTTATATTCTTTATAATATATATATATATATATATATATATTATTTTTCATCTTGTTTTTGCTGTTGGTCTTGTTTTAATTTAGTTTCAAATTCTTCACGAGCTTTATCTTGCCACCTATGTTGTTCAGCAATATCATGTACTTTAAAACCAAATATTCTAGGAACATATCTTTCATAATTTTTAGTGGGTAAATATGAAGGGTGTACTTGGAATAGCATATGAGGAACAGATGTACCAAAATAAGCACCATCAATAGAGGCATGTCGAGAGGATTTAGGATTATAAATATCTTCACATCTTGGGCAATACAATTTTACGGTTTTTGTCATTGGTATATCTGATAATCCAACTGGTAATAGAGGTTGTAAATTACATAAAACTCTTGGGCAACGTCCAAATTCGGCTTTTTTATACTTATCTAACTATAATTTATAAAATATAAAAAACATGATTACATTTTTTTACTATTGAATAATTTTGATCTTTCAATTATTATAAAATATATTTTTATTATTATTTACCATCTTGGCTAATCCTCGTGTAGTTATTACAAATCTTGCATGAATTAATCCATATAAGTGACGAGCTGCCTTTTCTACTTGTTCTCTTACTTTTTCATCTAAGCTTTCTTCATCTATTTTATTATGTTAAAAAGAAAAGAGAAAAAAAAATTGTTTAGATTACTTTTTTCTTTTTTTGGCATTTGACACTTTTTATTAATTAATTCTTTTTTATTTTATTTTACATATATATCTCTATAATAGTAATCCTATTTTATTTTATTTTATTTCGTTATTATATAAAAGGGCATATACCTAAATTATCAGTTATCATATCTAAGGCTTCCAAATAATAATGTTGTACTTCAGTATTAAGTCCTGTCAAGTTGAAACGATCTAAAATATAATCTTCATCTACTTCACAAAAATATTCATTGCCTTTAGTATTAAGGAACCAATCAATCCAATACTTGGCATAATCGCTATCAGATCCACTACTCATATCATCCACTATTTGGTAGATTATAGAATCAAGTTAAAAAAATATTAAATATCAAAAAAAATAATAATAGATGGTTAATAACAACTAAGGACTATATTATTGAATAAATATAATACTACGATAATAATAGTAATAATAATATTTATTTGATATTATTTAACTTTACTTGTTAAATATTTGATGTATAGATATTAATAATATTACTTTCAAAAACTACTACGTTGCTAATTAAATAAATAAAAACAAACTTATAGGAAAAATAAAATAAAATAAAATAAAATAAATTAATGAACCATATAATAGAAGATATATATATTATTGACATAAACTATTATATATAATGTTAATAGACGTAATATGTTCAAAGTTCTTGTTATTATCATATACCTTAATTAAAATATATTTATTATTATGGATTTAACTGATTTGTTTTTTTTCTAAACGAAGAAAAAGAAAAGAGGAAAAAAAAATTGCAACATTTTTTTCAAAAATAATTTACACTCCGCTTTTTTTTACTACCAAAGCTGTACGGCTTGGAATCAATAACTTTATCAAATATAAGCATACAATAATTTTTAATCAATATTAGTTTAATAAATACATGTATATATATATATGATAGTTTATTAATTAAAATTATATGTAAATGGTGAATTACTTTCGTTGTTTCTTTTTTTCATTTGTCGAAATCCAATCATAAAAGAAAAAGAAAAAGAACTATGTATAAAGCTTTTCATTTATTGAATGAAAAAAATTGTTTAATACAAAAAAAATGTACGTATATAAAAAAATAATGGACAAGTAGTATATTATAATAACAATAAAAGAAAAAAAATAACACAATATAAAAAAATTTATATAAAAGAAATCTAATCTTGACTTAAACCAACTAATTCTTTACCCATTTTCTTATCTAAACGACATACAGGATATTCCTTGATCATACTAAGATTTACTTTATGACCAAGTAAATCACGAATATTGGAAATTCCATATTTAACCATAGTAGGTCTTTCTAAACCAAGACCCCAGGCAACTACACGTACATCAGGAGGTAAGCCTAAAGGTTGTAACATTTCAGGGCGGAAAAGACCACTATTACCTATTTTTTATTTTTTTGGGTGAAAATAAGTAAATTAATAAACAATATTATTTTAATAAAGACATAAACATTATCTGCTATTTTTTTTTTAAAAAATGATCGTTATTTTTTTTTTCTTTTTTTATGATTTTTACCAATTTCTACCCATTTCTTTAAACCATCATGATAAGAGAAAATTTCCATACTAGGTTCAGTGTAGGGATTATAAGTAGGTTTGAAACGAATTTTATCCATGCCCATCTTTTTAAAGAAAGTATCCATGAAACCAATTAAATCACCCAAAGTTAAATTTTTATCAGCAATAACACCTTCGATTTGATGGAATTCAGCTAAATGAGTAGCATCCACAGATTCATTACGGAAGACACGATCAATGGAGAAATATTTAGCAGGTTTAAAGAAGCCTTGTTTTTTGGTTTTTTCAGCAAGTTGATATAACATATAAGAACTGACGGCAGTTGTGTGAGTACGTAATAACATTTTTCCGGCATCATCTTCCTTCCATTTATAATTATACCCAATTGATCCAGTATCACCACCATTTTCATGAGTCACTTTAATTTTTTCCATTAATTCACGAGGGAAACGATCTGTAGTTGCAGGATCTAATAAATAAATGTATAAGTAATATACGTATATTGTTAGTATGTATATTTATATAATATTATGACAATGATAATCTTTTATTTTTAAAAAAGAGTTTGTATATCTACCTTTCAAGAAGAAGGTGTCGTGAGCATCACGAGCAGGATGTTGTTGAGGTTGGAAAAGAGCATCGAAATTCCAGAAACTGGATTCAACAAAGCAGTTGGTAGGCATTTCTTCAAAACCCATTTCAAAGAAAATTTCACGGAATTCTTGACGTACTTTCATAAGAGGGTGAAGATGGCCAGCAGATGGAGCAGTACCAGCAGCATCAAAGTTATATTTCTTGAAAGAAGCAGTTTTCCATTCTCCACTATATAAAATACATACATACATATAAATATAAAGATATTTTACTATACATCACCTTTTCTATTTTTTTTTTTATATTAAAACTATACCTTTGTAACATTTCATAAGTAATATCTGTAGCTTCTTTTTTAATTTCGAGAGCAAATTCGGGACCCTTTACAACACGATAAGTAGTGAATTTTCTAATGATTGGATATAGATATAAAAAAGCAATAAATAATAATACAGTGACTGATTAGTTTTTATTATTCCTGAATACACACATACATAATTTCCCTTTATATATACGTATATATGTACTTACTGTTTATCAGTTAATTTACGTTTTTTTAATTCAGCAAGTAATTTAGCATCCTTTAAAGTTGAATTAGCTTGAATTTCCTTTAAATCTAATTGAGTTTGATCTACAATAGTATCCACAAGTCGAACTAAGTTTGTACCTTTTTTAGAAATCCATTTGTTTTTGAAAGCTTTGCCTTGGCCAACTTTAGCAGCATCACCTAATTTAGCCTATACACATATAATATATATATATATTTAATTCTATATTTCTATTCATATGTATTTATTTATTTATTTATCATTTTGTATATATATATATATATATATATATATATATGCGTGTATAATAAATATTTGACGTGTTCTTACTTGAAGTTCAGCAATAGAAATACCTTCTTCGCCAGTAGGTACATTTTCAAAAACACGAGCTTCGTGACTACCTTGTTCAGCAACTTGTTGTCCTTCTTCAGTTAAAGTCCATACTTCACGGTCAATAGATGAATAGTCAACCATCTAATATAAAACAAATAATAATAAAAATTAAAATATATTAAATAAATATATTGTATATATTACTTATTATTATTTTACATATATTTAAAATATACAAATATAGAAAAATAAAAATAAAAGTTTCATATATATTTACATCTTTTGACTTTAAACTGTTAAGTGCACCAAGTACTAAAAGTTGGTCAAGGGGTTGGTTATCTGAACTTGTTAAGTCCTTAGTATTCTCAATAACATTTTGTTTTTCCAAAGTTTGAAGAATTAAAGTTTGTAATTGTTCAACAGTTGCCATCTTTTTATTATTATTATTACTATATATATATGTGTATATATATATATATGTATATGTATGAATTATTTAAATAAAGAGGAATAGAAAACTGTAATAGAAAAAAGAGTTAGAGAAAAAAAAATAGTAATAGATATTGAAATCCACCAAAATTAAGCCACTTTGAAAATCCTGACTCATTTTTATTGGCTATTTGCCTTTTTTGGAAATATGAGTCTAACTCTTTTTATTGCTAAGAAAAATTGGTTTTTCGCAGCAGCCTTTTTTTTTTTTCCTTTTCTCATTCACTTTTTTTTAATAAAGGAAATAAAATAAAATATATCATATTACAATGTATCACTTTTTACAACAACGTCAGAAAGGTATAATTCAACCAAAAAAAATAATACGTGCCGAAACAACAAAGAGATTTTATAATATAAACTTAAGTCAAACGAAAGAAATAAAAAGAATGCATAAAGGTAATGAACGGCATCTTAAATATATTAATTTAAATTGTGAACAAAAAAAAAAAAAAAAAAAAACGTTATTAATGAAAAAAATAATAACACTATATATATAAATCTAGGGGGTGTTAATTGCTTAAAGTTAGACTCTATCGATCAAAGATAGTAATACCTTTTTTATTTTATTTTGGGTTCAAGTTTTTTTTTTTTTTCTTAATTATTTTAATAACTCTTTTTTTATTATATGTATTATATATTTTTAGTCTTATGTCCGGCGGATCAGATGGAATGATTTATATTTATGATTTGCATACTTCAACTAAAAATAAATGTACCAAAGTCTCGGCAATAGCAAATATATCAAAGTATTTAATAAAAACTAAAATAGTAAATAGTATATATTATGTCACTTGGCAGAAACAGGATGATGATAATAATAGTTTTTTAATGTTGCATTTATATTTAGAAAAGATAAACATCAATATTTAGTATCAAGCTTATCATGGTACCCCTTTGATATGATGATGTTCCTTAGTTCAAGTTATGATGGTACAATAGGTGTATGGGATACAAACACAATGGAGGTAAAAGAGTACAATACAAATATAAAATCATGTTATTCATAAATATTATGCATTATTTAATATTATATTATTGATTATAGATGGCCTGTAATTTTTCACTAGAGTCTCGTGTTTATTGTCAATCAATATCTCCTATTGCAACTCATTGTCTTGTGGCAAGTAAGTAAAAAATTATAATATATACTAAATATATAAAAGAGAAACAAAAGAGGAGAATAAGGAGGTCGATGATATATTAAAAAAGATCTCTTTTATTTGTTTTTTGTAAAATAAAAACGTGTTTTTTTTAATTTAGGTGCTGCTGCAGAACCTCATATACGTTTATGTGATTTGAATAGCGGTGCATTTACTCATACCCTTACAGGTCATACTGGGGAAGTATATTCATGCAATTGGTCACCGAACAACGAATTTATTTTATATAGCGGAGGGTAAAATAATAATTTCAAGTCATAGTGCAAATAAATAATAAAAAAGGATATGGATAAGGATGAATTATATACCCATTTGTTTATTTTGGTTTTGATTTTTGATTATTATTATTATTATTATTATTTGAATATAGAAATGATGGAACAGTTAGAATTTGGGATATCCGTCGGGCTAATTCTTGTATTATGTCACTTGATCAAGATAATGGAGGTAAAAAATTATTATGACGAAAATAAATACAAGTATAATAGTTTGTAGTATCATCTTTAATTAATATATATACATTTATATTTCTATTTTCGATTATATATTTAAAGTTAATAAGGATCCACTTGGAGAAACAAACATTGCACATAGAAAAGGGGTCAATGGATTAACTTTATCATCGGATGGAAAATATTTAATCAGTTTGGGATTAGATGAAAAGATCAGATTATGGGATACACAATCAGGTTTAAACACCTTGGTTAATTATGGCAGTTATTTTAGAAATCAATATAAAACAAATCATCAAGCAGTAATATCAAATCATCATGTATGGCCTCCATTATTATTTATTCCAAGTGATGACCAACAAGTGTTTGTCTTTACTTTATTGGATGGATTATTAGCAAAACGACTGAAAGGTGCATATGGTCGTGTGACTTGTGTAGAACAACGTTCTTCATTTCAAGAACTTTATAGTAGCTCAAGTGAAGGAGAAATATTAATTTGGGAAGCGCCGATAAATGATCAAGAGGAAAGTGGTAGTGGTAGTAGTGGTGAAATGTTTCATCATGATTTGGATTTAGAGGTAAAAAAAAAAAAAATAGGTCTGATAATATAATACTAATGATTCATTTATTTATTTAATATAACTCATGCTGATTCTTTCTTTATTATTATTATTATTATATAGATGGACGCATGGAGTGAAAGTGATGATGATGACGATAATGAACGTGATTTGTAGCTGAAAATAGATACATAGAGATAATGCTAAAATGTGTAATGTACCAAGTTTTTTTTTTTTTTTTTGCTTTACACCACTTTTTTATTTGTTTATAAAGATGAAACTTTTTTTTCCTTTTTTTTTTTTTTTAATTAACCTTTATTTTTTCTTTTGCTGTTCATTTTCTTTTCTTCTTTCTCTTTTTTATTTTCGTTACTTTTTTTTTTTTATCATTTAACACTTTTCACTTTTTCCTTTATTTCTTGTAATTTATTTAATTTAATATGGGTTGTTGCCAATCATCAGAAACTGTAAATATATCATACCATTATTTAAAAAAAATAAAAAAAATATAAACATGTCAAAATATATATATAAATTATCATTGTATTTTTAATATTATACTTTTTTTTAAAAAAAATTCATAGTCAACTGTTTATGAAGTTACTTTAGATAATAATGGTGTCGCTCGTCAAGTAGGTGAAGGGCAAGGCACACATTTTATTCATATATCTGAACATAATGAAACAATATTAGAAGAAAAGGTACGTAAAATAATCATATAAAAAATGATATCAGAAATGATTATTTATTTATTTACTAAATATATTTATATTATTTATTTATGATAATATATATATAAATGTATTTATATATATAGCCAGGAATAACCATCACTCAATCAATATCAACTCCTAACCCAACTTTCCAAAAACCGCTTAAACATTCAAAACGTATTCATCCACTTGTTTCAAAACCTATTAATGAAAAAAACCCAGCATCTAACCTGACTCCATCTTCGATTGATAACATTACAACAAACAAAGTTTAAAAAAAAAGATCTCGAGAAAGAAAAAAAAAATGAAGCTTACTAAAATATTCCCCTTTTATCTCATATTAAACTCAAAAAAAAAATTTACTCCCCCCTTTGTTTGTTGGCGTACTATTTATTTCTATATATATACAAATATGGTATAAAGTTTATAGTTTTTTTTTTTTTTTTACTTTCTTGGAAAGGTGGTTTAGTTTTTTAAGTGTATTTTTTTTATTTTTGTTTTAATATATAGTATATTTTTATATAGTTACATCTTATATTTATTATCATTATTATTTTTATTTATTATTATTATTATTATTATTATTATTTAGTATTATTATTATTTTTTCATTACATATTTATTATTGTTTATGTTGAATTTTTTTTATTTTGTATGTATTTTAATTACTATTTATTTATTTTTTCTGTGAAAGGGAAGATTCCTTTTGTTTATTATTTTTGTCAAATAATAAAAAAAATTGTAAGACTTTTTATATATCATATTATTACTAATATTACTATTATTTTTTAAAAAAGCAAATGTATACGTAATATGTTTTTTTTTAAAAAAAACATTTTAATCTTCTAATTTTCTAGACATAGTCATAGGTATCATTTGATATTGTCCTTTATCATTCTGCCGAGATTTGGACAGTTTATAATAGTTGTAACCAATAATACCACAGATAGAAACAATAAGACTAAAAAAGAAAATAGTGAGGATATAAAAAAGAAAAAGTTAGGATGGTACAGATAATTTTTTTTTTTCTTTTTCTTTTGTTTATGTTATACATCTCTCTCTTTTTTTGTTTTTGTTTTTAATATTTACCCAAGAATATTTTTTGGAGTTAATTCATCACCATAAACTATAACCGATAACGTGATCACAACGATTTCTTTACTTATCCCAGCGACGCTAAGCGTCACAGTGTTTGTATTTTTGATTAAATATAACTCGGCCAACGTCATAGCAAAAGCCAGTAAACCACCAATAGCCATTAAGCCAAAGGATTCCAAAACGTGAAAGATATTATCAAAATGTTCAGATTGTCGGAATTGATCTATCGGATTTTCAAATATTAAACTTAAGATGGCCATGGTAATAAACATCACAGGACTAAGATAATAAAGAGTGGTAATAGGGCTATTGATTCCTATTCTATCCTGTTGTAATAATAGTTGAGTAAGATTCCATCTTAAACCGGATACAATGGCGGCGACCAGCACCAATATAAATCCAATCATATCAAATTTTGTTTCCCCTTCAATAGTTAAAAAAACCCCCGTGACGATCACCGTAATAATCGCGATTAATGCTAATTTTGGTTTTTCGAATCCAAATAAAAAGGAAAATAATAATACCCATACAGGTGTGCTTGATTTCACCATGGTATAAAATGATAATGTAATAAAAACAAGTGATGCATTGGCACAGCATATTTCGAGAGCAGCAGCAATTCCGCAAGGAACCTTTTTTTAATATATATATATATATATTGTCCATAGATGTAGATGTAGTGGAGTGTATGCATAATAGAAAAGTATAAATAAAAATAAAAAATAAAAAATAAAAAAAAAAATTAATAATTAAGTTTAGGTTATAAGTGATCATTCTATTTTATTTTATTTTTTTTATTTTTATTTTTTCATTATATTACTCTTGATACTTTTTCTTTTGATTATATTTTATATTAACATGATAATCATATTTAAAAAACACGCATTACGTACCACTTTATAAATATAATTAAATGTAGATAATGATGCTTGATTTGATTCTTGATTTATGGAAGAGGTTTTGGATTGCCATCTATCACCACCAAAGGAAAGCATTAAAAATGCAATAACAGCATGAATAGCACTATGGACAGCACTAACTAAAAGTGGGAATTGAAAATTAAATCGATCTCTACCCATTAAATTTTTATTATATAACGATAATGATGTTGAAAAGAAATACCATAATAATATGTAACTTATATTTTTGATCATATTTTCATGCTGAGGTTGTATTAAATGTTTTCCGAGATCATTTTTTGTAGGATGGTGAATATTAATAGATATGGATCCTTTTTCTGGTAAAGGTGGTAAGTTCGAAGTAAAAGGAGATCGAGATACAGGTGAAAAATCTACATTATTTAGCTTATTATTATTGCTATTATTATTATTGCTATTATTAGACTGCTGTTGTGTAGGTATTTTTAATAAAGGTGGTAAAGAACCTCTTCTACCTTGCAGTTTTGTTGACTTATGATTGTTATTTATATGCATAGTTAATCCAGGTTGTGTTGATGCCGTTCTTTTGTGTCCTAATCTTTTAGGCTGTTCTGTTGCTGATGTTTGAACCGATATATGTGTTGGTGAAGTTATATGATGATGAGAGGAGGAAGTAGTGGTGCTATTATTTTTATGGCCATTACTTGTTTCTATTATTAAATTATTATTATTCATTTTTTTTAATGACGTATTTATTTTTGTAAACGCTGTTGGTACATTGGAAAGGCTTCTTTCTGATTCATCACTATTTCTTTTCTTTTGTTCTGTAAATGTTGGTGGTGTTGCAGAAACAATATCATCCATATTTATATTTTATAAAGAGAAAAATATTAAGGGGAAGAGAAGGGAAAAAAGAATTGAAAGCTAGAAAAAAAAAAAAAAGCTATATGAGAAAAAATAGCGTATACGGGGTTTAAATTTCCCTTATTAATATAAATCAATTACTATTTCTATTTTTTTATTTAATATTATATTAACTTGTGTACGTATAATTAGAATTATCTCAATTTATTATTTTATTCGTGAATCATAAATATATAAATATAGTTTTTGAATTTTATCTTTTGTATATGCTACTAGCTTTATTTTTCTTGATGGCTTTTTTTAGTCATTGAACTCTATTAATGCCGTTTTAGGCAAACAAATCGAAATTAAAGTATTTAATTAAAATTTTGTCTTCGCTTTCTCTTCCTATTTTTTAAATAATTACAATAATGAATGGACCAAAATTAAGTATTAATATAAAATAAAATAAAATAAAATAAAAATCATGCTATAATCTTGCAAGGTAATATAGTAACAATTTAGACTTTAATTCAAAAAAATTAAAATTAAAGATGGTACGTTTAAAAAAATAAGATTGATTAAATTTCTAAATTGTTATATTTGGTAGCTATATATTAAAAATAAGAATAATACCCAGTTTTTACATGCATATTCATTTCCGTAAAATAAAATAAAATAAATAAATAAAACGGCTCTGATGTAATATATTTATAACCGTGTAGTATTTCAAAAAAATCCGTTATAGATGAAGATAATCCATTTTTATTATTATTTTTTATTATCATTATTGATTTTATTCATTGTTATTGATCGTTTGATATGTATGTATATATATTTAAATAAAATTGCATTAATTCTTTAATCCCTTTTCCCAATTTACATTTATATTAAGCAGTGTTTCGTAATACTATTAAAATAAAATATAAAAAAAATATTTTTAGTTCAACTAGTATTGTTTATTTACTGATTCCATTTTATTATTATTATTATTATTATTATATACCTAAAACAACGGTATCACCTCGAAGAAACATCTTACTAACAAATCGATCTTTGTTAACAGCCTTAGATTTAGTTCCTTTACCAGTTTTAGGTGTTTCTGTCCACATCTATTGTATCAAAAATAAAATAATGGCAATAATAATGACGATATAGAAATGAATAAAATACATAATGATAATAAAGAGAGTGTATTTTTATAATTTTTATATTTATGTATCCAACAAATATTATTACCTCTTTAACATTTTCAAGTACCATATTACAATGACGATCGAAAGCTTTTACACGCGCCAAAAGTTTGTGATTATTACGACAACTAATAAGAACTTGATTATTATTTTTAACTGATTGTTGTAAAACTGACAAAGGTCCTGTATTAAATTCTAATTCTTCTAATTGACGAAGTTCTTCTTCTGTCATTTCAGTTTTTGATTTTGATGCAAGTTCACTATTTAAATATATACAAAATATAATATTTTATGTATACGTATTTAGTGATAATAATTGATGTTTTTAAACATTTATACCAATATCTTTTTTTTTATTATCTACTTTTGTTTTCATTTATTTTATTTAGTTGCTAATCTAATTCATATATTCATATAAAATTACCTCATATTAACTATTTTAATTTATTTATATAAAGAGATAGAAAGAAAGAAGAAAAGTAAAAGAGAGAAAAAAAAAATATATATATCAAATAGCGAAAAAAAATAAAATTGCTGATGACTGTTTCCCAAAAATTTTCAACTCCGGTATCGTCAGTAGCCATTTTATATAAAATTTTGCTAAACCAAGAAAAAAGATCTTCGAAGACACTATGCGTGATTTTTTTGTTGCTTAATTACTCTTTTACCCTAAAATATTAACTCTTTTTTGTTTGATTGAGGAGCATGATTATTGGCGGGTATAAAAAAATATGACCAGTTTTTAGCTGGGATGACTATAAAGCTTGGTTCGCCGAGGATTTCATGTTCAAAGATATTAATTTCTAGTAAGTACCGGGTCTACTTCGAAAATGTAGTCAATCTTTCAAGTCAGTTTCATATGGAACTCAAATATGAAAGTTTAATGGCCATTCTACCAAACTTAGAACCCTCTCTCTTTTTAAGCTTGCTAGTTTTTTGTATATTTAATCTTATTTTAAAAAACAAAGCATAGTACTCTAATAAATAAATACTCTTATATGCACAAGAGAAAGGTAACAATTGTGCAAAATAATAATAATGATAATAATTCTTTATTACATAAGATTTTAGGTATAATGTTATAATTTTATTATTTATAAGAATTGATGCGTATGTAAATATTTATTTATTTTTTGGATAAATAGTATCTTCATCTTATTCCGGAAATGGTAAACATTTATGTTTAATTTGCATAATTTTTTAAAAAATAAAAAAAATTCTCTCTTATTATGAATACTTATTATTATTTATATAGTTATTCTATGCATAAATTGCTTGTAATAACATAGACTAGGATAAAAAAAATTAATAATAATATTAGATAACAAATGAAAAGTTGTTGAATTTACTATTATTTAAGAGGAGATGGTTACTATATTTAATATATATATGTATGAGTAGCCTTTTTCTTCTAAGAAAAAGAATAATCAAGGAGTTTTGAATATTTATATATATATATATATATATATATATATATAATTTATTATAATTATATATATTTGTATATAAAATAGGAGCAATTAGTAAAATATAAAAAAAAGAAGATGTTGATTATAAAATATCACCATAAATATGTATATTGAAATTATTTTAAGTTCTCAATATAAGATGTAGTCGTGACTGGGATGATTCTACCTTCAAAAATCTGTATAAATTTCTTCGGAACTATAAATTTTTAAAAAATCGCTTTTTTTTCCTTTCCTTTTTTTGGGGAACTTGGATATTTTAAACTTTTTAGAACTTGTATTCAAATATATAAATATATACTTATATATTTATTTCATATAAAACTAAATTTTATAATATTCATCTATACGTATATATAATTTTTTACTAAATATAATATTCCCTGTTTTATAAAGCTTGTATTTATATTATATACTATTTTAATTAGTAAGTAAAAAAGAAATACAATAACTAAGAATCAAGGGCCAAAAAAAAGCATATGTACATACACATATATACCACGACCCCTTTATCCATAATTCATTTATTCTTCTTTCATTTTATTTTATATTTTCACTTCGTTGATTGTACTTATATAACTTACAAAAATTATGGTTAATAGTTTTATAAAAAGAATCGTACTGGCTAATATCTATCGCTTATATTATTATTTTCAAACTTGGGCAGCAATTTAATAACCTAAAAGTTTATAAAGCAAGTAAAACCGAAATTCATGTATAAAATATTATTTTGCTATTATTAATAAGTATATAAAGCACACCAATCCATCATGAAAAGTAAAAGTACTAAATTGATAAACAACGATACAGTTACAATGACAACGACTCTTCATTCGAAAAAATTACAGATGGCTGAAAATAATAATAAAAATGGAGAAATTACATCTACTACGACTAGCCATGATCAGCTATCAAATGGGTTATCAGGAAAAAATAAGAAGAAAAAGAAGAATAAACAGAAAATTCGTCATATTCCTTTAAATAGTATAGACTCAAATAATAGAGCACACCAAATAGGGGATACTGCTAATTCACAACAACAGCTAAATTTAACTTCTATACCTACAAATAATAATAACAATAATAGCAACGAAAATAGCAATAGTAATAGAAAAAAGAATATGAATAATCATAATAATACCAATGAACCAACGGATGAATTTTGGCAAAGTATGAGCAATACCGAAGAAAGACAAAGGATACGTGAGTTCTGGTTGCAGTTAGGTGAAGATGAACGTCGTTCATTGGTAAAAGTAGAGAAAGAAGCAGTGTTGCGGAAAATGAAAGAACAACAAAAACATAGCTGCAACTGTTCCGTGTGTGGTAAAAAAAGGTAAGATTAGATTAATCACAATATATATATATATATATATATATATATATATATATACACATTAAAATGTAGAAAACAAAAAAGAAATCTTTGTGTTCCCTAATTGGTTAACTTAAAATAATATTTTTTTATTGTATTGTTACATTAAAAAAAATAAAAAAAATAAAAAAAATAAAATAGAACCGCAATTGAAGATGAACTAGAAATTTTATACGACGCTTATTATGATGAATTAGAACAATATGCAAATAATCAACAACATACCCGATTATACAGTAGACGCACAATTCGTGAATATCCTAGACCAGATTCAACATATGATAGTAGTTATGAAGATGAAGATCGGATATATGATGATGATGATGAAGAAGAAGAGGACGACTTTGATGAAGAGGATGATTATAATGTTGATGAAGACGAAGAGGACGATGAAGACGAAGAGGAAGGTTATATTGATGAAGATGAAAATGGTGAAAGATTTATTATTAATTACAGTGAACATGGCTCTGATATATCGGATGAAGATTTATCAGATTCTTATGAAGGTGGTATGGAACCTTATACCAGAACAACTAATATAGCGAAACATGGAAGTATTACTAGATCATCGAATGGGGATCATTTTAATTTTGGAAATAGTTTAACAGTCAAAGGTATTTATATATATATATATATATATATGATTTGAGTAAATTATAATAAAAGCATAGAAAGATTGAAAGAAAGAAAAAGGATTTTAATTAAAAGCGTATTTTTTCCTTTAATTTTCTTTTAAAATAATAGGTGGTATACTTACAGTGGCCGATGATTTATTAAAAAACGATGGTAAAAGGTTTTTAGATATGATGGAACGATTAGCTGAGAGAAGAATGCAACGTGATGATGAACTTGTACTTGATGAAGAAGATGATGAAGAAGATGAAGAAGATGAAGATGACGACGATTTGTATGATGAAGAAAATGAAGAGGTAACTATTAAAATATTTAAATATATAATTACAATATTCTTATATTTTAATTACAAAATAATAATATTAATGAATATAATGTATTTGTTTTATAATAATAGGATACTCGTACTGATGAGCAGCGTATGGAAGAAGGCAGACGTATGTTTCAAATCTTTGCTGCTAGAATGTTTGAACAAAGAGTGCTTGCTGCTTATCGTGAAAAAGTTGCTAAAGAGCGCCAGCAAAGGCTTATTGAAGAATTAGAAGAAGAAGATCGTCAAAGACAAGAACGGGAACGTAAAAAACAATTAGAAAAAGAAAAGAAGAAGGATAAAAAAAGGTAAAATTAAAATAAAATATATTCATGATAATTCTCATTATATTATCAATAATAATAATAATAATAATAATAAATATTGAAGACGTTTTTTTTTTATTAATCTCTTTTATTTCTTTCTTTCTTCGTTATTTTATGATAGACAGCTTAAAAAACAACAAGAAGAAGAAAGACGTATGAAAGAAGCTCAAAAACAAGCTGAGGAAGCTAAAAAACGTGAAGAACAACAACGAAAATTAGAAGCTGAAAGGCAAAAACGTGAAAAAGAAAGAATAAAAAAAGAAGAGGAAAGACTAAAGAGAGAAGAAGAGCGGTTAAAAAAAGAAGAAGAAAAAAAACGTCGACAAAAAGAGGAACGTGAACGTGCAGCAGAAAAAGAACGCCAACGTAAAGAAAAAGAAGAAAAAGAACGCCAGGAAAAAGAAATAAAGGAAAAAGAACAAAAGCGTAAAGAAAAAGAAGAAAAGGAAAGAAAAGAAAAGATGCTTTTAAAAAATAAAGAGCAAAAGACTACTGTTACTTCTCAAAATCAGCTTGAATCAACAAAAAATAAACCAAATACGGCGGACGTAAATGTACAAATCAATGATCAGACTTCTTCTCCCAATAAAAGTAATGAATTAGGATTAAAAAATAATTATCATCCTAATACAATTCCATCATCGGTTTCCTCCAATTCAGAATCAAACCTTAACAATCAGCAACAACAACTCTCGGAAGCAACACGACAGCAAATATTAATGGATGCATTAATTAGACCTTCGAATAGTCATGAACAAATACATCATATACCGCCAATTATAACTAATCCATCAACTAATAACCATTTTTCACCTACACTATCTTCACCGTTACAGCATCCATATGTTAATAATTTTTCACATTTTGATAGATTGCAATCTACTTATCATCCACTATTACCAACACCAGCATTAGAAGATAATAATAGTAATAACAACAATATTGAACCTTCCATGCACCACCCACCTTTAACTTCTTTACGACCTCTTCCCATAAGTTTATTACATCAACCACCACCACCTTCACTACCTGTTATTAATAATAATATGCAAACTAATGGACTTATTTCTATTGCTCCGCCTATGGAAACAAGTTTATCAACCTCAAGTATTACAGGACGTTCATCTTTAGGTGCTATTGGTCAACCTCATTTATCTATGTCTTCTTCAGCTTCAACTGTATCAACACCAACAGCAACAACAATGATGTCCGGTATAGCTATTCCTTCACGTCCTGGCCGTAGAGCTTCAGCTATGGCTGGACCTATTGGTAGTCCAGTGAATCATAGATATAATGGTTTAACATCTGACCACGACGGGATTGGCTTTTTACCTCATAGGACATCAACGGATAATGGTACTGGAGCTGACAATTCTTTTTTCTCAAGTTTTCTTTTTGGTGAACCTAATAAAATTGGTAAATAAATAAATATATATAAATATATATGTATATACATAAAATAGATGGATACATGACAGTAAAATATAATAAACAAAAGAAAATTATAATAACTATAGAAAGTAAAGCTACTAATATTAAATTAAATTAAATGAAATGAAATTAAATAAAAATATTTATCTATGTATATTAAACTAGGATCATCTTCTAATATTCCTCTAAAACCATTTTGTAATAACGATAAATTAAACCAACCTGTATTGGATATTCCATTAGATAGACGATATTCAATTGAATCATCAGGTTTTGGCTGGCGAAATGGTAATAATAGAAATATGGATAGCAATGATAAGAGAAAAAATAAAATAAAATAAAATAAAATAATAGACTATATTTAAATCGTTTTTATTTATTTATACAACGTGTATTTTTATATATATATATATATAGCATGGACTTCAAACTCATTGTTAAAGGATGATACACATGAAAAATTATTCGGAGATACTCTTGTAAGTTAGGATTATAATAAAGTTTGTCAGCAAAAGCACATAAAAACGATAAATTATTGATTTGAACACTACCCATTTTTTTATTTTTTTTATTTTTTTAAATAATAATAATAATAATGTTATTATTATAATATACACTTATAGACGGATAGACACACAAAAATATTGGAACGAGCAAAAATAGCATATCAAAAATTGAATGAAATTACACAAACCAAATATTTTATAAGTGGCACGTTACCGTACCCAACAATGACCCAACTTCACCGTATGATGAATGATTTATATCGGGATATAGTAGTGGACACAAGGGAGCTATATGAAGTACTGATAAGGTCGCCACAGAGTGGATTTCAATGCATACATCATCCTCAACATGGATTAATGATATTATATGAACCACCATCATCAAATTCAACCTCAGTTTTAAAGGATCCATTATCATTAAGAAGATCAAGTGTTTTATTAAATAATGGTAGTAATAATAGTAATAACAATAATAATAATAGTAATAATATAAATCGTTCATTATCACCAATCTCTTCTACTTTTCCTTCTCAATCTTTACCAAAAAATATACATTCTAATTTTATGGCTCCTTCACTCACTTTAAAACATCCTTCTGTATCATCGTCCATCATTATACCTCCACCACCCACTTCTTCTCCTTCTTCTAATTCTGGCTCTCAAATTATTTCTTCTCCATCATCATCAACTGATATAAGTTCTAATTTTATAAATTCTAATAATACACCTTTTACATTAAACACGCCAATATCATCTTTTAATACTATTACTACTGCTACTACTGCTAATACAACTAATATTAATAATACCTTTTAATTTTACTCATCATTTGTATATTAGTAATGATGAATAAACATTCCATATATATATATTTATATAAACGTATGAATAAAATAAATACTTATCAGAATGTTATTTTTAGTATATAATTACAAATATTGGTCTTTAAAAAAATATTACGTTTTTTATGTAAAAATGATAGAATATTCTTTTAACAAAAGAATATGTTAATTAAAATAGATCGTCATTAACTCTTTCTAATAATGGATAAGCTCCCTTTTAAATATCATAACTAACCCTAAACTTAAAAAATTCGAGAAAAAAAATCCCCGCAAGCTAATTTATATATTTATTAACTTGATTTAAACTAGCATAAAAAATAATTAAGATATTATTACTACAGGTAATCAACAAGAATATAAATTACATTCAAATAATAAAAATAAAAATACTATATCTATATATGTAATTAGTCTACCCATTCCCATTTTCCATTTGATCGAACAAACATGCTATCACCAAAATAGAAAGGTTCCATTTCATTCTTCATTTGATGCTGATGATTATGAAATATATTACTACTACCCCCATCCTTTATAATATCAGTATTCATTTGTGGTGTTTCTGTTCCAACTTCCGTTGTTAATGACGATGGTGATGATGATGATGATGATGGTATTTCTATTGTATTTACAGCTGTAGTTGTCAAATGAAACAGGTCCTTCACTGTTGATTCCAAATAAGGAATATAGTTCATTCTAATCATTTTCAATCTGGGTAAGTAAACTAACCATTTTCTTAAAAAGTAAGGATCAATATGACCTAATTTACCACAGTGATCCAAAACCATAGATTGTAAGGAATACATGGTAGCAATCGTATCTATATTGCTTTGGTTGATTGGCACGCCATATAAATATAATGTATGCAATTGTGTTAGTCGATTTATGTGCTTTAAAAAATCAACTTTAGGTAGTGATGGATCCTTTTCTATAGAGGAGATAGAGGGTTTATATTGATAATAATGTGTATCTATAAGAGTATGGTGATGATGCTTTTCCTTTTTATGTTGTTCTTCTTTATTTTCTTTTAATCGAAGCTCTAATATTCTTAAAGGGCTAGTAGTGGTTTCAAAAAAATGGCAAAGAGAAGTTGCATTGATAGTAGGAAAACATAATCTTAGTTCTACAAGGTATGGTAAGGAGGATAATTTTAATAATGTAGCAGGTGTCATGCTTAAGTCACATTCTGCTCTTGTGAATGATAAAATAGAAGATGGTAATGATGATGTTGATGTTGAAGAAGAGGAAGAGGAAGAAGACCCATCACTATTGGAAGTAGAGGAGAAATGGTGTTTATTATTTGTTATTCCTTTTGCTGTTTTAATTTTATCTATACTAGAAGAAGGGCGAAGAAAACCAGTACGTGCTGAAGATAAAGATGACGATGATGGTGACATATTTTTTTTATTTACTTTATTATGATGATGATTGTGGTGTTGATGATATTTTGTTGAGTGATTAGATGAGATGTTAGTATAAGAAGCAGTAGAAGGTGTTGTTGCTGATGCTGAAGTAGATGGTGAAGAGGAAGTGGAAGAAGAAGAAGAGGCTGATAAAGGTAACAGTTTTGGGTATAATTCTAATTTAGGGGAAATATCAATGTATTTTATTAAAGGACGAGAAGCTAGCGCATGAATCAAATAATCAATATTTCCAGATCTTAGTCTTGTTAGACGAAAATCCTTTAATACAGATAAATGAGATACCAACTGAGTTAAGCTAGGTAAAAATTGTGGATCAATGCAAGATAAATGAAGGCATTCTAAAGTAGAAGCACCATAATGTAAAAGGGATAGAATAGTTAAATTGGATAAATCAATATTTAGCATTTTCAAAGAAATCAACTGACGACCAATGGTACGCAATAATATTTGTAAATGAGAAACTGAAATATCACAAGAGGAGATATCCAAGTGACACAAATGAGGGAGTAGTTGACCCATGGCTTCACATGTTTCTTTACTAATCTGTTGGGATTGAATAGCTAAATCTTTCAAATGAGGTGTTAATTGAATGATTTGTCTTAGAGTGGTATCAGGTAAAATAAAAGGAGTAAACGGTTGTTTAGAAAGATCATGATTGGCAGAGGATAAACCATGGCGTGGACGTTGTTGATATACTTCATCCCGTAACATATCAATCATGACGGATTTGGTTTGTATATAATATCTTGGATGATAATGTAACGATTCAGGAATAGAAATAGGTGCATATCGATTCAAGTGTAAGGTAGTTAAAAAGGAAAGTGTACTAACAACTGTTAATATAGCATCACAACTGATAAAGCAACAGCCACTAAGATTGATTTCATTAATGTATGCATGCTGTTGATGTTTATCTATTTCTTTTTGCTGTTGCTGTTTTTGTTGCCAAGGTGTGATTATTTTTATAGACCGTGTTCTTAATATATTTAATAAAATAATATTATTAATATTGCCTCTATGTAAAGAGAGATCTAGAGGTGACCAACAATTAGAATTAGTTGATAGTAAAGAATACATAAATCGATTGGTATAAGAAAGTTCGATCTTATCTTTTACATCATATAAGAAGGCTATTATATGTAATATTATTTCGGTTGGAAAACGATCCATTTTCTTATTTACATAAAAAAATAAAATAGGAATGATATATACAGTTTTTATTATATATATATATATATATATATATATATATATAATATTTAGAAGAGTTTATATAATAAATAAATAAAAAAGAAAAAAAAGAAAAGGAAGTGAAAGTGTAATAATTTATACAATAAATGAATCAATTATTTATTTATATAAAAGTTTATATATATTATTAAAAAAAAAAAGAAAGTAGTAAATTGAGGAAAGAAAATAGAGAGATCGGAATAATTTTTTTTAATGCGGTGTGGAGTTAGGCCCATGGTCGCGGAATTTTTTTAAATAAATGAAAATCATAATATATTGTTTTATATATTATTTTAATACTGTTTAACAATATATATATATATATATTGTTATTTGAGTCGATTACTTAATTCATATAATGTTTTTTTTTTTTTTTTTTTTTTTTTTTTTTTTTTTTAAAAAAAAAAAAAAAGATATATGACTTTTAAATTTTCTGATGTATATCGTTTTTATACACAGCAACTATAAGTGTACCGTGATCAATAAAGCAGATCCCTTTATTCTTAGTTACCCATTAAAATGGCCCATGATTATTTTGAATCCCCGTCAGCAAGCTTATTACT
This sequence comes from Cunninghamella blakesleeana, assembly GCA_017871115.1. Lineage (NCBI taxonomy): Eukaryota > Fungi > Mucoromycota > Mucoromycetes > Mucorales > Cunninghamellaceae > Cunninghamella > Cunninghamella blakesleeana. The sequence goes on along the minus strand of JAFCIZ010000002.1, from coordinate 3,611,311 downwards.
ATTACTATTATTATTTTATAAAAGATAATAAAATATAGAATAACCGAAAAACAACTGTTTGTATTTAACATCAAAAGTATATACGATTGGGAAAATTTTTATTAAAAAAATTATAATTTTTTATATTAAAGAATATGAGAAACATGAATTATGCAAAATAATATTACTCATAAGGTATAATCTGAAACTTTCGTTCCTGGCTGGAATAACTTGTATTGATTTATTGTTATATTATATCAGAAAAATAAAATGAATAAAAGATGCGTACTGGACCTTTCGTTCTTTTTTTGTTAAAAATATAGAATAAAGGAATCTACAGATTTTATCTATATATTGTTGTTTTTAGTATAATTCCTTTTTTTACATATATTTAAACTCCAGTATTTCTTTAAACTTACTAGTTAATTGGCTTCCGTTATTGTAAAACTTCTATTGCTGAGATTTTTTAGATGTAACGGAATAATAAGAAAAAACTGATAATCATTGGGTCCCTTGAAATTAAATATAAACAAAATTATTTTTTTAAATGAAGTTGTCAAAAATACGTATATGTAAACAAAAAATTAATACAAAAAAGTTTAAAAAAAAATAAATAATATTAAATTTTATACATAATAGTAAAACCCATCAAATCATAGACAAAAGATTAAGTCTTTTTTAAATAACCGCTTTTATTACATTTTAATGATGACAATTGATTTTTTTAAGGGGGGAATAAAAAAAATGTCAAAATATAAAAATGGATGAAAACTAATTAATTTTTCTTCTTCTTCTTCTTCATTAATTATTTTTCTATCTTTATTTTATTTCCTGCTGCTGGATCGGCATTCCTCTTATACATATATAAATATATTTGACCCATTACATTCATTTTTTTTTATCAATTCCTTTTAAAATGCAATTATCCACTCTTTTCACTTCATCCTTCCTTGCATATATTTGTGCTACTGGTTTAGTACAAAGTGCACCCATTGAAAAAAGAGGTTCAAAATCTTTATATGGTATCACGTAAGTAGAATATATGGCTATTCTTTATTGTATTATAATATTTATTTTTTATTCATATTCTTTTATTTTTTTGATATATATATATATAGATATACCGCTAAAAATGATGATGGAAGTTGCCATAATGCCAAAGATGTATTACAATACGTTACAGATTTCCAAAAGAATGGCATTATGAATATTCGTACTTATTCCCAAGAATGTGATCAATTAGCTAATATCATTGATGCCATTGAAAAGGTTGATTCTTCCATGAGAGTAGCTGCTGCTGTATGGATTGATGGCACATCTGGTGATGAAGAAGAAATCAAAACCTTAGTTTCCACTTTAGAAAAGAAAAAGAATAGCCATCAAGTCATCAAATCCATTATTGTTGGTAACGAAAGTATCTTTTCAGGTAGATTATCTGAGCAAGATTTAATTAAAAAAATCCAAAATGTGAAAAGTCAAATCAAAGGTAATATCCCCATTGGTACAGTTGAAACACCCAGCACTTTTCCAAAAAATGTCGTTCAAGCTTGTGATACCCTCGGTGTCAATATTCATCCCTACTTTGCAGAAGTCAGCGCTGATCAAGCCGGTGATAACCTTTTATCTCAATATGATAATTTTAAAAAGGAGCACGGTAATGGTAAATCCATTTTTGTTGCTGAAACTGGCTGGCCATCAGATGGAAATAATAATGGTAAATCTGTCCCTAGCATTCCCAATGTTCAAAAGTTTGTTAATCAATTAAAAAAAATCAATAATGTAGAATATTATTACTTTGAAGCCCAAGACTCTAATTGGAAAAACGCTGGTGACTTTGGAGTCGAGACCCATTTTGGACTTTTTGATGGTGCTGGCAAATCAAAGGTGGTCTTTTAAATAATAATAGAATGATTTTTGTTATTATAATTGTAATTCCTTAATTGGGAGTCGTTGTATTACCATAAACTTATTGATATATTCTAAAATTAGAAATAAAGTTGCTCATGTAAAACGTTTTTTTATAAACTCTAATTTTTCATATTTATGTTGTGCCTGATTTACATGTGTGAGTGTGTGGTGAATGTGGACGCATATTGGTTGTAGGTGTGGATGTGCGTGGATTATCTAATAAGAAATAAAAAATAGAAAAATAGAAATAATAAAAATAAATCAATTTAATATCGAATCAAAAAAATAAAAAAAACTTTTTTTTTTTCTTTTCTTTTTTACTTCTCCATTTAATCTAATTATTTTTTCTTAATTTTTCTTCACTCCTTTGATCATCTATCTCTCTCTCTCTCTTTTTTTTTTTAATATATATACGTATATTCACTTTTCATTCCTTTTTTTTTCATTCATTCATTTTTTATTGACTCATCACTTTCCTTTTTATATATACATACATATATTTTAAATAATGATAAAAACAATTCAAATTATCACCTTATTTATTTTTTATTTACGAGTTTGTCAAGCACAACTTGGACCCACAATTATATCTCCACTTTCTAATGATACAGTTTATCCCGGCCAAACCACTACGATTGAATTTCAGTACCAAAATATAGGAACTGGGGATTATATAATTGATATTGATTTATGGCAAGATCCTTCAGGTAAAGAATTAATTAATAATGTAGTATCTAACTATAAAGTCCCACCCGGTAATTCTTCAGGCGCCTATGTTGCTTTCAAGAAAAATGCTACTTTTGACTGGCATGTTCAACATGGTTTAAACTTCACCTTTTATTTAACTGTAACAGAACGATCCCAAACTCGTATTTCACAGAACTTGACACTTCGATCTTTCCCATTGATGTTACATACTGCTGGTGCTCTTCATCTTTTACCAAATCTTTTCGTAATCTTATTCTTTTCAATGGGATTGATTTTCATTCTTTAATTTATTTTTTTTTTAAAAAAATGAATAAATGTATCCTTTATTTTATTTTAAATGTAGTAGTTCAATAAATATTAATTAATTAGAATAATAACAATAATAATAGAAATAATAAATACGATAATATAAAAATAATAGTATTAATAATATCTACTTTTAAGGGTTTTTGTTGAAAAAGGAAAAAAAATAAAAGGAGAAAAGAAAAAAAAAAAGAGAGATTTTTTTTAAGTCAAGAACAGAGAAAGGCCGGAATTTGAAATTGTTTTTTAACACTTATGATCATGAATTTTTTTTTTCGCTTTCTCTTTTTAATTTATCATATTAATATATCAATATATACTAAATGACTTCTTCAAATAGTTATCCGCAATTATCATCCGATACATTTAATACTGGATTAAGAAGGGAAGATTCAGAAGATGAAGAAGAAGAAAATACCTCAGCTAGTGTTGCACCACAAGAAACAACTATTCGTGTATCACGACCAACTGATCCTATAGATTTTGTACTTCCAAGACCTATTTTATCACAAAATGAACTATATGATCTTGCTTTTAGGTAAATTCATTCATATATATATATATATATATATATATATATATTAAACTTTTTTTAATACATTAATAATAATAATATTTTTATTTTATTTCTATTTTTTTTATTTTTATTTTATTTTTTATGTAGACCAGCAGCTTTAAACACAAGAGTGACGTGTCGTATATGTAGATATAGAGATGGATTTGATAAGTTACAGCCACAATACAAACTATATATTGAACATTTAGCAACTGGAGAAATTCATCCCGTATTATCGGCAAAAAAACAACGTAAAAGTCAAACAAGTTATTATACCATTACTGGCAATATCCATATTGTCGATCAAAATCAACCTGGGGCTTTAGTAACGGAAGAAATAACTTTGGGAAAGGTGAGATCCAATTTTATTGGGACATCCTTTGTATTGTATTCTCATGGTGTTCATCCTGATAAAAAAGAAGAAGGGGCTAAAAAAGATTTACCTATTAGAGAAGAGCTTGGTGCTGTTTTATATGTAAGTTTTTTAATTTTCTTTTAAAAATAATAATAATTATATTTATAATAATAAATAAAGAATCATCATCATCGTCAGTGTAAATAAGAATAAAGAGTGATAGTTATCATCAATGTAATAATAATACTATTGCTATATATATTTATGTATATTTATATAGGATCCTAATATTCTGGGCTTTAAAGGACCTCGTAAAATGACAATATTAATGCATACTTTAACAAGAGATGGTAAAAGGCTGGAGTTTAGACCTGAATCGGTACATAAAAAGAGAATATTTTTGAATAACAATAATAATGAATAAAAAGAAATTATATAATAAAAATGGTGATTGTACTAATATGATTATATGCATGTATTTATAGGAATCAGAGACTTTACTTGCGAAATATCGAGATGGACAAGCAAAGGATTTACTAGTATTACATAATAAAAGTCCTCAATGGAACGAAGGTAGAAATAAAATAAAGTAAAAATATAGAAAGTGATAAATAGTGAACATTCTTCCTAATACCAATGTATGGTTACCATTTTTAGAAACGCAATCATTTGTACTAAATTTTAATGGACGTGTTACTCAAGCTTCGGTTAAGAATTTTCAAGTTGTACATGACAATGACTGTAATGTTATAGTATATATATAAATAAAATAATAAAAATATACATATTTGTATGTTACTATTATTAACGTTATTATTATTATTATTATTATTATTATAGTGGATTATATAGTAATGCAATTTGGCCGAGTAGAAAGAGATTATTTTACATTGGATTTCAAATATCCTATATGCCTCATACAAGCTTTTGCCATTGCTTTAACATCATTTGACGCCAAATTAGCTTGTGAATAATATATAACCTGACTAAAAGGTATTTACTTTCCATTTTTTATTGTTTTCCCCTTGAAAAAATAAATAAATAAAAACAAGCAAAACAAAACAAAACAAAAAAAAAAAGCAAAAACTAATCGATCTTGATATAATTTTATTATTATTTAATATTTATTGTTGTTTAGTTAGTTATTTAATTCACCTGTCAATAAAGCAAATTCATTTAATTATAAACTAATTTAAAAGCATTGATGAAGATAATCTATTGTCTTTTTGTCAGTCATATTTAAGGAGGGGGCATTATGATTTGTTGATGCATCTGCACACACATACAAACGCGCACACTCAAAGGGAGAGAGTGTATGAGTTTTGATAATATGTAAGCAGATGCATATCTCTTTGTTATTATTTATATATTTTTGATTGGGGTGAACGATATTATTTATAAAAAAAAAAAAAAACTTGGATTTTTAAAAAAGTAGGTTATTTAAAAAAGGAGAATGATATCATTTTATATCATGATGTATCGGGCATACATATTAATGATATACTTCAAAACAAAAAGAGGAGGAGACTAAAAAAAAAAAAAAAGGAGGGAAAGGGGTATATTTTTATTCTAATTATTGTTTCAAGATAATAAACTTACAGCAACTTATTACGTACGGTTAAAAACACAAAAAAAAAGCTTTTTTTTATTCTTTTCTTCTTCTTTCTTCTTTTACTTTTATTTTTACTTAATTTATAATTCTTATTTTTTATTGTTTTTATTATTTTTATTTTATATATATTGAATAACTCAATGTCAGGCAACAGAGCACAAAGAAGAGCACTACAAAGGGAGCAAAAAAAAGCTGCCAAAAAGGAAGCCAAACGCGCTATGAAATTGGGTCAATCATCACCATCTTCATCAGCAACAGAATTACCATTAAAAAAAGAAACGCCATCAGTAATCACAACAGCTTATCAACAACAGCAACCCATGATTAAGGAGTATATCGTTAAAAATACTGATCACCATAATAACGATATGTCTATCATTACATCATCTTCATCATCACTTACTACTGATCACCTTATGGAGATTATCAAAGAAACTACAGAAAAATATAACCAACATCATGACCAAGAGAATGAAATTTCATTAGATAAAATTAAGGAAATAGTAACGACAGAAACCCAAGAAAATGGTAGCTCATTTAATAATAGTAAAGAAATAGCATCAACAGAAATTCAACAAGATCACCAACATAATCATCAAGAATATAGTATTAGCCAAGAAAAAGAGGATGATGACGATGAAGAAATATTATTAACTTATAACTCGGAAACTAAAACCATCCATGAATATTTAATGGATGGCGATGATGATCATCAATCTATCATTATTATCCCTTTGCCAAGTATTAAAGACAATAATCGCTCCACCATTAATTCATTTATTCATGAACAAGATGAGTTGACATTTACTTCATCTATTAACGAGCAACAGCAAGAAGAACAAGAAAAAGAAGATGACAGGTTGGATAAGGTTAAAAATCAACAACAGTCTTCGGAAGCGGCATCCATTGAGGAGGAGTTGGTGTGTCAAGTTAATGTAGTACAAAATGGCCAGTTACACCAAACAGAAACGGATGATTATTTTAATAATTGTGATACCAATTCTACCTTAAAACGATCCTCTTATTCTTCGCCTAATGACACATTAAATGATTTAACTACTTTTGCTTCTTCTCATCCTACTCTATTAACAAAAAATCAATCAAGTGATACATTGGTCATAAAGAAAAAGAAAAAATTATCTCATTTATTGGATTCCTTAAAAAAGAAAAATAAGGTAAAATTAGAAGGATAATAAATAATAATCACGATAAAAATAATAAAAAAAGGTGATAGATAGAAAAGAGTTTTTTTTTAGCGTGTATATACTATGTATGCATAACTAACCTACCAACCTTTTTTATATAATAGTCTGCTGCTACAATAGATAAAATTACTGATAAATCAACCGAGAAATCAACGAAGAATAAGAAAAAATGGCAATTTTGGAAAAAAAATAAAAAAGATAATATCATTATAAAAGTTTAATCATAAAAATTATATACAAGAAGAAAAAAAAAAAGTAAATAATAATTTTTAATAGCTAAAAAATAATTAAAAAAAGTATTCTATTCTATTGTTTTTTATCAAAAAAAAATAACAATTATATAAATATAATATATAATTTTTTTTAAAACTCAATAAAATCATTCTAATTTCTCAAAAATTTAGTTGTGTCTGTGCTTCCAACTAATTGGTAGGACAAATTATATTTTCTGAAAAGTTTTATTGGTTAAGGATTAATATAATTATATTAAGATTTTCTGTGTGTGTGTGTGTGTGTATGTCTTATTGTAATCTTTATTCTAAATTTTCATATATATTTATATATATATAAATGACAATAAAAATAAAAATAATAAAAAATAAATCTTTTTCTTTTCTTCCTTCTTTTCTTCCTTCCTTCCTTATTTCCTTCCTTTCCTTTTTATTAACAATAAGCTAAAAAAGTTAGTGAGTATATAAATAATGCAGTATTCTTTTGCATGATAAACAAATAAAATATAAATAAATAACCAAAATGACAATATAATCCCAGAACTAATGAAACAAAACCTTTTTTTATATAATTATAGTCACTTAATTACATATTCATTCACTCATTTAGTCGTTTTTTTTCATTTTTTTTTTTCAAGTACGATCGTTTATCTAAAATAAAAAAAACAGGTATAACTTCATCACAATTGCCTTACACTCACATAAGCATCCATTCTCCTTGATTATTATAACCCCTTGTATATCTTTATATATATATTTTTTTTATCTTTTATTATTATTACTTTACTTATTATTTAAAAGTCCGATTACTTTTCTCTCTCCTTTTTTTTTATATAATTTTACTCCAACCTTTTTTTTTTTCTTTTCTTTCTCTTTCTTATTTTTCTAACTTATATATATTGTATTTTTTTTTTTTTTGTTGTTGTTTTTTTTACTCTAGTTTTCATTTTTGTCTCTCATTAATATTGGAAAAAAAAAAAAATAGATTTATATATAAATTATTCATTGCCCTTCTTCAGTCATATTTATATATACATACACTCAAACAGCTCATACACTCACTGACATACACACTCACTGATATATATTTATATATATTTATTATTTAAAAAAACAATACAACTCATATATACATCTCAATACATCCATATATTCCAACCTTTTAATGACCTATATTTAAAACTATGACTATAAATTTACCATCACCGACTATATCTACAAAAGATTCACAAACTGCAGCTGTCCAAGTTGGTAATATAAATTGAATACATCAAAATAAAATAGAAGGTTTTAGATCAATAAATTAACTCGATCCTATTCTTTATTTTATTATATTTTATTATATGTGCCTATTTTACTTTATTATGTTATACATAGCTTTAAGAGTAAGACCATTAACACAACAAGATCGATCTCAACCACGATTCTCACATAGTTCTGATTCAGATGTTATAAAAACCTTTGGAAATACTGTCACTATTGTACCTCATGCTAAATCTTTTACTTTTGATTATGTATTTGATACTGAAAGTAAACAAGAAGAAGTATTTACAGGAGTTGCATCCAATTTAGTAGATCGTTTTGTAGATGGTAATATATATAGATATATAGATATATAGATATATAGATATAGATATATAATAGAAATTGAAATAGGAAATAGAAACTAATTATTATAATCATTTTATTTTTCTTTTTTCCTTTTTTTTTTTTTTTAAAAAAAAAAATCTCATACATAGGTTATAATGTTACCATATTAGCCTATGTAAGTGATTTACAAAAATAAATTGACATGTTTTAAAAAGATTAAAAAACCCATTTATTCATTTCCATTTTTTTGTTACACAGGGCCAAACTTCATCTGGAAAAACATACACAATGGGCACAGCTATGGATTATCAACACTCCACAGATCCTGATCAAGAAGGTAACATCATGATTTTTTACTAAATTTATACTTTTTCATGATTATATAAAAAAAATGATTCCATAGCTTTTATTTATTTTTATATACATAAATTTTTAATATTAAATGATGAATCTAATTTTAAATATCACATATATATATTTTTTATCTTTTATTTTTGGTTACCTATAGGTATTATTCCTCGTGCTATGTCTGCATTATTCGAAAGATTAAACCCTACCACAACATTTTCACCTACATCATTAATTAATAATAATAATAACAATAAAAAATCACCAACCTCCACTTTTCCTCCTTCTTCTTCTGGATTACGATTGCCTAGAAAAACAGCCTCTTCGTCAAAATTAAGACCAGCTTCCATGATGCCATCTTTATCTACAACAAATAGCAGTAGTAACCTTCACCATCCTTTAAGACGAGGGTCAACACCAATACCCCAAACAGATCTTTTGGATAAATCTACTAAAAATACAGTTCACGTTTCTTTTGTTGAAATTTATAATGAAGAGTTAATTGATTTATTAAATTCAGCTCCTTTAAATGAACGACTTCCCGTTACTATTCGCGAAGATGCTAAAGGTCATATATATTGGAATGGCGTAAAAGAAGTTTTGGTTGATAATACTGAAGAAGTCTTAAAGTAAGTTATTTTTTTTTATATTATAAGCAACTAGGTAACTTTATTAATTATAATTTTATAAACTCCTATTTTTCGGTTTTTTTTTTTTTTTTTTGTATTACTAATTTAGATATCTACAAATTGGTACAGATAATAGAGCAACTGGATCTACAGACATGAATGCTAAATCATCACGTTCTCATGCTATTTTTACCGTCACTTTAAAGCAAGAAAAATGGGTTCCTAGTGCATCTAAATCAAGTAATCCTTCATTAAGAAAACGTGATTTATCACCTACAAGTACCAAATCCTCTCTTCTAGCTAGAAGATCAAGTTATCTTAATGTCAAAGCAATGGTAGGACAAATGGAACGTCAATCTACTACCAAAGAAGAAGAACAGTGTACTGCTGACGAAGATGGTGATTGGGTCATTGTACAATCTAAGTTTCATTTTGTTGATTTAGCTGGTTCAGAACGATTAAAAAGAACAGCTGCTCAAGGAGATAGAAGAAAAGAAGGAATTAATATCAACGCTGGACTATTAGCTTTAGGAAATGTCATTTCTGCTTTATCGGATCCTTCTTATAATAAAAAAACTACTCATGTCCCTTATCGGGATTCAAAATTAACAAGGTTACTTCAAGATTCTTTGGGTGGTAATGCTACAACGTTGATGATTGCTTGTATCAGTCCTGCTGAATTAAATTTAACTGAAACTGCAAATACTATTAAATATGCTTTCCGTGCTAGAAGTATTAAAAACAAAGCTGAAAAAAATGAAGCTGAAGAATGGATGACAAATGATAGTCCTGAATTTTTAAGATCTCTTATTGGCAAATTAAAAATGGAAATTCGTTCATTAAAAACTTCAACGACAGCAGCAAATACTGCAAATGCAGTAGCAACAACAAATCATTCCTCCTCTAATAGAACTATTTCTCCCTCTTCATCTATTGAACATGAACCTTTACCTCCTAGCCCATCTCCTTCAGCTGTACTTAATTCTATCACAACAGCTTCATCAGCAACAAATGGTGCAGTAGATCAAGTAGATTATGACCATGATCAATATATATTAGTATCTGATTTAAGACGACAAATCGAAGAATTAAATAATGAATTAATTGTAACACGTGAACGAAATCAATGGGTAGAATCTCAATTAGGGAATCAAAAAAATCACCCCATAACTTCTGACACATCTTCATCTGCTAATTCAAGCTCTACTTCATTATCTTGTGCTGACGAATTGGAAAATAATAGTATCAATAACAATAATAAGCCATCCACTAAAAATAGCCATGCATCCAATATATCTCATGATTCTGCTCTTGGAAGTATGGATTTCCAACATTTGGTTGAACCTGTAATTGAAGAATATGAAAAATCAATATCTGGTTTAGAATCTCAGTTAGCTTTGGCAAGAGCTGCTTTAACACATTCTGATGAAGTATTAACAGAACAAGAAAAAAAAATCCAAGAATATCAAACATTACGTGACCAGGAACATGCTTCCTTAATTGAATTACAAGAAAAATTAGCCAAAGTCATGGAACGTGAACAGACATCTGAACTTTATATTCAAGAATTAGAAACAAAACTTGCGGTTTCAACGGAAGAAGCAACACGTGATCAAGATATTTTGTTGGCGTTAAAAAATAAAATCATTCATTTCCAAGAAATGGATGCCACTACTGAACATTATATTGCCGGCTTGGAATCTAAATTAGCTAAAGCCGAAGAACAACAAGAACGATGGAACGTATTGGCTGAAGCAGCAGAACAACGTCTAGCTTTACAAGAAAAACATATGGCAATATTACAAAAAAAAATTGATGCTTTTAATCAAACCAAACAAGTTGATGATCAACAAGATGATGAAAATGAAGAAGCATTAGCTAGAAGAGAAAGTATTCATTTACAACATGAACATTTATTACAAGAAATGGAAGCTTCTACAACACAATGTAATGAGTTAAAAGAAACATTGGCCTCTATTCGACGTCACTCTGTAAATATACCCGATTCTATTAATGTGAATAATTTACAAGCTGATAAGGGTATCGATCATCCCTCTATGCAAGCATTACACCATCAAATGGAGCAAAAAGAAGCTTACATTACTGTTTTAGAAAAGAAATTAGTGGAAATGGATGGATTACATCAAGAATTATCTCAACTTCGTACATCCCATTCAGAAAAAACAGCTTCATTAGAAAATCAATTGACAGATATGAAAGAAAAATATACCACCTTAGAAAAAGAATATGAAGTAGCTCAAACCACTATTGCAACCATTAACAGTCAACTTGAACATCATCAAGAAGAAAATACAGCTTTATTAACCAAGCAGACTGATTTACAAAAACAATTATGGGAACATGAAAAGGGAACACAAATGACGCTTCGTATTCGATTAGATGAAGTAGAAAAATTAAAATTAGAAGTTCTTCATCTTCAAGAATTGGAATTAAAACAAGAACAAATCATTCATATTTTTGAACAACAACTTAAGGATATGGAAACCTCTATGACACAATTACAACAATTATTGGAAGCTAAAAATGCTCATGTACAACAGTTAGAAAAGGATAATGAAAGAAAGGATCAATGGTTAGCCACAATGAAAAAGGAAATGGAAGCCATTTTACGTGATATGGCCTTACTTGGTATGGAGCGTAAGCAATTGGATATGATTATTTCTTGGTTGGATAAATCATTAAGACGTTATGACGATAAAACTACAGCTTCTTTATTTTCTATTGCTGAATTACAAAAGATTCATACTTTACGTGATGCTGATTATGAAGCCAAAGTTAAGAATATTGCTAAATTAGAAACAAGAATTTTGGAATTATCTCAATCTGTAGAAAAGGGAGATACTTTGACACAACAATTAAAACAAGCTTTGGCTGATGCAAAATCCGAAATCTTGAATAATAATGACAATGAACAAAAGAAAAGAGCAAGCGCTACCATTGAAGAACAACGTGTGATGGCTTTAGAGAGTCAAATCATTGAGTTGGATAAAGCTGTAGAAGAAACCACTCAAAAAAATAATTCATTAAAAGCTGAATTAGAAACAACCAAAGAGGAATTAGTAAAAGCTCACCAACAAATGGAAAAACAGGCGGCTAAATTAACTCAAGTAGAAGCAGAATTGAAAGAAACCATGGCATTTATGGAAAAGGAAAGGGAGTTATTGGCAGCAAATGATACTACTGGTATGTTGGCAGAAATGGAAGAAAAAGTCCAAATCTTACAGCGTGCTCGTCAATTAGATCAAGATGAATATGATTCTCGTATAGATAAGGCTATGGATGATTTGGAAGAAAGTAAAAAAATCAATAAAGAAAAAAGCCATATGATTACTACTTTAGAAGAATCTTTACAATTGATGCAAGAAAAGTTGGAAGAAGCAGTGACAAGTCATGCAAAGAAATCAAGCCAATTGCAACAATTACAGGATCAATTACATCGTAGAAATCGTGCTGATTCAACAAATAATAAACTAGATCAAGAGCATTCCACTTCAACTTCTAATTATGATTTACCACCATCAGCATCACCTGTAGCCGGTATGCAATCTTATGATGTTGGTTGTTTATTAAAACAAATCTCTCAACAAGAAAATATTATTCGTGAGAGAGATGAAGTCATAACCAAACTTCAAATAGCAGCAGCAACAGCAACCTCTTCTACCTTATCATCATTACCAAGAACATCATCACTTAATCAGGAACAACTTGAACGTGAACATCGTCTATCACAACAATTTAACAATGATATCAATGAAAATGCTAGTCGTGAAGAATTATTAGAACAATTAAAACAGTTTGCCAATGATAAAACACAGTTAATGATCCAAGTAGATGGTTTAGAATCTCAGCTAGTATTACAACGAAATCAATTCACTATTGAAACGAAAAACATGGAATTGGAATTAATGAAGCTTTCATCAGCTAATGACCGTATGGAAAAAGAAATGGAACAAATCTTACCTCGTTATTCTTTACCACCACTTTCATCTTCTGTTTCTACAGGTATTCTTGCATCTTCTTCCTCATCATCACCATCACCAGCATCATCTAGTAATAATAAATCAGTTCATCCTAATAATTTCACTTCACCTCCTCAAACACCTAGAGTTTCTTCTCCACCACCTTCTATTGGATATAAAATGCATCGTGAATTATCATCAAATGGAAATCTTGCTAAATTACAGAAATCTAATTCGTTCCGTGCCATATCAGCCATGGATCAACACCCTGATGATCTCCATAGCAGTAGTATTTTAAGACAATCAGTTGGTCAATTACCACGTGGATCATTTGATAGACCTAGATCGTTTTCATCAACTTCTTCCTATATTAGTCGTACAGGTTCAATTCCACCACCATCAGCTCCTCCTTCTAATCCTTTACCACCTATTCCAACCACGCCTTTACCTGCTCCACCACCTTCTACTACAGTTTCCACCTCCTCTACTAACTCTTCATCGTCATCTTCTGCCAACTCGCCCATTGGATCTCCTAGACCTACATCACCTAAACCAACTGCTACAATGACAGCATCACCCCAATCCACCATTCTTAAGCGTCATGATTCAGTCAATACAACTAATAGTCTTTTAAGTGACATCAGTTTACCTAACAGTCAACAATCCACACAAACTACTGCTGATCAATATGAAAAATTATTAAGATCTTTACAACGTAAAGCACAAATAGCTGAATCTGATGTTCGAGCTCATCAAGATGTCATTAGTAAATTAGAGCATCAATTATCTAGATCAGAAACATCAGTAAGGGATGCTAAAAAACAATTGGAAGTCTTGAATAGAGAAAAACAAGCTTATAGTTTGGAAATTCAAAATTTAAGATCTCAAGTCACTCAAATCATGAGTCAACAAAAGACTACTACTGATGAAGCTAGTGAAAGAAGAAAGCAATTAGAACAAACGTTAGAACAAGAAAGAAAACTAAAAGAAAAAGCAGAAAAAGCAAGATCGATTTTGGAAAATAGAATGGAAGAATTAATGACCAAGAAAAATAAATTCATGTGTTTCTAAAGGAAAAAGGGATTAAAGGAAATATATATATATTTCTATTCTATTTCTATTTTGATAATTCTCATTATCCTTCTTTTTTATTTATTTCTTCGGATCATGTACCATTTTTTTTTTTTTTTACTCTATATCATTTATTATTTTTTAATTTATTTGTTTATTTAATCTACCAATCATTTTTTCATTTATTCCTCTCTTACTCTCTCTCCATTCATTCATTTATTTTTTAACTATTATTTATTTATTTATTTATTTATTTGTATAGCCTTGATTTCCATTTTTATAAAGTATCAAGAATTTTTTTTTTATTCTCTTAGTTCTATTTTGTAACATAATATTTAAAATAAACATAAAAATATAAAAAAGGTTAAACTTTTTATTTATTTATAACATTTAACTGGGTCAAATTTCATTTTTTCGTTTCTCTTCCCCCCGGATTTGTCTATCTGATAGTATCAATCAGTGGTGTTTTGTTGATTACGAAAAAAAAAGGAAAAAAAAAAGCCAACGCATTCGCCAACTCTTCAAACTTTAAATAAACTTTTTTAGATCTCCTTAAGCAGAAGCTTTTTTTTTTTTTTTTTTTTTTTTAAAAAAAAGAACCAAATGTTTGTTAGGTATTTTTCTCCATCTCCCTTCTCTCTCTCCCTCTTTTTTCTTTATCTAGAATCAACACCATATTTAGAATTAGTGTATATAAACAATAATCATTTATAATCCTCCCTTTTTCATATAAATAACCCAACTTAATGGGTACGGTTACTTTATAAGTTCTTTTTTTATTTTATTTGGTTTTCTAAAAGAGAATAAAAATATATAAAGTTGGCATATATGAATCATATGACAAAGGTGTTCCCTTAATACATCTATGTATATATATATATATATATATATATATATATATATGTGTGTGTGTGTGTGTGTATATGTTGTGTATTATATATATTATTTTTGTTTATCTTATATATAATTATCCATCTTCATTTCATTTCATTTCTTCCTCTTCTCTCTCTCTCTCTCTCTCTCTCTCTTTTAATATTACTTTATTTCTTACATTTTCTTTAATCGAGTTTTTAAATGAAGTTGGGTGGTTTCACGGAATTTTATAATTTGACGAAAGAGAATTCAAATCAACCAGATAATCAATCTAAAAAAAATAAAGTACCAATTTATCATCAATGTAATTATTGTGAAAAACATTTTCTTAAACCTAGCGCGTTAAAGGCCCATATCCTTACTCATACTGGCGAAAAACCTTTTAAATGTACAAGGTAACAAGTTATATATTTAAGAATAAAAAAATAAAAAGATGTCGCATTCTTAATATTAATATATACATTGGAATCAATCTATTCTATTCGTTTTTTTACATTTAGTGAAGGTTGCGGCCGTGCATTTTCGATTTTGAGTAATCTCCGTAGGCATACTAAATATCGACATGCCGTTAAAAAAAAAAAAAAAGAAACTTGTACTAGCTTATTTGAAAAATATCAACAACAAAAGTACCCGGCCATTCAACCAAAAATAGATATTTTGCCATCACCACCTACTTCACCGACGGAAACCATAAATGATATATCTTCATCATCACCCTTTTCAACAACAGATTATTTTTACCATTTTAACAAGCATATATCCACGCCCGTTTCTTCCCTACCTTTGGTTCAAAAAAATGATCATCATCATGACACGATGACTCCTTGCTGTTTAGTATTGCCAATGTCACCATCGATTAGATTAGTATCTATACCACTACCATTCAATTATGAAGATGGGCCTATTGCTTCTTCGTTAACATTTAATTACGAAAATGTATCATCTCCATTAAAAAAAAATGAAAATGGTTTTAATCAACTGGATCAGTTTCTTCATTCGGATGTGGATTATTTACTTGCTGCATCTACAATTACTAATTTTTGACTATTAAAAAAAAGAAAATAGTAAAAAAGAAATAATATATATATATATATAAAACACTACTACCACGGAAACTTTTTGATATTTATGTTGTTTATTTTTAATTATTTTTTAGCTATATACAGTGCTTTTTTTTTTCATCTCTTTAAAGCTTTTTAAATTATTTACTACTATGCCAGAATTATCTATGTTTATATACGTATTCTTTTTTCATTTTTATTTTTTTTATTCCCCTCTTCTCCTTCCCATTCGTTCAATATATATATATATATATGTATTATGTATTTAGTAACTTACATTCATTAAACCAAACTTTTTCTTCTTTTTTAAAAATAGTATGTATGAACGAAATATTTTTTTTAAAAAAAGTTATATATTTTGATTACGATTCTATTCAATTATGAATCTTTTTTTTTTTTTTTTATTTTGTTTTGAAACCGCTTACAAATAATAAAGCTAATAATAATAATAATAATAATAATAAAGGGTATTATCCCCCCACCAATTAATCAGAAGTCCAGTTTTTAATTTTTTTTTTTTTTTTTTTTTTTTTTTTTTTATCCTTTTAATGACATGTTCTCATTAAGTATATTGCTACAGAGACAAAGCCTCATTTGTTTATTTATTTTTTAATCTTGAAATTTCCCTCTGTTTAAATATAACCTAAAAGAAACTTGTTATTAAAAAAACAGTGATACGAGTGAAGCTGATGCATGAGAACTTCTTAATTCCTGTTTGTAAATTATTTTCCTTTTAATATTTTTGCCAATTTTCATAAATAATTAAAAAAAGATATACATACAAGGTTATGTATGTATATCTTTTTTTTTTTTTTTTTGATAGATGTTGTCGATTGTTGTCATTTCAATTTCATTGTCTATTAATAAATAGAGAATAAGATAAACTAAAATAAAAATTACAAGTATAAAATAAATAAATGCAAGATTACAGAAAAGGAATCTTTCTAACACTTTGTACCCTAGGTTACATTGATGGTTAAACTAACGAGCTAGAAGCAAGGATACTTACGGTATCTTTTTCTTTTTCTTCTAGAAGCTTTTTTTATTTTTTATTTTTATTATAGTCAAATATATAGAAATTAGAGTGATTATTATTAAATAAAATCATAAAATAAAATTTTATTATATTGATAAAAAATTACAATGGTGATGAGAATAATGATCGTTCCTTTTACGTTCGAATTCCATTCTTTTTTCTATCCTAAAGTATACTTAAAGTTGTTTCCTGAAAAAATATCAAACAAAACCTTTGTATATAGGATGCATACTCTTGTCACACAAGTCTTTTCGAAATAAAATAAAAAAGAGAAAGAAAGTAATTATTTAAATGGATATCAAGGGGGAGTAATTACTTTTTTTTTTCCTTTTTTTTTCTTTTCTTTTCTTTTTTTTTTGGAGTTTTAAGAATTCTTTTATTTGCTTACGTTGCTGCCTTCTGTTTTAGTATATGCTTCACAAAAAATAAAAAAAAAGGCAATATCGTTTACTATTTATAAATAAAGTTTACCAGGAATAAAGTTTTTCAATTGATAATGATAATAATAATATATATATGCATTGTATAACAACATAAATATTTTCACAAGTATAAAGAATAGTAATTTATAATCCTTAAATCGCTATTTTTTAATCATTTTTTGCTACAAATTTTGGAGCAAGTACACAAATTAACGGCCAGTGAACATGTACGTTTCATGTAAATAACAATAGTATTAATTATATCTTTAATAAAATGATGATTTCACATTTATATATATATATGATTTTGTTGTTGTATTAATAAACCAATGAATGATTATCGAGAAAATAATAATAATAATAATAGTAATTATAATAATATACATACAATAATCGCATTAATTAAATATTTGACACTTTGGTAATATGTTAAATCCTAATTTTCTTATCGAGATACTGAGATTCAAAAAAAAATTCTTAATTTTAATATTATGCTAGAGTGTCATTTTGTAAAATAAAATAAATTTTCCAAGTTTGGACAAACACCCCCCAAAACTTGGAATAGCTATTTATTGCTTAATATCATTTCTTTCTTGATATAATGCTTCTACCCATGCTTTTACTGTTGGATGTTGGAACTTGCCTTTTGTTGAATCAAAGAATCCTTGAAGTTTTTTGTTATCAGCTAAACAATAAATAAAATAGAATATGATGATATATATATATTAAATATTAGTATTGAATCATAGCAAGTAACAACATACATTTCGTTTATTTATTATAGTTTCTTATTATATTATTGCTTACATTTTTCATATTCTAATGCTTGTACAATCATTTCAAATTTATCCAAATCTTTTACTAATAATGCCTCAGGTGTTTTAGCTTCTTCATACTCTTGCCATAAGTCAACTATTTCTTTGGCCATAGGAGTATTACCTAATAATTTTTGAAATCCATCCATAGCATTCTAATAATGACAATAAAAAAGAATATTGTAAATAACAGCCTTTTATTATCTCTTAATCTATTATTATATATATATATATATATATATATAGTACCTTTTCCATATTATATTTATCTTCTTTACTAACGCCTGCATGAGGTGTAATATCACCCTGTTAATTATAAATAATAAAAGATAGAATAGATATGTTAATATATATCAAGTAAATATAGGAAAAGAAAAGTTATTTTTATTTTTTTCATTTTTTTTTTTTTTTACCACGACAGCTTCACCTAAATCATGTACTATAGACATTCTTATAATCCTATTAATATATAACACCAGAAGTGGAATGAAAGGAAAACAGTAAGTTACAAAATAATATAAATCATATTCATAATAAACTCTTATATTATATATATATATATATAGATTATTTTACTTATTACGATCTAAACTTGGATCATCAATTAACATGGCCATTACACCCATTCTATGCATATGATCAGCTATTGATTCTGGTTGACGAATACCATTATCCACCCAACCTGTACGTTTAGTCCTCTGTTCATAATTAAAATAAAAAAAAAAATATTAGATCTAGAAAATAATAAATATAAACAAGTAAATATACGAATACATATATATTTACTTTTAAGTTTTCGATAGTATGTAAAAACTTTATCATGTTTGATGCTTGGCTAGACATTTTTTATTATTTTTATGAATGGAAAAATGGAAAGTAAGAACAGGGCGGATTGGAAAAAAAAAAAAAAAAAAAGGTCGTAGTTTTAAAAAATTCTGTGCCCATAAAAAATTTAAATTTTTTTCCACTTTTTTTTTCGTTCTCTTTTGTTCTATTTTATTTTTTTAACAATTTAAATATAACTTTTTTTTTTTTTGCCCTAAAGATTTATTTTATTCTTTAATCAAAATAAAATACAGAAATAATAAAAAAAGTAAAGACGTTTTTGTCTTTCTTTTTATATTTAATTTCTATTTTGTATATTTATATATTTTAATTTCTACTTTTTGATTCCCCATTTTTACCCCCACCCCTCTTCCATCACACACCTCCATAATTTTTGTTTATAATATTTATTTATTTATTTATATATATATATTAATATGCCCCTTTCGCGACAGCCATACTCATCAGCTCATCATAAATCAACAGCATCTAAAGATATTCGGGAAGATATATCTTTATCCACCCTAATGAAACCTTTTCAACATTCTAAACACACTTCTTCGATTCATTCTTTTGCCTCTTCAACTCAACCTATGATAAATAATAATAACAACAGTTCTATTGTCAATTCACCAGTTAATAATAATAATAATAATACTATTAATACAACAAAATCTTTTACACCAAATATATATAATCAAAATGCTTCTACTAAAATAAATAATTTATCAACAAACAATATTCCTAATTCTATGTCTGGAAATGAAGGCGCATCCATCATTCTAAGTTCGGATTATGCAAGGAAAATGGTTTTTGAACAATTTGAAAAAATAGCTGATCAGAAAATGAATTTAGTATTAAATACTGGAGTAGTAAGTAGATATATATATATAATAACAATAACAATAATAGTTATAACAAATAATTATTATTATTAGAATATTAGCTAAAAATAGCATATTTTTCATTTTATTATTACTTTTGTTATTATTTATTTAGGAAATTGACTTAGATTTAAGAATGTTATTAGGTGAAGGCGTTGACCCTGTGTTTGATAAACTTATACAATCTTTAGCAAAGTTAGCTACAACACAACAAAAATCAGTGATTGACGCTGTCATGAGATGGAGAAAATCGAAAATCGAACCTTTAGATCTTAATTTTATTAAACGATTAAGGTAAATAAATAAAAATACTTAATAAAGTTAGAACCAAAAAATACATAAATATAAACAATGTAAATAAACAACATTAAGCTTTTTTTCTATTATTCCATTCTTTTATTTTATTTCTAAATATAAATATATAGTGAAGCTGCACCGCTATCTAGAGCAAGGGATGTACAATCTATTCTTAAAGAACGGCAATCAGTAAAGTCATATACATAATAGAAAAAATAAATAGAAAAATTACATTTTAATCAGTTTATGCGCATATTTATTTATTTATTTGTATCAATCTTATTTTCTTTTTATTATTATTTTGTTTTAGCTCGCTTCTGTTTATATACTTTGTCGTACATTAATTGCTATTGTTAAACGATTTACACCTCACGCTTTACCGGATGAACAAGGTGAAAATTTGGAAGAAATTGTGTTTAATCAATTAAAAAAAGCTGATCCGTAAGTAAAATAATATAAAAAAGGTTAATATGAGATAAAAATTAAACTATAATGCTAATCTTAATAATAATATTTTCATGACTATATATATGTATATTTAGTGAAACTATTAGAAGATCCAGAAATAGAACGGCTAGTATGGAATTATTCGCTGAACTTATTGGGGAATTATCAAATATTAGGTTTGCTTCAGTTAGTGATCGTTTTATTGCTGAATTAGAAAAAGATAATAATCAAACGTTAATGAAAGAACGCCAATCACATATGGAAATGTTAATTCGTGGTATGCGTTTTTTAAAAATTAAGGTATATAATAATGATAATAATAATATTAATGTGGCTTGAATATATGAATGAGTCAAAATAAAGACTTATACGAATGTATGCTGGTACATATGTATACATATACATATATAATAGATTTATCCTTTGGATGCATTGGAAGAAACGGCTGATTTTTTATCTAGTTGTGCAAGCTTTTTTAAAAATTCACATGGTATCAAAGTAAAGCATGCTTATGCTTGTTTATTTGTTCAATTGTTATTACCTGTTGCTGAAGTAGCTGTAGCTGAAGTTAACTTTCCTGCTTGGGCTAAAATGGTCGATTTAATTTATCCTCGTGCAATTAAAATGACATTAAAACCTAAACATATCACGGTAAATATATATATATATATATATATGTATGTGTGTGTGTTTTAAATAATATTTACATCTATGCTAATGTTTTCTAATATGTGATTTTTTTGAATTTATATTATATATTATATATTAAGGTTGCATTTCCTTTGGTGACAACATTATTATGCGTTAGCAGAAAAGAATTTTTTGCCCAAAATTGGCCAAGTGTATTGGAATGTTGTTATCAAAAGTTTAATAAGGTAATATATATTTACACGTAATTATATATATAAATATACTTGGGGTAATCTATATGCTGATTATATTTTATTTATTTATTTATTTATTTATTTTAAAAAAAAAATAGGATAAATATACTAGACAAATGGCTCTTGGTTGTGTATCACGTATTGTATGGACTTATTTGTTTAGATGTACAGAAAGTATATCAACTACATTCAAAAAATTGGATTCCATTATTAAAACTATATTTCCACTTTATCGACGTGCAACTTATCCTACAGATGTATCCTTGGACCATTTTATTCTCATCACATATTATGCGTTGATTAAGGATGTAGATAATGCTATGAATAATATTATTTATTATTTACTGAACATGGATAACAATTTAATGCAAGGGGGTACTACTACAGCAACATTAGGACCATCATCAAATAGTACTTATGCAGGATCTTCAGCTACTGTTTTACATTGGGAATACCTCAGCCCTGAACGAATGATTATTGCTATTAGAGCCTTTCAATTGCTATTGACAGATTTAGAAAATAATAGACAAAAACCACCTTTTCCAGTAGATACGGATATGGCATTAACAGGACTGACTTCAACTTTTAACAGCTGTAGTGCAGATGTACTAGGCGCACCCATTCGTGCTATAAAGGTGGATGCAACGGAAAAAATGGAAGATACCTTGACTCGCACATTACTTAGTTTGGATCAAACCTTTGGTAAATTATTGGTTTTGGATGAGAAAAATATTATTCACAGAACAATGTCCAGTACTATCGGTTTAAATACATCATCGTCAGTCAACACGTCTTCATCAGTAGCAGTAATGCCCACACCTTCTTCTTCTTTAGCTCCTCATGGTTCAGTAATGTCAAGTGCACCTTCAACAATGGTAGCCAACCCTTCCTCTTCAACAATGGTAGGTTCGTCATCAACTGGTACAAATAATGGTGGTGGTGGTTATGGAACTAGTGGGCTTGGTAGTCACAGCGGAAGTTTGATCAGTAGTCATCATCACCCATACCACAGCAATAGTATTGTTGGTGAAAACTCTGGTAGATCGCCAAGTTTTCTTACCACTGCTAATAATAACAATACCTCGTCTTATCCGGTACAGGTATTTGGAAATACAATCACTGGAGCATCGGGTAGTAATAGTTCTTCAGTCAGCAACGTAACAGGTTTATCTGATGGAAGTGGGCCACAAGTTCAATATCAATATAGTTTGTTTGCTGTTTCCTATTCAAAGGATAAACAACCTTATTTTGATTTACTCAAGACCATTTTAGATTCTATGCCCCGTTTAATGCCATCCGGGATACCACTGCCACGTATTGTTGAAATGTTATCTCGATACACAGTTCATATCGACCCTGATATTATTCAAGCTGCTTCTCAAACATTACGTCGTATTGCAAATCAAATTGATAGTCAAACTGTAGTTACTGGCTATGCTAAATTTGTAAATAAATTGGAAGATAAAGTATCTGACATTATTGTATCCTTATCAAGAGGAGTAGGCACTTCAATGCTTTCTGCTGGTAACAATAATACGGGTAGCAGTAGCGGTAACAATAGTATTAACATCAGTAATGATAATAATACTCCCAATAATAATACCAATAATAACAGTAGTAATAACGGTAGCAATATCAATATGGCTAACGATTCAGAAGAAAATAACAATTTTGGAGGTGTACTACAGTTATATGTCGATTTATTAGCAATATGGGTTGAAAAAGTAGAACTTGGTTCATTACGTGAAATAGTTATGGCATCACCATCGCCTAGCCTTATTGAGGATGTGCAATCAGATGTAACTAGATTGTTTGAAATGGTAGAAGAAACGGAAGCAAATGGATTAATGTATCTTTGCAGTCGATCAAGAATAGTAAGACATATGGCTATAGAAATGATTCAATGGGCAGCGAAGTTAGAACAACGTCTCGAAGCTCAAGTTGAAAAGGAAACTATGGTTATCACAACAACATTTGCGTCATCTACTTCTTCTTCTGCTAAATCAGATACTGTTGCTACTCAACAATTTATTCAACAATTATGGGGATATATTGAACAACAGAAGACAAGAACATTTGCAAGATTAATGAATATTCTTGAAAGTGCAGCTGTTGGACAAGAATTAATTCAGTTTGATAAAGATAAAAATCAACTGTTTGGTTCCAAACTATCCATTGAAACAAGATTGCGATTACAGCAGCATCAAAGAAAAACTACACAACCAATCTTAATTCAATTAGCAACTTCAGATAATTCAACAGATCAATGGATATGGCATATCATCTTCATGAAATTAATTGATCGAATCTTTACTCATTTCCCTGATACAGTGGCTTTATGCAGGCATAGCATTTGTGATCGGCTTGTTCAAATCCAACCTACTCTTTTAGCGTCAATCGAAACAGTTAAAACAGGTGGTACGGGAACACTTAGTATGGCAAAAAGTAACACTTCCAATCAAAAAATATCAGCAAGTAATGATCTTATTGATCAGTGGAAGATTTATTTGGCCTTCGCATGTATTACAGCAACGGATTCTATGATTGCAACCAATAATATAAATAATAACAGCAATGGTAACAACAACAACAATAACAATAATAATAGAAACCGTTTATCAAAATTAAATGCAGCAGCAGCAGTAAGCGCTAAAGTTTCGGATAAACGATACCCTGCTACTGGATGGATTGGTGGAGGAAGAAAAGGATCAACAGTGACAGAAAGATTAAATAGTGCTCACGATCTTTTTAAAATGGTTTTGCCCTTCTTACCTTGTGAAAATCGGCCTATACGAGAAGGTACTATTTATGGATTAGGCCATATCCATCCTGATTCATTTAATACATTACTTCATGATTTACAACCAATGATAAGAACCATCTTGGATGATGGTAAACACCGTACAAATCAAAAGCCGTATCAAAATAAGCGGATCAAAAAACATGATCGATTAAGAACATCTTTAATGCACTTATTGGCTGATACGGCATCTTGTTTAACCTTTAATAAATCCAGTATCACTAGTACATTAAAAGATAACAACAATAAAAACGATTTGGATCGTGAAGATATCAGCAATAAAAAGAAAAACAACTGCTTTAATCATAATGGATCTACCACAGGAATGGAACTGGACTCAGAAACAAAATCAATATTTAGTTTAATTATGTCCTATATTAAAGAAACAAAAGCATTTTTGAGTGATCCTGAAGTTCAATTAGAATGGGAATATCATAAATTAAGAGTCTATCTATGTCGATTGGTGGAACAATTATACAAAGTGATTATGGATTTAAATGACCCTACTTCGATTATGTCCTTTGAAACAAGACTAAGTCTTTATAAAATGTTTGAAGAATGGTGTGGTTATGGTGCTTACGCAAATATAGCAAGAACACGGGATGATGCAATGATTCATGATGTGTTAGAACAATGTAAAGATGCCAAAGATCGTGCAAGTATGACAAAGTTAATGGAAGAAGAACGTAAAGCTTTAGAATCTGCTTCTCTTGGTGCTATGGCAATGCTATGTGTAAGTTATTTTATTTTATTTATTTATTTTTAAATATATACTTATATAAATCAACTAACCTATTTATTTATTTTTTATAAAAAAAACTCTTTCCTCTATTTATATTATATTATATTATATTTATTTAGAGGGGTCCATTATATACGTTCCTTGGTCAAAAAAAGGCACGACAAGCAGTTATTCAATTTGATATGTTAAATGTGCTTAGATGGATCGATTCTGTTTTTGAAAGTCCTGATCCTAAAAATCATTTGATAGCAAAAAATGCATTGGAAGCATTGCTTATTTATAATCAAGATCAAGCTTTATTATTAGACGATATTATCGAACAATGCTATGCTGGGAATCCAAAATTAGAATTTACTCAAGGATATTTTCAAGCTGTAGCCGATATAATTACTAGTGTAAATGATTATCCTTGCCTTCCTCACCAGATTATTTGTCTTGCACTTTTTAAGGTTGGAGATGCCAAAAAAATAATTAGAAAATCAGCCATGCAATTACTACGCGTTATGGAAGAACGGACTTTTGGTGATTCTTGTGCTAAAGAATATGAAATAGGAATAACAAGCAGTTTACCAGCAATCTATAAACATACTCAAACCTTATTATCAGCTCGACTATCAGTAGATCACCCTGAACAGACATATAATATTCTATCTGAAATTACACAACGATTTGAACATATTAGTCCTAATAGTCAACGTGAAGTGCTTGTTTATATGCTACCTTGGTTTAGAAAAGTAGAATTATCTATGGTACCTATTGGAAATAATCCATCATCAAATTCCTCTGCTGTAGCAGCTCTACCACCCACTCATAATCAAGAAATGGAACTTAGCTCAATGGCCTACATTGTTCTTTCTAATTTATACTATATTACAATTAAATTTGGTGATATATACGTAAAAGAAATAGCAGCATTATGGAATCAACTTGTGGATTATGGTCGTAATGTTCGCCCCATTATTACTTATTTATTGGATATGGGTTTAGAAAAAAGAAATCCATGGTTTTTAGTGCACGCAAAACGTGTTTTTGTTTGTCTTGGAAGAACTCCAGCTTTCACTCATGTTGTTGAAGAAGCCATCTCTGAAATTACACCAAGATCAATGGTACCACAAGTTAAGGAGCCTTCACATCAACTGAATCGTCATCATGGTATGTTTGTGGCCGATACAGAAAAAGTATTACCTCCTTACGCTAAACGACCTGCTTTTTCAAGAGGACAACTAGCAATGGTATATTTAGTTGACTTGGCAATTGAAACAGGCGCTGATCTAGCGCCTCACCTCCCTCTATTATTACATGCTATATTTGTTCAATTAGACCATCTGACAAGTATTATTTGTGATCAATCGAGATGTTTACTAATCAATCTCATTCATGCTATTATTGTACGCCAATCCATAAATCCCGAAATCTCTGCTCTTGGTATGGAAATTATTCAATGGTTAACTGCAAAAGAAGGAAAGCGGTTATGGGCTTATGAAAATATTATACCAAATAAGAATAGACGATTACAAAGTAGTCAAGAATTAGAAGACTTAGTGCAACGTATTTTACTTGTCTTTTCACATGAAGATCCTGATTTACGACAGAAATGGGGTGAAACGGCTTTGAAATGGGCAACTTATTGTTCTGTACGTCATATAGCTTGTCGATCTTTTCAATGCTTTAGAGGATTACTACCAGCTTTTAATCAACATATGCTTGCTGATATGCTAGCTAGATTGTCAACTACCATTGCAGATAAATCAGAAGATATTCGTGGCTTCTCTTTAGAAATCATTTTGACATTGACCAAAGTAGCTCGTGCTATGGATGCGAACCAATTAGAACAATTCCCACAATTATTTTGGGCTGCTGTTGCATGTTTATTTAGTCCGTTTTCATCAGAACATCTGGAATCATTGGTTTTATTGGAAACTATTTTATTAAAAGTCCCGCCTTCCAGTACTGAAATATTGACTAGTAGTTTTCCCGTTAATTGGTCAAGCGAATTTGATGGATTACAGCCCTTATTACTGAAAGGTTTACAATTTTCCTTAGCTGAAGAAAAGACATGGGTTATTTTAAGAAATATCATGTTGTTGGATAATTCGCCGTTGATTGATCCCGCTCCAACAAGATTTATGTATTTACTCTTGGGTGCAGTACCACGACTTTTACATGGATTAGATCAGCAAAATGAATCAGCAAATGTCCAAAAACAACAATCGAATTTATTAGATGATATCACAGCGCAAAATAATAATAATAGTAATAGTAATAACTTACTCAACGACGAATCGACTACTACTGATATATATTTAAATGCTGTGGAATTAGCAAGTGATCTATGTAAATTGGCAGAAAAAGTGGGGTTGACGGATGTACAACGTGTTCTTACAACTTATCCAAAACAAAAAGCAAAATTCCAAATGGATTATCTCAAACAATTAGTAGGAACCTTACGCAATGTTTATTTAATGGATCAAGGCCATGAAGCATTGATGTTTGCTTTATTAATGATTAACAATACATTAGACTATTATCAAGATAAAACTTTAATGTTAATTGAAGTATTGATTCCACATGTTCTTCAGTCACAATCATGTAACAAAATTGAATTAAATACCCTAACACCATTGCTACAATTAATTCAAACGCAATATGCTGATCGCGCTCTTGCTCTATTGAATACGGGGATTTCAACTATTGGAAATAGTTATTCAGATTCACCTAATATGGCTTCTTCTTCTTCTTCCTCCGCTACCTCCGCCACTAATCCTAGATTATCATCATCTATTCCAGTTTGGCGTATGGATGAAAATATTAGTGCAACAATAACAAGAAAAAATATTCAAGCTGTTGTATTTGAATGTTCCTCTATTACAAATAGAGCACCTATTGAACACAATATACAGTTCTCTATTGAAGACTTTTCTTTATTAACTGGTGATCAAAAAATGACAGCTGCTAAAGCAGTTGCATCTGGTGTGATGACTACTTTACCTATTCAACGTACGGGTAGTAGTAATGTGAATAATGATAATAATAATAATAACAAGAGTAATAATAATAAAGGTACACATGCTTCCCAACAATTCTTATCAACAAAAACACCATCTTTGTTATCATCAACTCCTTCGCCATTACCTTCTCCTAATTTAATACCAACTCATTTGGATGTGGAATCTTCAACTAATACTATAACATCTGATATATCATCCGCAACACCAACCATTATATCATCTTCTACATTATCTTCTACTTCATCTACTACAACAACTGTAGTAAACAAACCAACGAATGACTATAATAACAATAATAATAATTTACCTCCTCAACAGCATTTTACATCAGTACCACGTGAAATAATGAATATACCTTCAATTGATATAGATTTAAGTTCTGATAATAATAATAACAGTAATAATAATAATAATCACAGTAATATTAATAATAATCACAGTAATATTAATTACGAAAATAATAATAGCAATAATAATAATAGTAATAATCTAGTAGCACCTTCAATAACAGTTGCAACGGCAGGTATTCCACAGCATGGTGAAGAATTAATGAACGCATTAAAAGATTTGGATGACTTTTTCAATGAAGAAACTGAAGGAGTACCATCATCTTCCGATTCATTGGCATCATTTCAACAAATGGGATATGATTATACCAATAACAACACTTAATAACTATATATTTTGATACTATCATTATTATTATTTATTATTTAAATATCATCAACATATACTTTTTTTTTGTACATTTTAGTTATTTAAAAAAAAACACCTTTATAATTAAAAATTAAATACACTTGTAATAAAAAAATTGTCTTTAAAGCATTTGATTTTTAAATCAATTATTTATATACTTACTTTTATAACTCAAGCATTAATTTATCACCAAAACATTCAAAAAAAACGGGATTTAAATTTTTATTTTATATAACCTTTGTTCAATTTTTTTTTTTTAAATTATTTCACTTATTTTTTTTAAAAGACATGAGCACTATACAATATACTGGAAAAGTTATTGCTCTCATAGCTACTTTATTTTTATTTCATTCAGCTTTCTCAACATATGAACGTAATGTATACATATATACATATACATATATATATATATATATAAGTTATTATTTTTTATATTATAAGATAAACGATTTAATAATAATAATAATAATAATAATAATAATAATAAAAGACTATATAACTATTAGAAACATTTTATAAACTAATCAAAATATTTATATATTTATATATGTATTATTCATTTAGACTTAGCATATCTAAGAGCAGTAGATCAAAACGAAGCAAGTCTTCCTATTGATGTAAGTATATACATATATACCCAAACACGATAATCTGATGATATAGATAAATGTATATTTATATACTTATTTTTTCTTATTTAGATTGTAGTAGAGTGTTTAGTATCAGCATTCATTACTCTTTTTGGTGTTATTTTATCGACTGCCCCCTTTAAAAATATTCTTTTAGAAGCTGAAATCATGAAAATGTAATTAAAAATATTACATATATATATTAAATAAGTTGAAAAATGTTCGTTGAATGTATATATGGATATATTTTACTGATATTATATAATTTATAATTTTATATTATAGGACTATCGATAAAGTGGATACCCAACCATCATTTATCACCTTTAATCATCGAAAAATCAATTCTACTTCAGCACAATTAGAAAGAAAATTATAAAAAAAGGCAACTATATACATATTTTTATATATAATTACATGGTACATTTTTTATTTATAAACACGATTTATTTATTTACTTTTTGGTGTATAAAAAGTTTTCAGCTTACAATTTTGATAATTTTTTTAAAAAAAATGAAAATAAAAATATACTTTAATCCTGCAAAAAAAAAATTATATAGATATTGACCGACTACTATGCTTTTAATATCACTTTCAGTCAGTTAGAACAAGAATCCTAAAAAATTAAAAAATATAAATATATATGAAATTATACAGATATAAATGATCAATTACATATTACCCTATTCGTTTATATACTCTCACTGGTAATAATAAATTGGCATATATATATATATATATATATATATATAGTATCAATAATAATAACCTATATTATAAAAAAATCCTGATCATCAATGATATCCTTTTTGGAATAGTAGATTTTATAATAGAGCCAGATGGATCGTACAAAAAAAAAGATTTTGATTCGGAATCTGAATTTTTCAAAACCTTTTTTTAATCAATTTTTTATTTATCTTAGCTTTCTTTTTCTTTTACTTTTCCCTCTCCTTTTTAAAAAGGTTTTTTTTACTCTTAAAATAGTTTTTTCATGACCCATTATGCCATTATCCAATTTAATAGAGTTAACTAATTTTGCAGCAAATGGTACTAATGGTGGCGATAAAGGCACTATAGGCACACCCAATTTAACTTGGCTTAACGTTGCTATTGCTGGTGGCTTTATTTTATTTAATTGTAATATAGAAAATATAATAGAACTTTGTATATACAAATATATATTTATATTATTATTATTTCTTTCTTGTTTTTATATAAATAATTAGGTGCTGTATCAATATATCTTGATTTACAACTTGAAAAATCATTAATCATAGCAGCCATACGATGCCTTGTTCAGCTTACTATAATGGTAAAATAAAATAAAAAATATACATAAAAAAAGCCTTGTTTTTATTTGTGTTTTTTATGCTCTTTATAAAATAAAGTATGGGTAATAAATAACTGTTTATCCTATTTCTGTTATCATTATTATCGTTTAATAGGGTTATATTTTAGAAGATGTTTTTAAAGCTAACCATCCAGGTATTGTTATGGTTATGGTAGCCGTACTTATATTATTGGGAGCCTATGAAACTGTTTATAACAAATCCAAACAAACTTATCATGGCATGGTAAATATATATGAATATATATATAAAAGAATAATTATAAATTGATTTTATTTTAAATTTAATAAACTAATTTTATAAATTTTAATTTATTTATTTATTTTTTTTACCATTTATTTTATTTAGTTTGTATCTGTATTAATATCAACAGCTATTTCAGCTTTAATTATTGGTGTTATTGGATCAAGATTTGCTATGGAGCAATCACCATTTTGGGTACCACAAACCTTTATTCCAACTATGGGGATGTTATTAGGTAATTTGTTAAGTGGTATGGCAGTAGCTTTAAGTAGCTGCCTATCCAGTGTTAGCAGTAACAAAGAACAAATAGAAACTTATTTGGCTTTTGGTGCCAGTCGATGGGAAGCTGGGCAATCAATTGCAATGGAAGCCGTACGTTTAGCCATGTTACCTACCATTAATCAAATGTCTGTGATTGGATTGATCTCTATTCCTGGGATGTTGAGTGGTCAAGTTTTATCTGGTGCCCCTGTGATGAATGCAGTTCGATATCAACAAATCATTATGTTTATGATTTCTGCTTCCACTGCATTAGGTGTATTAGGCGCAGTTGTCTTTTGTATCCAAGTCATTATTGATGGGAAAGATCGACTTCGTCCTGAACGTATCGTTCCTGGTAGACCAAGTTTACTTCAAGATATCAAATCTTTAATGATGGTCATCTATCGCTCAGCACAAAGCTTATTCTGTGGTTGTTTCAATAGTAGAAAGCAAAAAGATACTTATGATCCTTTACAACAACAAGATGACGATCAAGATCAAGACCATGATTATGATAGTGGTGAAGAAAATGAAAATCAACAACAACCTTTATTACGTTAATTTTAAGATACCATTTTAACCTCTTGTTTATTTTACTACCTTTTTTATTTTATGAGAATCTCAACCCTAACTCACTCTTACATTATTTTTATCCAATTGTTTTTTTGTTATTATTTCATTTTTAATTAGTTTTATATTTATTTATTTCACTTATTTACATATTATTAATACCTCACTCTCATTTACATACATTAAATATATATATATATATATATATATCAATACATTAAACTTTTTGTAGCATTATACAATAAAAGTTTTTTTTTTTTTTTCTTAGCGCGCTAAATGTTTTAGACTAATAATAATAGATATATTTAAATTATATATATATAAATATAAATATACATATATTATGAAATAAAAAATACTGCAAGAATTCATAACCTCGGGATCATAAAAGAAGAAATAAGGTTAATCAGCGTTTTTACTAGTTCACAGACAAATACTAGGCCATGACATAGATTCCTATTCTTAAATTTTTTGTTGTCACTATTATTTTTTTTATTTTACTTTTATATTTTTATCAACTCGTATGACAAATATTTCTTAATTTTAGATACTTTTTTTTTTTTATAAAATATAAATATTAATCTTGAAACGTACACTGAATAGAACTGTTGCTTTTTTTAATATTCAAATATTTTAAATTTTAAATATATATTTATAATAGTATAAAAACACTTGCGCTTGAAGAAAAATGGAGTTTAAAATATTTTTTAAAGAATAAAATTAAAATTTTATTTACCTTTTCTTTTTTTTTTTTTTTAAAGAAAAATATATTTTTAATAAATGTGGATCGAAGATCTTTATCCTATAAAATTAATAGAAAAATCTAGTGAACGTACAAAGTTAACTTTAACAGCTATAGCGGCTTCAGCGTTAACGGCCATTAGTATATATAGCTACCAAACAGCTAGACGTCATTCAAGAACTCGTCATTTTAAAGAAGAGCTACAAAGAGAAATATTACAAGAACAAAATGAATTATTACCACCTTCCACTACCTTTTCTGTTAATGAATTTGGATTAATTGATAGTACTTCTTTATTAATGAATCAACAAAAACAGCAACAGCAACAGCATCAACAACATAATAATAATAATAATAATATGATACACGATCCAACATTGATAGAAGAACAGTTGGCTAGAAATCAAGCGTTTTTAGGTGAAGAAGGATTAAGCCAAGTAAGAAATGCTTGTGTGATTGTAATTGGTGTAGGTAGTATAGGTAGTTGGGCTGCTTTAATGTTAGCAAGATCAGGTGTACAACATTTACGTTTAATTGATCCTTCTGTTTTGAAACCAAAAGATATATCTAGTCATGCGGCAGCGTCCACAGCTACTTTAGGTCAACATAAAATCAAGGCATTACAGCACATGATTGCCCAGTTTGCACCCTTTGTCACTATTGAACCTATTATTGATACTTGGCAACCTAAATATATATCTTTACCTTCCACTTCCTCAAAAATTATGGTAGTAGATTGTTTAAACCATTCTTCTTTGGATAGAAAAATAGAGCTGATAAAATATTGTCATTCTCGTCAAATTCCATTAGTGTCAGCTTTGGATCCTGGAAATAAAGTAGATCCTACTCGTGTTCAAATTACTGATATTAGTGACAGTTTTGGTAAAATAAAAATTGCAAATATATATATATATATATAAAGAACATTATAATAATTCATCATTCATTTTTTAAACAATATATTTTCTAATACAACTTTTTTTTTTTTTTGACAGGCGATCCTTCTGCAAAATATATTCGTCGTAGATTAAAATTATTGAGTATTGATCGAAACCTTCCTGTGGTTTATTCTATTGAAAAACCTATTGATCCTAAATATATACAAGGTAAATATATTAAATAAACAAATATATATATATATATATATAGCTTTGTTTTTTATTATATATAAAATAATAATAATGAGACATCATTAAATTTAATACATGTATAAATATTATTTTTTATTTTATTTTTTCTTAATTAGATAATCAACGCATTGTATCAATAAAAGATGATGAAAATTTATTAAAATCACCTAATAACTTTAAAGAACAAAAGAAACCTATTCTTGGAACTATTGCAGGCATGTTTGGTATGTCATTAACGACTTATACATTATTACAATTGGCCGACTTTTCAGCATACGCATTACCAGATTTAAAATTAAGAGATAAATTATACACTCGGATTCATCAAGATTTTAGAAAAAGAGAACAGCAACACTTTCCACAAGATACATTTTCTTTTGATATAAAAGACATTGAATATATGTATGAAGAAATATGGTATGGTAAAAGCGTTATATCGGGACCACAAGAAAGAATCACTTTAGTGCGATGGGATAAATCAAAACCTCTTAGTTATGTCAACACCGTTTGTATGTCTAAAGAAGAATCTCGTGCTCATGATATATTGCCTATAGATACAAATTTAAGACAACATTATGGAGATGGTAATTATAATAACAATATTTTATTTTATTTTATTTTTTAAAAATGATATAAAAAAGATGACCAGATTTCGCGATGCTAAGATATAAACATATATTTATTTCTATATATTTTGAAAATTTTTAATAGATGTGGTGGATTTTATTGAAAGACAATTAGATGAACAGGCTAGATTTGAAAAAATTCCAAACTATTTATGATTGCAAAAAATTACATATTAATATTAGCAATATATATATATTAAAAATATGCTTTTACATATTCTGATTGAAAAATAAATAGATATGGCTTAAAATAAACACTTTGATTTGCGTTTTATATATTTAAAAAAATAGAATATTTTTTAACCTAGTTTTTTTTTTATTATTTTTTTTTTTTTTTTTGCTCAAGTTCTATCTGAGGTTCAATCCTTTTATAAGAAAATGATTAATTGTATACAAATAGGAATATTCAATCATCTCAATCGACTGAAATTTCTATAGAATCAAAACGTAACTATACTATATACTGGTTAATTATAAAACTACCTTGAATATTGACCGATATATTCAGAGGTTCATATATATTAAAATTAACGCATTTACTTACTTTTCTTTATATATAATAGTTGAATCAGTACGAAATTTTAAAAAATTAATATAAATTGTTTCAAAGGATCTTTTCCAATTTATATATATATATAGATTTAAATAAAAAAATTTTTTATATAATTATAGTAACTTGAAATAATTTGAGGGATTATAACCAAATAAAGATAAATTATACATAAAAGGAAATAAGCTCACTGCACAAAAAATAAAAAAATGCGTATTTACTTGACAAATAGTATTCTTTATTTATTATAAATAGATGAAATGATCATATATATGTTTTAAAATTTAAACCCGGTTTCTTGTGCGTAAATTTGTTCGGCTTGTTCCTTAGCATGGCTACATACGTTTTAATAAAAATAAAAAAAAACATAAATTAAAAGTGATAATTTTTCTTTTTTCTTTTTTTTTTTTTTTTAAAAAAATGGACTTACTGTTTAGCTTTTTCTCTATCAATGAAATCTAAACCTTTAGTTTCAACAAGTCTATCTACGGTAGCACCAGTGAAAGCAGCAAGGAGTTCCTTAGCAGTGCTATGAGTAACTTCTTCACCATTTTCTTCTTTATGTTTATTGAATTGTCTCATGGCTTCAAAAGCAGCAGCACCGGCAAGAAGTTCATGAGTGATGGAAGCTTTGTGTTCTTCAGTAGGTTGTTCATTGTCTAAGATACGGTAATATTCTTCTACGTTATAAGTCATATTTGATTTATATTATTGTGTATATATGTATAAAAGAAAAAGAAATGAAAAATCGAAAATTTTACCATTTTTATATCTTTTTTTTTTTTTTCTTCTCATCATATATATATATATAAAGCAGATGGTTTATAATATTCAATTTATAATTTTACTTAAAATAGATAATAAAATAATAAAATAAAGGAAGCTTGGCATTTTTTTAAAAGATCATTTTATTCCTTTTATCCTTTTATCCTTTTTTACATCATTTATTTTAGCTATTTTTATAATCTAATTTCATTTACTCAATCAGTATAAATGTTACGGCAGCGATGATGGTTATTTATTTACCTATTTATTTATATAGAGTTACAATATGAGTACAAGTACTTGAAAAAATAAAAATTAAGAACACATACTAAAAATAAATTAATGAAACAGTATATTAATAGGGAATATTTGAGCTAATATATAATATATACAATCATTTATATGTAACATATTTATTATTTACTAAGAGTGACATGAATGAAATAAATAACTCATATATAAACATTCATATTATGAAACAGAGTCATTTTCTTTCCATAGTAATGTAAATATCATAGTAATAAGCTATCCAAATAAATGATGATAGCTTGATTAATCTCTTTAGTAAAAACTATTATATATCAAATGTAAGCATATTCATAAACACACATACAATTATAAAATAACTCCATTTCTTTAAGGATAAAGTCTAATGTATACTATTTGAATAAATAACAATGCTGTATTTGGCTTTAATAAAATCAATTCAGTCCTTTATACTCAACTAAATATTATTATTAAAAAAAAGCTAATATTTATTTCTTTTTATTTTTTAAATAATCCTTTCTTTAACCATTTTGGTACGGATTTAACATTAGATGACGATGTTGATGATGATTCTTTTGGCGGAGGAGTTGGTGGATTAGATTGATTGTTGTTGTTAGATGGAGGGTCTAGTGGTTTTATTTTATCCAAATAGTCTTGTTTAAGAATAGGTTGTCCTATTTAAAGTAGAGAATCAAAGAAAATAGAAAAAGAAGTTGATATGAATAAACTAGAATAAAATGCTATATATAATATTAGTATTAACGATTACCTTTAGGGCCGGCTTTTGGATCTAACCATACTAATAAAACATTTGAAGCAGGAGCCAAACCAGCCTTATAAATGGTAATTTCAGGTTCCGTCAATTTAGTACGAGGTGGAAGGCATAATAAAAACGCTCTATCAGGTGTAGCTAAGGTAGATCCAATAAATTCATACATTGCAGCCACTAGACCATTAAACATAATACAAAATAAAAGGAAAACAATTATATATATATATATATAACCTTTGTTTTCATTTCCTTTTCCTTCTTTTTTATTTTTCTTACATGTATACATTACCTTTTTCTTTAGATTCAAAAACTGCTTGAAGTATTGTATGATCAGGTAATCGAACTCGAATCGTTGTCTTTGGATATTTTTTCATTTTTTCTAATTCTTCAATATTACGCATTTTTTGAGTTTTAAGTGGACTAGAATAATTACATGTAAATAAAAGCTTATTAATTAAAAAGTAGTATTTATAATATTTATTCTTTTACTTACGCATCTTCGAGTGCTTGTCGATAAGCAACTTGGGCTTTATATAATTTAGCAACTTGATTAGAATCAAGTTTGAAAAAGGATTCAGGTACTTCAGCTAATACATGTACATATATAAAGATTCAAATCGAATGATTAAGATACTATTATTGAATAATATTATGATTTTTTCTACTTTATAGTTTTTCCTTACCTGGAGTAGAAGGTGCATTAGCAGGAGGACTAAATACCTGTACTTGACGATCTACTTCATTTTTTTCAATAGGTGGAGGAGGAGGGGGAGTTGTTGTTTCATTATCTTTTATTTCATCAGTAGGCTCCATTATATTATTACTATATATAAATAGGATGAATATGTATATTTTATATAGGCTAATAAATAATTAATTTAAATATAAAAATACAAGTCAATAGATTACAAAAAAGTATTGAGGAAAAAAAAAAAAGAAAAAAAAAATAGCTTGCGTATCATTTTTTTAAAAAAAATGACGGACTTTAAAATACCTTTATTTTTAAATTAAACAATGCAAAACCATTGATTTTTTTTTTATGCTCTTTCTTTTTTTTTCGCAGGAGGTAAATGATGGTGCGTATTATTATTTTTATTTAAAAACACACCTTTGATTTTTTTTGGCTATTATTAACATTATATAATATATTATTTTTAAATTTTTTTTATATACTTTAGAATTTCATCATCCTTGTATAGTTGCCTTATATATGAATACCATTATCAAAGCGAAAAGAAAAATAAAATAATGTTGATCTATCAACAAATACTCCCTAAACATGTATATATATATCGATAAATATTCAGTACTTTTTATTTATTCATTAAAAAGTATATATTCAGCTATTCTACTTGTATTTGTTTGTTATTTTTCGTCTTTTAATCCATATAATATTGAAAATGAACTTTTAAATTAATCCATCAATTTCCAAGATCACCTTATAAAAATAGATCAGCTAATAGAGAATGGACATGTCATGGCTTTTTTAAAATATTAAATCAATTAATTTATTATTATATGCAAATATATATATATATATATGCTTGGGTTATTATTACTCTTAATGAATTAGTCAGTACCTATTACCACCCTATAAAGATTAGTAACAAATAGAGAGCAAAAATGTTGTATACGTGTCAAGATTTCAAATTGACACTACTAATATCAATAGAAAAAGATAAATATATGGTTTGAACCTTGGTATTTTTTTTTTTTCTTGTTTATAGATTTTTATTTAATTATCTAAAATGTTCATCAAGTCATGATATATGTATACATGTACATTAAAAAATGATCTACCAATCAAAATTCAATAATGAAATTTAAATCATTATAGTTGATTTTTATATATAAATTAAAAAAAAATCTTGTTTTTCAACTTTCCTTCCTTCTTTTATTCTCAGACCTTTTTTTTTTTATTATTATTATTAAGATCATAAGATGAAACGAAATAT
Source organism: Cunninghamella blakesleeana (assembly GCA_017871115.1). NCBI lineage: Eukaryota > Fungi > Mucoromycota > Mucoromycetes > Mucorales > Cunninghamellaceae > Cunninghamella > Cunninghamella blakesleeana. The sequence goes on along the minus strand of JAFCIZ010000002.1, from coordinate 3,572,188 downwards.
CTTTTTTCATTGGAAACTTCTATTTATCCACCCCCAAAATGGTATGCAATAAACAATAAGGAAGCATATATTTATTTAATATATATAATAACAAACCTCACTTATTATTTATTTTCTTCTTCTTCCATTCTTTTCCTTTTTTCTTTTTTTTCCTTTTTTTATATTTTAATGTGAAAACAATGAAACCAACACCTAGTTACCATAGTATTAATGAAGTAAATAATGATGTTGAAAAAAGATTAACACCAAAGAGACATAGAAGGCCATCTTCACGTAGTTTATTATCACCAGTTATTTTGGATCCTAATAATAATAATATCAGTGGTAGTGGTGGCGGTAGTGGTAGTAATAATGGCCTTCTTTCAATTAGTACCAACAACAACAATAATAATCATAATCACCATTATAGAACTATTCCTCTTTCACCATCCCCTTCTACAAAGCATAGAAGAGGAAGTGAAGTAGATCATCGTACAATCATTAAATTATTTTTAACAACTTGTTTTATATTGATATCTTTATTTTGTTTTAATCGGTTTTTATATTTTTGGAGTTATGTACACGAAAGTAAGATAGGATATAAGACTTGTAATAATACCAACAAAAAGGTGATTACCAATGATTAAGCTTTTTTTTTTTTTCTTTCACTTTTCTTGCTTCATTCTATTATCTTTTTATTTTAGGTATATCTATTGATGATGCAAGTCGACTTATAAAAGATATACCATCCACCCTTTATTTAAAAGATCATTTAAATTATTTTGGAAGTCAAAAAAGATTAGCAGGCTCAATTGATGATCAATCTTTGGCAAATTTAACTTTATTAAAATGGCAAGAATTCGGTATGACGGATTTACAAATAGAAACGTTTTATCCAACTTTAAATAAACCTTTGTATCATGAAATCTCCATTCTTGATCAACAACAATCATCATCATCTATTCTTTATCAGACATCTCATTCTATAAAAGATTCTTCTATTCCTTTTCATGGTAATGAAATAAAATGGATCAATAAAGCAATAAACTATAAATAAATACTTGATAATGAAGCATTCATCTTTTTTTTTGTTTTATTTATATTTATAAATCATAATTTTATTTATTTATTTATATAGCATATTCTAAAGATGGAAACGTTACAGGACCTATTGTTTATGTGAATTATGGTACCATCAATGATTTTAATTATTTAATACAACAAGGGATCCAACTGAATGGTACAATAGCTTTAATACGCGGAGGTGGGGAAATGGATCAAGCTTCCATCATGACAGGGACAAAAGTGATGCTAGCTGAGAAACATGGTTGTATCGGGGTTTTAATTTATGCAGATCCAGGAGATATGGATGGACCTGTAGAACATAAAAAAGAACAAGATGCTTATCCTAATGGACCTTGGCGGCCAAACTATTCTGTACCTTATGCTTCTGTAATGAATAAAGCCATTATGGTGGGTGATCCTTGGTCATCCGGTGTAGGAATTCCTTCTACTCATACTGACAATGATGATAATAAACATCAACAGAATAAAACAAACGTATTACCAAATATTCCTTCTTTACCTATTTCTTGGGATCAAGCTAGTCAGTTATTAAAGTTAACAAATGGATATGGTATACTTGATCCTCCTCAAACATGGCAAGGCGGGGATAATCAACAAAATACTATTCTTTTTCATTCTGGGCCTAGCTCAACAAGAATTCGCTTAATCAATCAAAACCTCTATCAAGCTGTTCCAATTGAAAATGTTATTGCTCGTATTCCTGGTCAAATTGATACTTTTAAATCTATTATTATTGGTTGTCAACGCGACTCCTTTTCTTCTTCGGGTATTATTGAAAGCGCTTCCTCATCTGCCATTATGGTAAAAGAATACTCTTTTTCTCTCTCTCTCTCTTTTTTTTTTTTTTTTTTTGTTATAATATATATATATATATACATATACATTTATATATATTATCATCATCACTCATCTGATTTGATATGGTGTCTCATTAATTCACTATTTTTTTCTATTTTTTTTTCTATTTTTTAATATATTTTTTAGCATGAATTAGTTCGCACTTTGGGTCAATTGTTAAAAAAAGGGTGGCGACCCAATAGATCTATTATTTTAATATCATGGGATGCAAGTAGTTATGGTTTAGTAGGATCTACTGAATGGGTAGAGTTACACAAAGAGTGGGTATATGAACAATCCATTGCTTATATTGATGTTGGTAGTGTTTCAGGAAATCTATTTGATGCGCAAGGTTCACCATTACTCCATAGATTACTTTATCAAGTAACACAAGATGTATTTGACCCACAGCAAAGTCAATCTATTTATGATGCTTGGAAAAAAAATAAATATATTTCATCGCCACCTTCATCATCTTTTATAACAACAGAATTATCATCAACATGTATAACTAATATAACTTTACATCAGCAACAGGAAGAAGATGGCGGAGAAGAAGAAGGAAATAAAGATGATAGTTCAACTATTCAATATCCTTATAATACAGTATTAATTGATCCTTTAAAGGTAAATAATGATGGGTTTGCCTTTTTTCAACATGTTGGTGTTCCTACTCTTTCACTTCGATTTAAAAGTAATCAGTTTGGTGTATCTAACAGTGAAGAAGACAAGTAAGTCGAGATAATGAATAATAATTAGAATGATATAAATCATGATCTCATTTATATTACCATTACTATTTATAATAGCCTGGATTGGATGAATAAGTTTGGAGATAGTACCTTTACATATCATCAAGCAATGGTTCGTATAGTTGGATTATTAACGTTAAGACTATCCAGTGAGCAATTATTACCCATGTATCCAACCGATTACGCTAGCTTACTATTACATTATGCAGATGAACTAAGCGCCACTCATGATTGCCGTCCATTACCATCATTAACCACCTCCTTATTGATGTTACAATCATCAAGTGGATTTTTCTATCGTAAAGCCGAAAAATACCGACGACAATTAAAAGTGAAACAACATTATAGTAAAAAATTGAAAAAGCACATGAAAAGACATAACCAAGCAGTAACTCGATTTGAACGTAGTTTTTTGGATCCTTTGGGTTCCCCTTCTGATGATCACCGCCCTTGGTTAAAACATGCTATTTACAGTCCTCAATTGGATGCACCTACTACCACTATTCTTTTTCCTTCAATTGTACATGCCATTCAGAAGCAAGATCCTGTATATACTCGTCAAATGGAAGAACGGGTGACCGCTATGATCATGACAGCTCATGATACCTTACATATATAATCAATATATATATATATATATATATATATAGTTATATATTGGAAGGAAAATAACAATAAAAATAACAATACTAAAATATATTGATTATTGAATTAGCTTATATATTATTCATTATATACATACATATGTATATGTATATATATATATATATATTTATATATATATATATGTATCATATATTCTATATGTTTTAGCAGTCAACTTTATCGGCCAATAATAATGGATTAATTCTTTTTTTTTAAAAAAAAAATAAAAAAATAAAAATAAAATAAAATTATTTTCTACCTTTTTTCCTCCTCCTCTCATATTAAATTTTAATTTTTGCCTAGTTAATATGAACAAAGGATGGTATACAACTAAACAAACAATAGAAAAAAAACAAATGCGTTCATTTTTAACGGGAGTAGTAGGAGGAAGCATGATAATTATTTTTGGAAATACTACATTAAAACAGCAAGCTGAAATAAATACAAGAATGATGAAGCAACAAATAGAACAAATGAAACTCGGGTATGAAATAAAAAGTGGTGTCCCTTATTTATTAAGAGATGAGGTAATTTAAAAATAAATAAACAAATAAACAAATATTTATATATTTATACTTTATATTTTTATTTTTTCCCTTCTTATTAAAAAAGGCATTTATAAAAAGAATGAAAAAAAATCCGTATTATTATTCTTCTTCCTCTCAATATCATTGGATGATACAATACGTACAACATGAATGGAACCTTGGTATTTATCAATTGGCGAATCTACTAAATAAACTCTTTGGCTAAAAAAAAAAAAATAATAAACAAATCATTTATAATACAACAACAAAAACAACAACAATAATAACAATAACAACACTGTATACCCAGAAAAAAAATTATCGGATAATTACACTTTGATTACTTTATATAAGAAATGAAATCATGCAACATCATTTGATACCATTTTTTTAAGAAAAAAGTTTAAAATAATACGAGCAAGGAGTTGAAAAAAAGTATGGTGGCAAAAAATTTATTTATTAATAAGGGCCCTCTTTTTTAATATAGAAATTCCTTTATGGAGAATTTATATAATAAAGATAATAACCTATTTATTTATTCATAATTTGAAATATTAAGCTTTTTTTAAAAGAACCTTTCTATGTGTGTGTTACAGTAGACTTCTTTTGTGTTTTTAGTATAATTTCTCTTTTACTTCTTTTTTTGTACCTTATTTTTTTTTGGGTGAGAAAAAAAAAAAAAGAGATTGAAAAATATTTTTTATCTCTTTTTTTTTTTTCACTCTCCTCACTTTTTTTTTTTTTTCTTTTTCCTTTCTTTTTAACAACTACTATTTTATAATGTCCATTCATAAATTAGATGAAAGCATTTTTTTAAAAATCATACGCTATTTACATTTACAAGATGTTCAAACAATAGGTCAGACTTGTAAAAAGCTACATCAGGTAGTTTATAACAATCCTAAAATATGGAGCCATATATTATTTCCCATTCAAGACACGCGGATTACAGATACTTTTATCAAACAACTGGTACCTCAAATAACACGGCATTATGGGATCCATCATTTAACATTAATACGGCTACCTTTGACATGGAAAGGATACTTTTTTATATTTGATCAATTTGCTCATTCTGTAGATAAAATTCAATTGGAAACTAACATGGGAGTGATTGATGATATGGTGTATCACTTGTGTGTTTTTACGGCAACTTTAATTCTTTTACAACAAGATAATAATATTCCTATTACATTTCGACAATATTGCATTGAACCTGAAGTATATGACGAATTGTTATCACAGCACGGTTTTTTAAAAAAGAAAAAGTACGATGAAGATAAGGTGACTTTTATGATATCATTATTTCATCAATATACTCTGGATGATCCACCTTTCGAAAGATTAAATGAATGGTATACAACTTTAAATAACAGCAGCACAGACCATCCATCATCATCGGAAGAAGAAATAAATAATAAAAAAATGACTCAACTTCAATCCATCGTTTCCTTTTTAGCTAATAATCGACATCTTATTACCCACAAATCTTTGCTTGGTCAAAAAAGAGTCCAAGATCATTTAGATTCATCATCAAGAATAAAACAACGATTATTATCATCGCCTAGTACTGCTACTGCTACTACTGCTACTACTACTACCACCACTTCATCTGCATCTCCTAGTTCTTTATATGCTTAAAAGAAAGAAAGAAAAATCAAAATCCTACGTGTTTCATTATTTATTTATTTATTTATTCTATTCTATTTTATTTTATTTTACTTCATTTTAGTTTATTTTATTTTATTTAGTTTAGTTTAATTTAGTTTAATAAATACTAATACTAATAACAATAAAAAAAACAAAAAACAAAAAGAAAGATACATCATGTATCATTTAAATTATCATCTAAATATATATATCATGTTTTTTTTTTTTTTTTTTTAAAAAAAAAAAAAAAAAAAGGGTCGGTAATAGGGATGGTATGACTCTTTTATGCAAGGATAACTTGACATTCGTTTTTATCCCATGATTTGTTTATATTTTTTATTTTATTTTATGTTAAGGGTCATTTAAGCATTTGATTAAATAGTGATAATATAATAATTTTTTTTTTATAATGTTTGCTCCTCATTGTCCTAGACTCTCTCTCTATGTTTTTTTCCCTCTCTCTCTCTCTCCTAATTTTTTTTTTCTTGGGTTAAAACGATGGTTGTTTATACATATATATATATATTGGTTATAGTTGTTTATTAGCTATATGATGGATATAAATATAGGTTTATAATTAGATTATTCTTTTTTTATTCTTTTTTTATTCTTTTTTTTATAAAAAGTAGGATAGAACGATGTTATTATTAAGGAGGTTATAAAAAAAAGAAGGGAATCTCCTTTTTTGTATAATAAATTTGATTATTATTATATGTTCACATTATCACAATTAAAAAAGTGTTATAATACTAGTAGTATAGTCGTTTTTAGTCTGTGTGTTGGAGTAAAATTATGCAGATCAAAACCAAATTTTTTTTTTTTGTTTGGTCTCAAGAACGAAAAAAGAGTGAGGAGGAAAATAATAATAAAAAAAAAAATGAAAAAAAAATATAAAAACCAGGTATAATCAAGCCTTTTTCTTTCTTTCTCTCTCTCTCTTTTCTTCTATTTAATTATAATAAATATATAATATAACACCTTCTTATTTTTTTCTTTTTTTCTTTTACTTTTTATTATTTACTTGTATTTTTATTATTTTATTAAATAAAAATAAAAAAAATAAAAAAATAAAACAAAGCTATAAAATCAAAATATCAATAGAGTGACCTTTCAAAACCTTAATGGAACCTAATATGACATATGTAGTAAAACCTGTCAACCTTGAAGGAGGTCAATGGTAAATTCATATTAAAAAATTAAAAATCTTTTCAATTTCTTATTATATTTTTATTTTTTATTTAGCGGTTGGTGTGGAAAATATGGTCATAAAAGGCTTGCTTGTCCATTTTTAAAGTGATGGTCATTATCCTCTTTTCTATTTTCCTTTTCTTTTTTTTTTTTTTTCTCTTTCTCTCTCCTTTCAAGATATTCATCTTATATGTATAAATTTATATATTTATATATGATAAATGATAATGATATTGATTTACCATCTCCTCTCCTTAATAGATCTACAAACAAATCATACAATACACATTTATTTTTTTTATGTTAATCCATTTTATATATGAACTTTTATTTTTTTTTTTTCTTTTTTAATTTTTATTATTCTATTAATTATCACTTTATAATTACTCTGGCTGTAAATATATATATATATATATATATATATACATATATACATATATATATATATATTATTATTATTATTATTATTATTATTATTATTATATTTTTTTTTATACGTCAACTGATTATTATGCATATCTTTTTTTTTTTTTTTTCAGCAAATTATTACCACTCCCTTTTAAAAAATAAGCACTTTATCATTTTATTTCCCTATTTTAGCATTTATTACTCTTTTTATTATTATTATTTTTTTCTTTTAGCATTTTTATATAAATATATGAAAAAAAAAGTCTTTTTTTAATAAAAAATGTTTATAAAAGTATTATATCATAGCCATTTTTTATTTTTTAGTACTAAAAAAAAGCAATTTACGCGGACTTTTTTTTTAGTCTTTTGCATTAAATAATATTTGACAATAATGAAGAAGCTTCCACCTCTTTCCAAGACTTTCCATGAAAAATGGTAATTGGCCAATCAAATAGCGTACCTGAGTTTTATTTTTTTAAAAAAATCTTTTTTTAAACCTATTTTCGGGACCCCCTGAGGTGTTAAAAAGAAAAAAATTATTTTATTTATTTTTCTTTCTTCTCTTTTTTTTTTCTTTATATTATTTATATATTATATTAATTCATCATGTCTGAAGGAAAAGCTGGTAAGGTTATTTTAATATCCATTTTATATATATAAATCTATTTTGTATATAAAATTATTTTATTTTGTTTTTCATCTCGATGAATTTAAAACACGCGTTTATACTAATATATTTTATGTTTTTCTTTTTTTTTAACTTTCAGTTGGTATTGACTTGGGTACAACGTAAGTTTTTTTTATTATTTTAAAACATAAAAAAAAAATTGCTGGAAGCAGTAATAGCATCAGTGTTAAGATATTCATCCCGTATTTTTATTTATTTTTATATAGCTACTCTTGTGTTGGTGTATGGCAAAACGATCGTGTAGAAATCATCGCTAACGACCAAGGTAACCGTACTACTCCCTCTTATGTTGCTTTCACCGATTCTGAACGTTTAATTGGTGATGCTGCCAAGAATCAAGCCGCTTTAAACACTGCTGGTACCGTTTTCGATGCCAAGCGGTAAGTGATCATGATAAAATAATATTTATTATAAATATAAAATCGCTACATATTGACTCATAATTCCTTTTTTTATCTAGTTTGATCGGTCGTCGTTTCAATGATGCCGAAGTTCAATCTGATATGAAGCACTGGGCTTTCAAGGTTATTGACAAGGATACCAAGCCTGTCATTCAAGTTGAATATAAAGGTGAAACCAAGGTCTTCACTCCTGAAGAAATCTCTTCTATGGTTTTAGTCAAGGTAAGTTTATATATATATATATATATATATAAAAGATCAGTAGTATTTTCCTTGTTTTTATTTTCGGTGGAGATTGGAATCAACTAGAACAAAAAAAATTTTTTTTTCTAAAATGGAAACTTATTATTTACTCATTATATATATTATGATGTAATAGATGAAGGAAATTGCTGAAGCTTATTTAGGTACTACTGTCAAGAACGCTGTCATTACTGTCCCTGCTTACTTCAATGACTCCCAACGTCAAGCTACCAAAGATGCTGGTTTAATTGCTGGTTTAAATGTTCAACGTATTATCAACGAACCTACCGCTGCTGCCATTGCTTACGGTTTAGATAAGAAGACCGAAGGTGAACGTAACGTTCTTATTTTCGATTTAGGTGGTGGTACCTTCGATGTTTCCCTTTTAACTATTGAAGATGGTATCTTCGAAGTTAAGGCTACCGCTGGTGATACCCATTTAGGTGGTGAAGATTTCGATAACCGTTTAGTTACCCATTTCATCCAAGAATTCAAACGTAAATTCAAGAAGGATATCTCTGGTAACGCTCGTGCTGTTCGTCGTCTCCGTACCGCTTGTGAACGTGCCAAGAGAACTTTATCTTCTGCTGCTCAAACCTCTATTGAAATCGATTCCTTATTCGAAGGTATTGATTACTACACTTCTTTAACTCGTGCTCGTTTCGAAGAATTAAATCAAGACTTATTCCGTTCTACTATGGAACCTGTTGAAAAAGTTTTACGTGATTCCAAGATTGATAAGGGTTCCGTTCATGATGTTGTCATGGTTGGTGGTTCGTAAGTATCTTGAATAATATAATATAATATAAATATAAATAAATAAAAAGTGGGCATCATATTTATTCTTTCCTTTTTTATTATTATTATTACCCTATAGTACTCGTATCCCCAAGATCCAAAAGATGGTTTCTGACTTCTTCAACGGTAAAGAACCCAACAAATCTATTAACCCTGATGAAGCTGTTGCTTATGGTGCTGCTGTCCAAGCTGCTATCTTATCCGGTGATACCTCTGAAAAGACCGACTCTTTATTATTATTAGATGTTGCTCCTCTTTCTTTAGGTATTGAAACCGCTGGTGGTGTCATGACTGCTTTAATCAAACGTAACACTACCGTCCCTACCAAGAAATCCGAAGTCTTCTCTACTTATGCCGATAACCAACCCGGTGTCTTAATTCAAGTTTATGAAGGTGAACGTGCTCGTACTAAGGATAACAACATTCTCGGTAAATTCGAATTATCTGGTATCCCCCCTGCTCCTCGTGGTGTTCCTCAAATTGAAGTTACCTTCGATGTTGATGCTAACGGTATCTTAAACGTTAGTGCTTTAGATAAGACCACCGGTAAATCCAATAAAATCACCATCACTAACGATAAGGGTCGTCTTTCCAAGGAAGAAATTGAACGTATGGTTAACGATGCTGAAAAATACAAGGCTGAAGATGAAGAAGCTGCTTCTCGTATCCAAGCCAAGAACGGTCTTGAATCTTATGCTTATAACTTACGTAACACCTTACAAGATGAAAAGGTCGGTGGTGCCTTACCTGCTGATGATAAATCCAAGATCTCTGCTGCTGTAGATGAAGCTATCCAATGGTTAGATAACTCTCAAGAAGCCTCTAAAGATGAATACGAATCTAAGCAAAAGGAATTAGAAGAAATCGTCAATCCTATCATGATGAAATTCTATCAACAATCAGGCGCTGCTCCTGGTGGAGCTCCAGGCGCTGCTCCAGGCGGATTTCCTGGTGCTGCCCCCGGTTCTACTGATGAAACTGATGGTCCTTCCATTGAAGAAGTTGATTAAACTTCCTCCTGTTTATAATAGATATAAAAAAAAATCCCAAAAACCTATATATATATTGTATCATTTTTTTATTATTATTTTATCAGCTTTCTGTTTTTTTAAGGTAGATTCTCTTTTATTTATTATTTAAATCACTTCCTTTTTAATATTAGAAATTAAGATCATTTAACAAAAGAAAAAAAAAATTAATTAAATAAAAACTTGTCTTGTTTTGTAGAAATAAAAAAAAATCATTAGTGTAACTTGTAATAATTAATTGTAGTTTATAAAAATAAATTTCACTTTTTTTATAAAATATAGGTAATAAATATATTTTTTTCGAGTACAAATTCAAAGTAAAAAACCGTATATAGAAATATATTATCTTTCTATTTCTTTTTATCATTATAAAAAAATGTTAATTTTATATAAACCTGTAGCTTTCATTTTTAATCAAAGTGCTTTGGTGTATATAGGAAATTACTAGAAACACAGGCTAGTTTTATAATTAGTATTGCATATTGCGAAATATATGTATATATATGTTTTCGCTTATATTGAAAAAACTACTAATTAATTGAATTTTAAGAATAAAAATATAGCATATGTATTAAGAATAGTTTGATATCTATAAAAGTCTACATGTTTAAGACATCAAACTGGATAAAGCTAACTATATTAGGTGCGTTTCACAATAAAAATGTATATCTAGTACGTTTTCTTATTGTCTTTTGGCTTGGTTAAAAAACTTGTTTATGATATAATACAATTAGATTAATTCAAGCCATACGTATTAATATAAAGAGATGTTTTTTTTATTGAGAAAAGAATATAAAACTGAAGTAAATAAAAGCGTTATGCTACTGCTTTAATCTTTTACAAAACTCCCTATTTTTACCACTTCTCTCTCATCTTCATTTTTTAAATAAATTATATATTTTATATTGAAGGATATTTCTTTTATAATAATACTATATTATTATTACTAGTATCTCATAATAAACATTTTTTAAACAAGTGATTGAAGTCTATTCTTTTAATTGTTAGCTAAATTCTTCCAATTATAATTTTGTAAAAATAAAATAAATGAATAAAATAGCAACGTCATTTTTTTTTCTAATTTATGATATATTTTTTAATTTCTGGTTTTTATCAAGAGCAACAAAAGAATTACCAAAATATATTTATGATATAATAGGAACATAATGACACATAGATTTATAAAATTGTAATAATGACAATAATAAAATAGACGTAAAATAGATTGGTTGGTCATTTTTATTTAAAGGGATGATATGTTACAATTATATTTTTTTGAGCAAATACATATGATTATTGTTTTATTGTTCAAATAGAGAAGAGTATATTTAGCCATTTTCCTTTTTCTTGAGCAGATTAATAATTAGTTACTTTGTTTCATTTGAACCAATAGGAATAGAGCCATATAATATCGATGTTTGCTTATATACTAGTAGATATTTGTTTAGCTAATGTGTGAAAAAAAGAAGTATTAAGCTTATATATACATATATATATATATATATATTTATAGTATTACTACGTGTTAAATTTGTCTCTTGGTAAGATCATGATCCAATAAAATAGATTCTGTATATTAATATTTATCTACCCTTATACCCATATATTAATTAATCTTTTCTGTATATATATATATGTATAACTTATATTACCTATAGAGATGCCAACCAAAAGCTTCAACGGGTTAAAAGATTTTCGTCTGTTCAGTTCGATTTTCGCCTAATTATATAACATATAATCAAGCTACTATGTCAACATCCCAAACGATCGGACTCGTATTATACCTTTCCCCCTCAAGGCACCATCGAGGGTTATCGAAACGCAAACAATCTTGCAGGGTACTAGGTAGAGCAAAGCCCAACTAAATCACACACAACATTTATATTCTCAATACAAACACCGATGATCTATGGCCGTATTTAACAATATCAGTTCATTTCACTTATTGTCATACAAGCTTGCCACCCTTCGAGCTTTTTTTCATCATATATACATATATGTGAAAAATAGCCATAACGAAGAGAATACGAGTATCTTTTTTAAAAAACAAGTAAAAATAGAATAAAGAATGAAAAGAAGAAAAAAAAAGGATGAGAAACCTATTTCTTTTTTTTGAATTATTCAATTTGTATAAAAAATTTCATTTCAAAAAATAAAATAAAATAAGTTTCTTTTTTTTTATATAAATAAAAAAAAGCAGGTTTCTTTATATATATATATTTAAACAAAAAGAAACCTATAATGTATTTTATAATGTGAATTTTTTTTTTTTTTTTGATACAAAAAAAGCAGGTTTTTGATTATTATTATTATTTCGAGAACTTTTTATATAAACAGAATACTCATTTTATTATGTACTTTTTTTATGCATATATACTAATAAAAAAGAGTACATGATAAAAACAAGTATCATTCATTATTATTTTTTCATTTTTCTAAATTACTTTTCTATCATTTTTAAATAAAACTTTTGATGATAATGGTTATCAATGACAACAATAGCAATATAATACTTGTTTATGTTTCACTATATAATTCATTACGTAAAAATTAACTTGGAAAAGAAAAAAAAAGTGATCAGTTGTAGTTTTTTTTTTTTTTTAATCAATATAACACCAAGTTCCATAAGCAACGCACGAGAAACACTATATATTTAATCATTTATTTTAAAAAAAATTCAAAAAAGAAAACAGAAAAGGTTTTAAAATAAATCATAAAATATGTATGGTTCAAATATTTTATTTCTAATAACTAGTTATTTAAAAAAAATCATACATGTATAATACTTCCACTTGAATTTAGACTAAATAAATTTTTTTCGGTTGTCTCAATAAAAAGAAGCGTCTGAATTTTAATTTTTTTGTCTAAATAAAATAGATAATTTTATTTAACTTCAAGCGTATTTTCGAGTTTGTATATTACAATCTCTGCATAAATGTTTTTAAAAGTCAGATATTTTATTTTTAAAATGTTGTTACTACTAAACTTTTTTTAAGATGTTTTATTTTTTCATTAAACGATTTTATATAATTATAGATGAGTATATGATTTTAAAAATAGGATTAAAATATTACGTATATATATAATATTACCAATTAATATTATTCTACATATGTTTTATGAATTTTTAAGATACATTGTCAAATACTATCGTATAGTAGAGATGATATTGATAATGACAATATAAATAATTTGTATATTTTATATAATGAAAATAAGCCTAGATGTATGAAAAATATATAATTAAGTTATAAAATTTATAGTATTTCAAATTTAAGATGAAGTATATTTGTATATTTGTTGTGTAAATTTAAAAATATATAACCAATATTGATCTTTAATAGAAAATTTTATTAAAAAGTAAGCAATTAAATAAAAAAAATTATATAGAAATTAAAGTATACTAATTCCATCATTTATCCTTCAATCCACCCTTTTCACTAATTTGTATTATCGTCATTTTGGCTCTTCATATGTTTAGTGAGAACTAATCTAAATGACTTGAAGTTTTCGCAACAGATTGCTTCTTTGCACTTAAAACCACTCTAAAATATGTAAAAAAAATAAAAATAAAAAAACATACAATTGCATTAATATATTTTAATATAGTTACATTTTTTATAGATTTACTTATTATTTTATAAGCACTGTTCATACATACTGGTAACTTGTTGATGGACAGTTAATTCGGAGCTATTGTAATAAAAGCGTTCGCAACCACCAACCCCACAATACTTTCGTATCTAATAAACAGTAGTTCAAAAGAGAATTGTGATCAGAGATAATATATATATATATGATATGTACATATAGGCATATTTATAAAGTAATTTATAATAATTTATTATTTACTTTCTTGTATGGTTGGTTGGTTGGAATATGAGTGTCATTTGTTCTATTTTTTACGGTATTGAAGTATTTGATTGATAATTTTTCTAAACCATTGTTCGGTGATAAACTTTCTAAATGATTTATAAAATTTTGCACACTTAAATCTTCTGTGGATGCAATTACTGGGTAGTTAGCCGCCCTTAGGATATCATTAATAGCATACCTATTTAAAGGGTATGTATCTCTATGTAATAGAAATAATAAAATTAAACAAAACCAATGTTATATCAAATATAAATAAAATATAATTACTTACTGGCTAACTACGTTTAGTACTTGATCATCTTTTTTTCATCAATATAATCTAAGTAAGGTACACTATTATCAATCCTATGACTTAAAACACCAATTTCCATGTTTTCATTGATGATGAGGTTGTATGCAAGTTGTAATTTTGAATGAAAAGGGCTATTATCATTTTTGGCAAGTTCAAGGCAGTTTAGCATTAATTTTTGCTGTTTAATACGATATAGAGACTTGTAGAGCCACCAGTACGAGGATAATTAATTTGGATTTGTATCCATTTTATAGTTGTTACATCCTCAAGATAAATGTAAAATCTATGGAATCTTGCATAGTCTTTGTGATTTTGATAGGCGTGCCCTACATTTAATGAGTTATCTGAGGCCATCAGTCCAAATATAAATAATATATATATTTATCTAATAGAGTAATTATTTAATAACAAATTTTGGAAGAAGACGATCCCAAAACTTTTCATTTTTTATCAAAGCCTTTCCAGTACACGTATCAGCGTATAGTTCTAAAGTATTCCCGCCATACACACTTGGTTTTTTTAATGTTTTAGTAAATGATTATTAAAATTTTGTTTAGAAAGAAAAAAAGTAAAAAGAGAGGGAAGAAAAACCTTTTATACTTTTGAGAATCATCACGATAATTTAAACCCCGTGAGAAAACTAAAAATTTATCAGTGTTTTTCTAATAAAAAACCAATTTTCTAATTTAAAAATAGATGATTAATAAAAATATAAAAATACAAATATATAAATTATATTACTGATAAATACCTAATTTTTTATAGGATGATTGTATATCATTGATAAACTATTCAGCTTCTGTAAACTCAAGACTATATAAAGTAAATATTTTTGTAAAACACGTACATATATTATGATATTTATAGGTCATTGTAATTTTAGAAGATTCATCAAGTACCTCATATAGCCTTTTTCAATATTATATACATAACAATTACACCTAATGTGTATTATATTTTTAGAGTAAGGCCAATAACCCTCTACCTAAATATATTCAAAATGAAACTCTAGGTAGAGTGTGAAGACTGTTCTAATATTTATCAATCTTATTTTATGCAAATTGAGTTTAAATTTGGCAGAAGGTTATTTTTTTGAAACTATTACACAGTGTTTGCATTAGAAAATGTTCTTTTATTCGATTTTTTTTTTATCTCTATTTCTTAATATATCAATTCTATACATTATTTTTAGCTATTTTATAACTATTAATACATATTTTTTATTAATCTTATTTTATATTTTATTATATGTAAAAAAGGTCTTTTTTTTTTACAATTTTACTACGAAAAATATTTTTTATTTCCTTTTTTGGAATTTTATTTATCAATTGATATATAAAGAGACAACATAATTCGATTACTTGGAACATGAATATCTCGATACAAAAAAAAAAAGATTTTATAAATACTATATAAAAAAATAAGGCACATATATACCTCGTGAAGCACTTTTTATCAGATAAATTAAAATTCAGAATATCCTGCATGCCCTATTTTACTTACTATATTTTAGAACCTTTAATGTAAAAAAAATCTAACCAGATGCTCTTTCTCTAATTAAATAAATAAATAATTAAGTACTCATAGTCTTCAATATAGTTTCATTATAAAGAAATGAAATGAAAAAGAATGTCATGAAATTTTTTGGGAATATTTTTTTTCTCTATTTATTATTTATTTATATATGTACGTATTAAAATAACGAATGATAATATTTATTATATACAATACTTATATACATGAATATGATATATGATTCGCTTCTAATAAATTAACTTTGCATAAAAAATAAAAATAAAATTCTTCCTTTTTTTTTTTTTTTCCCTTTTCCTTACACATTTTTCTTTTTTTCCTTCTTTTATCAACCCATTTAATTACTAAAAAACATGTACACAAATGAAAACATCCATGTGATAGGAGCCAGTGAGAATTTAGGAGAAAGCATAGTTTAACGGGTACTTGTCAAGGGGATTCCCATGACAGTTTATATCTGTAATCCAAAAAAAAAAAAAAAAAAAACTTTATTCCAAGCGGACTGGCATATTTAAAATCATCCAAGGGGGTTATAATAAGTTGACGCCTTTAAATAAAGTATCCAATGTCATACACGATTATTTTTATTAATAACCGATACTCAACGAATACTCCTTTTATAAGAAAAAATAACCAAAGTCAGCTATGTGATCCAAGTGAAACAAAGAGTTAACTTTTTTTCAAGATCTGCCCAATTTGTATGGCGAACTCCATTTATTGATGAAGGACACTGACTTGTAAAGATATACCATTTAGTATTACGATTCCTAGACAATTTCACAACATTTAATGCGGTTTATGATCAATCATTTATGAAAAGATTTGTCTATAATTCAATATATATATATATTTATAGTAGCCAATCTCCTGATGAAAAGGTAAAATGAATTTCTATTAATGATAAGGCTGATAGGTTGTGGTTATCATGACGAATCTAATTGAAAAATACAATAATTCAATTTATTTATTAATTGGCAATTTGATGGATAGGTAATGCAAGAGTAAGCATTAATATCAAGGTTAATGGAAAAGATATTCAGTAATAGCAAGAAATAGGTGATCAAAATGCATTTTTTTTTTTCAATAAATACATGATTTAATAAGATGGGTTGGTTTATTTATTTGAATATATATATATTATATAATGTTGAATGAAATAAAATAAAGGTGACGAATGACGAAAGATAAAAATAATAATAAATAAATAAATTATGTAAGAATTTCAACACCATTTTCTGTTACTAATAAAGTATGTTCAAATTGAGCTGATCTTTTACCGTCCTTAGTTGAAGCTGTCCAGTTATCGGGCCTACATATTTATAATTTTAAACAAAAGGAAGAAAAGAAATGAGTAAAACTGTTAATATTATAATATTTTTATGTTAATATATATATATATCATTACCAAAGATGATCTTTCCAATCGCCTTCACAAATCATAGGTTCAATAGTGAATATATGACCAGGTCGAATAATACCAATGGCCTTGTTATCTATTATATAAAATTAAAAAAGAAATAAAAAGAAAAAAGAATAAAAATTTGAGTTTTTTTTTTAGGCTTGTATTATTATTTATTATATGTTTATGAACTTACTTGCATAATGAGGAATGTTGGGTGCGCAATGGAAAAATTCATTAATACCATGACCGACGAAACTACGTACTACTGAAAATCCATTCTTGGTTGCATGTTCTTCAATCACTTTACCGAAATCTCTGTAGCGTACACCAGGTTTGACTAATATAATAAATAAAGTGAAATTAAAAAATAAAAATAAGTAAATATACAAGGTCACTCCATATATAAATATATATATATACGTACCCATAGCAATAGCTTTTTCTAAGCATTCTTTTGTTGTTTGTACCAATTTTTTTCCAACTTCATCTACATTTCCAACTAAATAGGTACCGTTTGTATCCCCATGGAATCCTTTATAGAAACAACTAATATCAATGTTTATTATATCGCCATCTTCTAAAGGTCTTTGATCAGGTATACCATGACAAATGACTATAAATAAAAAATAAAGTAAAAATGAAAGAGAAAAATAAATATTATTATTATCTTCATATATATATATATATATATATATATTAATCAATTAATTAAAAGAACAAGGTTTGCTGTTATTTACCTTCGTTAATAGATCTATTTTTGTAATAATTAAAAAAGTAAAAAAATAAAATGGGTATATTTTAATAATTAATTCATCATCACCCAATTGAATAAACGTATATGTGCATCTATTTAAATTATTTACGTGCAGCATGACTTGGGGAAATAATTATAGTTTAATGGAGATGGATAAGCACCACGTTCGATAGTAGCTTCATGTACAATACGATCTGTTGTAATTAAAAAAGAAAATAAAGAGAGAATAAGAAACCAGCCATGGTAATTTTTTTATAAAAAGATAATAATTATGTTGCCATTTACCAATTTCATCAGTAGTAATACCAACACGAACAGCTTTAGCAGCAATTTCTAATACTTCTCTTGTGATCTATATAAATACATGAAATGGTTTATCACCATCATTATCATTAGTATTATAATTTTATAGTGATAATTATATATATGTAGATGTAGCTTACTCTACAAACTTCACGCATGGATTTAATTTCTTCTTCATTATGAACTTGAATAATTGTACTCTTATTGTTCATAAATTCTGATTTAGGAATGCCTGTAGAATAATAATCTGGTTTAGGAATAGAATCAGGAACTTGACGACGAGGTGATAAAGGATATACAGGGCGAAGTTTTCCAGTATAGTTGAAAGTTGGGAAAGGGTCATACAATTCTATGTAAACCAAATATGTTTATAAATATATATATGTATAGATATAAGTATTCATATTCGTACAGATTGACATGCTTTATTTTTTTTAAATTCTATTTATTTATTTATCTATTTTTTTGCATTACTTTTAGTTGAGCTGTGATTTGCTTTATGAACGCCCTATAATTTATGTATATACATATATAGTTAGTATATAAGATCGTTGTACCTTATATTGTTATAATAGTTTCATAGATATAGTATGCTTTTTTATGTTGGTTATACCCATGATTTTTTGAAACAATCTTGAGAACAAAAAAAAGAATTTTGTACAAGTCTTTGCTTGACACAAGTAGGACATTGTAGCCGGGCTACATTATTACATTCTAAAGAAGAACAAACAGTATCTACTTCAGTTGCCATATTTTGTTAGAATAAATAAATAATAATAAAGAAATAAAGTAGCTAAAAAGAAAAAAATCCATAGAATTTAAAAAAAAAAAAATTTACCTGCCGCAGTCAAAAAAAAAATTATGGAAAAGATATTAAAATTCCGGTTTTTTTTTCTTTTTTCAAACAGTTTGCTTTAGCTTTTCTAAACTAAACTATAATAAGATTTATGGTTTAAAATTTTAGTGTTTATTTCAATACATAGCGTCAAAATGATCCGAAATTTATGCTTTAAATAAAAGCATTAAAAAAATTGTTTTCTTTTTTCTTTTTCTTTTTCTTTTATATATCTCTTTTATAAATTCATCTATATATCTACTATATTAAGCATATTAAGCATATTAAAATGTTATCTGTCTCTTCACACTGGAAACAAGCTTTTAAAAAAATGGCAAGAATCAATACACCCTATCACTGTTATCATGAAAGAATGATGAGTGGATTTTCACAAATGTCAGATAATGACCCAAAGGTGCTCGAAAAAGGAAAAAAAGCTACTTTAAAAAAGAATACAAAAGAGTGGAAAGAAGAGTTAGCTTCTCATAGTGAAGCTATTGTAAGTATATTATATATAAAAGAATATGCTTTTTAATAATGAATAAAAAGAGAAAAGAGAATAAGCATTGACAAAATACCTTTTTATATTATTACTATTAGGTCAAAGCTGATCAACAAAATGATAAATCTATTGATGAATTAAAAGAAGAAACCATTCAAACTTTTAAAAGAAAAGAAATAGAAGAAGACGATAATAGCGATTCTATTGATGATGAAAAGAAAGGATTATTGTCTAAAAAATAGAGAAAAATCTCGCATAGTTTAAGCTGTACGGCGTTTTAAATTTTATTTTTAATTTTTTTTGTTTGTTCTTTCTTTTTATAAATAAAACTTTTTTTTTTCTTTCTCTCTCTCTCTTTTTACAACAAATAAATTAATATGAAGGTAAATCCTTTATTCTTTTCTTTAATGACAGTATTAGCATGATAAAAATAAAAGTATTCAATGCCATTATTATATATATATATTCTATCCTTTTATTATTATTATTTTCATTTTAAAAATAATATAAGATAGCAATAGAAGGTTGCTGTCATGGTGAATTAGATGATATTTATGGATCCATCAAATTGTTAGAACAGCGTGATAATTGTAAAATAGATCTTGTTTTAATATGTGGTGATTTTCAAGCTGTTCGTAATAAAGGTGATTTAGAATGTATGTCTGTTCCTTTGAAATACCGTGCTTTAGGGACTTTTTGGAAATATTATGCTGGTCTGGTTAAAGCTCCTTATCCTACTATTTTTATAGGTGGAAACCATGAAGCAAGTAATTATCTTTGGGAACTGTAAAAGAAAAAAAAAAAAAGTATAGATAAAAGAGAGAGAAAGGGGAAGTGATAGAGTGAAAAAAAAAAAAAGGTTTATTATATATTTTTATCATTTCCTTTAAATATATATATATATGTATTATTATTATTATTTTTTAAAAAAAACATAGGTATCATGGAGGCTGGGTATGTGAAAACATTTATTATCTTGGTAATGCTGGAGTGATTAATTATAATGGAATTCGAATTGGTGGATTATCTGGTATTTATAATAAAGCTCATTATGATAAAGGTAAATAATATCAAATAATAGTCTTATATAGATGATTGTTTTGATTTATTCATACTCACACGCACTTTCCCTTTTTATTTATTTATGTAGGACATTATGAAACATTACCTTATAGCCCTAGTCATATAAAAAGTATCTATCATGTACGTGAATATGATGTTCAAAAATTACTTCAAATTCAACAGCCTATGGATATTTTTTTATCTCATGACTGGCCAAGAGGTGTTGAAAGATATGGTGATTTAAACTCTTTATTATTAGCTAAAAAATATTTCTATCAAGAGGTAAAAAAAATAATATCATCATAAATGTATATATATAACTGAAAATGAAAAAACAAAAAAAAAAAAAAACTACAATAAGAATAATACCTAAGAATTTTTTATTTTTTGTACATCATTTATTTATATATAGGTACTAAGTAATACATTAGGAAGTCTACCAAATGAGCAACTTCTTACACATTTAAAACCAAATTATTGGTTTGCAGCACATTTACATGTCAAATACTCAGCTTATGTGAATCATAATGAATGGAAAAAAGGTATTTATTCAGGAATGGTTAATTCAATATTAAATATCCAACATACATCTATGACAACAACTCAGCTTTCCAATCCAGATGAGATAGTTATTGATGATGAAGAAGATAATCAACAAAATCCAGATGAAATTTTAATAAATGAAGAAGATAATAATAGTAATACCGAAATAGAAAAAAGTAAAGAAGATCCCAATACAAATCTTACTACTGCTATCAACACAAATGAAGTCACTCGATTCCTTAGTTTAGATAAATGTTTACCTCGACGTCAATTCTTACAAGTCATTGATATACCTTCCAAAAATGAAGATGGATTCACTTATGATCTTGAATGGTTAGCTATTACGCGAGCCATGCATCCTTATCTTAGTTTAGATTATCATTGTACACCTTTACCGCCTCCTCAGCAACTTCAACAGTAAGTCTATAAATTGGAAGATGAGAAAAAAAGTAGGAATGATTGTTTTATTTAAGCCTTCTTATACATTTATTTTTTTATTGTACATTTTTTTCATTTTATTTTTTAATAGAATGGTACAAAAAGAAAAGGATCATCTCAAACAGAAACTAAGTGATTTGAAAATCCCAACTAATTTTGAAATAGTAGGTGCTACCCATGATCCCCAAGTTCCCTATCTTTCTAGAGAAGTTTTACTTGAATATCGTAAGCATTAAATAAAAATAAATAAAAGAGAAGGAAGAGGGAAACAGAAAAGAAATCCTATCCGTTTTATTTTATTTTATTTTTACTAATGTATACATGTATTAAATATTAATATGTTTTTTATTTTTTTATTTCCTAGAAACACCCATATCTAATCCACAAACTCAAACATTCTGTGATTTAATAGATATAGAAAATAAAATTAATATTAATAATGCACAACCAAGTCTAAAACATTCAAATCAACAGGGTAATATCGATCAATCTAGCATTCATTATGACACACCAAATAAAAAATTAAAAATTGATGAATAAAATTACAATTTAATGTTATTATGGTCTGTTATTATTATTACGTAGCAATAGCATTATTATTATGATTATTATTAAAATATAAGAAAATAAAGAGTATATAATGTAAGATAAAAAAAAGAGGATTGAAAACAATATATATATATATAAATTGATATACTATGATATATACACACAATTAATAATAAAGTAAAAAAGATAATGGTTGATAAATTAATTTTTTTCAAAAAAACGTTTACGTAAGGATTTCTTTTTTGTTAAGCTCTTTCTCTTTTTTTTTTGTTGTTCCATTTGAGTATATTTTTGTTGCATAGCTGATAAGTAATCCACTACTTGATCATAGCCAACAATATCATCAGGAATAACATGAAGTTCACCATCGATTTTACTTATATTAAATGTTATTGTTCTTGTTGACGAAGTAGTGGGTTGGGTATTTGTTGCTGCTGCTGCTGTTGTTGGTAAAGGAGGAGGTTGATAAGGTTGATATTCAGAAGGTGACCAATCAAATTGCCATTCATGATCTATATAATAATAATAATAATAATAATGAATAGTGTTTAGATTCATAACCCTTTCTTTTTCTCCATAATCCTTTTCTGTATATTACTCTTATTATTTTACCTTTTATGTTATGTAAGTCTAAAAGAGGTCTATCTAAAGAAAAAAAAGCAGTTTTTGCAAATTCATTTATGGGTAAATTCACCAAAGGCTGCCATAAAGGTTTTATTGTTGATGAAGAATATCGTAATTGTTGTGATAACAGAGAAGGAGAAGCTATTAATTTTAAAGGTCTAGTTAATAACATGGATGATAGCAATAATGATAAAACTAATAAATAAAATATATGTATAATAGAAAGAAAGAAGAGAGATAGATAAAAAAAAAAATAACTAGGGAAAAGAAATCTAAAAAAGTGGGATGATAAAATTTTATTTCCAGCAAAACTAAATATAGAAATATTTTTAATTTCCATATTATTTTAAATTAAATTTCATCATTGTTTTGAACTATTTGCCCTTTCTTTTTTTCTCTTTCATGATTTATGAGATCTTAGATCGATGATAACTTTTTATATTTATTTATTCTATATTTATTATTTGATTATTTTGTATTCTTTAAATAAAATATAAAAGTTAGATCCTTAAGTGATTAGTTTTTTTATTTTTTATTTTTTTTAAAAAAACAGTGTAATAAACAAATATAATGATACATACTCGATAACATCATTATTTTAAAATAAACTATACGAATAACTATAATGAAATATAGTACATAGTAATTTTCAAGAATAATACAAGATGGGGTATTTATTTTATTTTATTATATACATTTATATTGCCAAGTGATCACGTTATGTATATATATTAATTAGAATACTCTAAACCAAAATAAGATGTAAAAAAGATCTCCATTTTTTTTTACATAAAAAAGTTTTTTTTTTTTACATAAAAAAGTTTTTTTTTTTTTAAGTATATATATTGATATATATTAAAATAAAATAATAATAATAATAAAAACAAAAGATTTATATATATATATATATATATATATATACATATATATTAATTATTGTTATTATGATATAAAAGAAAAAAGAAGAAAAAAGAATAGGTATTATTTTTTTAATGTAAAATTATAGAAAAAAGATACAGAATTTTTATTTTTCTACGAAAATTGAAAAAATAAAAAAAAAATGAACTGGGTTTAAAAAGTAATTTCTTTATTTTAGTTAAAACTACATTCATAAATTATAAAAAGGAAAAAATATTCTAGAATGAGAGAGTGTTGATCGTAAAAAAAAAAAAAGAATAAAAAGAATGATCCACCACCACTAAACTGACGCAATTACAATATAAAATATATATAAAAAAAAAGCGATGGTTATATATATGTGTAACATTCTTTATGATTTTCATATTCCAAGCAGAAATGGTGGATCAAAGGAATAGGGAGTACAAATGGATTATTATTATTATTATTATTATTATTATTTATTTATTTTATATTATTTATTTTATTAAGTAATAGTAGTAGAAGAGGTATGATCTATATGTAAATATTCTTTTACTTTTTCTTTATATTTATCAGCTGCTGATTTATATATTTCAGTATTATTTTTATTGTTGCCTTGCTTTAGTATGGCAATGGGTATTAAATCTGTATCGTCATCATCGTCGTCTTGATCATTTAATAAAGAAGTTGAAGTAGGTTTGTGTACTATTTTTTTATTTAAGGTAGCAGCTAAAGGAACGTCGTCATCATCATCATCATCATTAGGATGGTAATTTCTTGGCGAGATAGGAGAATGAGGTAATGGTATAGGTTGATGAATAAAATATTTTTGATGATGATTTATTTTTTGAATGTCATGAGAAGATGGGTATTTTTTTAAACGACGAGTAGGTGTTGATGTAGTTGAAGTAGGATATCGTTGCTGTTGTTGTTGAGGTAAAGGAGGAGGTGGAGGTGGAGGTGTTAATTGACCACATAATTTTAAAAAAGATTCTTCTCTTGCTAATTGTTTTTGATCCATCATTTTACCAACAGATTTGGCTCTAGGTCTTTTGTTATGGTGATGTGATGTAGTTGAAATCATAGATGAATAAGGAACATTACTACCTGATCCAAGTGGTGAAGTAATTTGTGGTTGTTGTTGTTGTGAAGAGTATAAATGGTATAATGGGGTAGGTTTATTGGTACGTTTGGTACTATTAATTTTACTAGTCATCTTTAAAATTAAATATATATATAAAAAATGAGAGAATGGAAGAAAAGAGTAAATAAAAATTTGAGGAGCCCGTTCTTTTTTATAAACCTTTTTCATTTTTTTTTTTGTTCTTAAAAGACCGATCGTATCACTTTACCTATATATTTCAATTGGATTTGTGTTACTTGAACCACGTTTTTTCGCTTCATTCCCAAATATATATTTAAATATATATTACAGTGTTTTATAAAGCAGTAATTATTACTATTTTATTGACAATAATAAAAAAATAGGATAAAAAATGAATATTTTTTTATTATAGATTAATATAAAAATGATATATTAAAATTAATTATATATATGTATATATATTTATGTATAATTGATTATAAAAAACAAGAGAAAAGTGATCATAAGATGAAACACAAAAATAGCACTTTTCATCCTTTAATTTATTATGTTAATAATATGCTAATATATCATCAGCATTATTATTTATCGGTGTTGTCATTATTTATTTATTTATTATTATTATTATATATATATAGAAATAGAGATAATCTATGATATATTAATCCCAAGTACACGCATATTGTTATATATACTAATAAAAAAGGTGCACGGAGTTCAAATATTGCCGCAAAAATAAAAAAAAAAGTCGATTTCTTTTTTTATCCCCCCTCCTTTATTAATTTTTTCTTTTTTTTTTTTCTCTTCTTCCTTTTTCTTTTCTCTTCTTTTTTTTAATTCATATATACTTTATTTTTGCTGACGAGCTATTAATATTAATAATAAAATGACAATAACACCTCTCGCTTTTGAGGTAGCTCATTGTTCTGATTGGGAAGAGGATCATACTCCTGAACAATTAATACAATCTAGCCCTGGTAATCAACTTATAGAAGCTACTTCTTTACAAGATAATGATTTATCTAATGTCAAAGTAAAAGGTTGGCAAACTCCAAAGTAAGCTTTTATTTATATAATCTTATTATGTCAAAATAAAAATTAATTATAAAAAAATAAAAAATATTTTTATTTTATGTAATACATTAATGGATGGAATATATTATTTAATACATAATAATAGATGCCCTACTTATCCTCAAGATTTAATCATTCATTTATTATGTGGCCCAGCTCGTATTGCAAAGATTCAACTTTTATCTCATCATTATAAGATTGCAACCAAAGTAGATATTTATATTGGTTTGTTAAAAGAAGGCACTGAAGAACTTTCTATACAAAGTGAAGGGGACGAAGAAGACGAAGACGATACTTTAATTGAATTTACACGACTTGGGTAAAAAATATTCAAAAAAGAGTTTAAATATAATAAACTAAAAAAAAAAAAAAAAATAATACTCCCTTTCTTTTTATTCATTGCCATCATTATCCTTTTTTTTTCTTCTCTTTTCTTTTCTTATATAGATACATTTGTTTTGATAATAATGCTAGAGCTCAATTCCGTGCTCGTGAATTAAAATCAATCAAAATTAACGCTGATGGGGAATATATTCGTTTGGTGGTTAGAAACTGTCATCAAAATAGATTGAATACTTATAATCAAGTAAGAAAAAAAAAAAAATACTTGTCATATAAAAATATAAAATATTTCTATATAAAAGTGAATATCCATTTTAACACCTCCCTTTTTTTTTTTTTACTTTTTGTTTTTTCTTTCTTTCTTTCCTTCCTTATAATGATGATGGTTTAGGTTGGTATTTTAGCTTTAAATATTCTTGGTTACCCGTTATTGCATAATGATCCATCTATGCAACAGGTAATAATAATAACAATAATGTATATATATATATATATATATATATATATATATATACATGAATCTTTTATTAAAAATATGATGCACATTTTTTTTATTTTTTATTTCATGTTCAAGAAACAGATCCCACGCCACCTTCAATCATCCCTTGACGAATCTAGTATGCTCAGCTCCTCAACAAGAAGAACAAGTGTATCAAGTAGTCATAGTATTACCCACGGGTTATCTGCATCAGGAGTTGTTGAACTAGAGCTACAACATTGGATTTCGGCTTTATTACATGCAGAAGAATTGGCAGTACAAGGTAATGAGAATTAATATATATATATAAAAGAAAACCTTATTTGTTTATAATTGTTATTTTTATGTTTATTATTATTTGTTTATATCATTTTTATTTATTTGTTTATTTTTATTTACATTATTTTATTTTTACTTGTTTATTATTTGTGTATTTGTAGATGAATCTTATCAAAAAGCTAAAGTTTATAAAAGTCTTAGTGATCGATTAACTAAATTCACCAAAATATTGTCAGATTTTGAACAAGCAAAACGATTAGCTGTTGATACAAAGGACTATGATGAAGCTGAAAAAATCAAAGGAGATATTAGTGAAATTAAACAAACTGCTGAAATGATTATTAAACAAGCTAATCTTACTATTACAGATGATGGATTAGTATTACCATTAAATGAAGAGGTAATATATATTATAATATACTGAGAAAAAAGTTTTTTTTTATTATTATTTTTATTATAATTATTCACGCTCACATATTTATAATAATTATAACAATAATAACAATAATATTAGGATGCTCAACTTGGATTAGATTCTTCTATAGCTAATCTTCAAGAAGAAGATGATGGATCAGCCACCTTACAAGATCAAATGTATGATGAAGCTATTGCCAAATGGACAAACTTTGATACAACCAAAAATGATGAAACTTCCATTAATCAAGCCCCACTACCACCTATCACCAATGAAATATCATTATCTTCTCAAACCACCACTTCAGCAGT
Organism: Cunninghamella blakesleeana; assembly: GCA_017871115.1. Classification (NCBI taxonomy): domain Eukaryota; kingdom Fungi; phylum Mucoromycota; class Mucoromycetes; order Mucorales; family Cunninghamellaceae; genus Cunninghamella; species Cunninghamella blakesleeana. The sequence continues at coordinate 3,544,362 of JAFCIZ010000002.1, read as the reverse complement.
ATCTACTGATTTAGCAGAAATGTTAATGCCACCTTATTTAACTTCTTATCATGCAGATAAAGTTAACGATAATCATCAACCCTTCCCTATCCTTTCCTCTTCAATGTCTGCTAAGATTGAACGTAGAAAAAGTCTTGCTTTGGAAAAGTCCTCCTCTCCATTATTATCCTCTGCTAATGATGACATTTTAAATCAAGTCATTGAAGAAGAAGAAGATGAAGAAGAAGAAGAAGAAATCATTGATCCTGAATCTATTCCTGAATCTATTATGGATGAAGAAAGGGGAACTTATCATAGTGCTATTCAATTATTTGGCGAAGAAATTGTCGCTTGTGTATTAAGTATCAAATCAAAATGTAGAGAACGTGGTTTAAAGCATATTCAACGGTGTATTGAAACAGCTTATCAATTGGCGTCTACTTCCTCATCCTCTTTAGATCAATTAATCAATTTATTCGACACACCTATTTCTCATGATCACGATCTACCTTCCTTTGTGGTGAATGCTACATTAATGATGGTCCAGGAAGCTGTAATGGATTCAAGAGAAGCAATCGTTTCTTTGGCTATTCTGATTTGGCAACAATTAAATGGTAAAAATAAAAAATAAAAAAATAAAAAATAGTCAAAATATATATAATATAAATTACAAGAGATAATTTACTTATTTTTGTTTTCCAATATCTTTATATTATATTTAAATATTAATAGGCTTTTACCAAAGTGCTAATATTGACGCTTTATTAGTATCAGAATGGATGACTCGTACCTTTTCAGCATTATTAAAACGTACTGGTGATAGCAATATGACCATTCGATCAAATGCTAGTGATTTAGTATTAATTTTAGTGCACACGCATACTACCACTACAGGTACAACTACTTTACTTTCACAATTTATTGGTAAACCTGATCGATTGATTCACCAATATAAGGAAGCTACGGCAAGAGTTCAATTGGTGAACCGTGCCTTAGAAGAATTGAAATTGGAAGAACAAGGTGGCATTATTCCTTTACCCAGTTTGATGGATTTCATCATGACATATATCCACCATAATCATGATGATGTGAAACAAGAATCTATGGCTTTACTTATCAATGTCGCCTCTGTAGTTGAATTGAAGCAACTATCTTCTTATTTGGATGATGCCACACGATCTACTTTACAACAGGTAATAATTACAATAATTGAATAAATAAAATTAATAATAAATATCCTAGTTATAGACATAAGATTGCGTTTAACCTTTCTTTCTCTTTTATTTTTATATTTATCTATTAAATAGAAATTAAGAACAACTTCTAATTCTCATTTGGTACCTGATAAAGATAATGCCATGGCTGAACTACGTGCTTTAACTGTTCAGTCTGGTGTTGAAAAGAAACAAACTGTAAGAAGATCCCAACTTACAAACGGTACTGATAAACGTCGTCCTGCTTCTACTGCCGATAAGAAGAAGCCTACTGGTAATATATATATATATATATATATAAAGAAAAATAAATAAATAAAATAAAACCATAATAACACACACTATATATTATCACCATTATTTATTAGGTACTGCCACAAAACGCACTACTACTACTACTAAAACTACAACAACAACTAAACGTGGACAACAGGCTAATAACAACAATACCAAAAAATCAGAACCAAAATCGGAGCCAATTTCTAATACACAAGATACTAGCGATGCTAAAGAAAACTCGTAAGTTATAATTTTTTTTTATTAAGAATAATAATGTATAGTATATAAAATATAACAAAAAGTATATAACTAATTATTTTTGTTTTTATTATTTTTTTGTTTCTTGTTTCTTTATTTTTATTATTATATATAGAATGTGTATATTCTGTGATGAACAAAATGACCAGTTTAATGAACAAACTTTAATCACTCATTATTACAAGGATTGTCCAGCGTTAACTAATTGTTCTATGTGTCAAATTGTAAGTATATATACTTAAATAATAATGAGAAATGAATATATATATTAACTAATAGATATCTATTTTTTCATTTTCATTTTTATTTTTTTTAAACAGATTGTTGAAGTATCTACATTACATTCTCATATATTGAAAGATTGTGAAAAACGACATTTAATGAAACAATGCACTCGGTGTAAACAGGCTATACCAGTAGAACAATGGTTACAACATACCCTCAAAAACACATGCATAGCTTATACCAATCCTGATGAAGTGCGATGTCCATTATGTTTAATCAATATTGACCCACCCACAGAAGAAGGATGGCGCCTTCATTTATTAAATGGTGAAGGATGTCCTAAAAATAAAAGACGTCAACATCATCGTGATACCACTACAACAACTCAAAAGAAACCATCATCTACTCATAATAATACCAACACTGCAACAAAAAAATCATCGAATGGTTTAGATAAAAAACCTTCTTCCACTCGCATTAAACAATCATCTATTAAAAAGAAATAGTTATTTTTTTTTATATTGCACTTTTTTTAGTATTTTTTTATCATTCATTTTATTATTATTATTATTATTATTATTATTATAATTGTTTTTTTTTAATTCTTTATATTTATTATTTATTTATTATTATTATTTATTTTGAATTTTTCAAAAAAATAAAATCCTTAAAAAGATTTGTTCAAAAAAAAAGTACGTAAATGGGAAGATATAAAAGAAGGAAAAAAAGTTAAATGTACAATATATTCACAAAGGAAAAGGAAAGAAAATAAGCTGTAAAAAAAGGAAGGATCATATTTGATGTGATAAAAAAAAAGGTGAATCGGCGATAGTTGTCGATATTTGTGAATGTTATTTATAAGATGGGGGAAAGTCGTATGTATACGTTGTTTATATAGGGAAATATGTCCATTTGTTATATATATATAAATAATAGATAGTTCATAAATTAAGTTGATAAATAAGTGGTAATTTTTTGCTGTATACGTTGTTTTTATAATTTTTTATTCCATTTTACTTTGTTTTTTTTTTCAAACATTTTTTTTTTTTTTGCAATTTTTTTTTTGTTTTATATAGTTTACGTTATTGTTTTTAAAAAAAAACAAAATAGAATAATAATATATACATGGTCGTTTTTTTTTTTTTTTTTTTTTTTTGTTATTTGATGTTTGTTTGTCTAAAAAAAGTTGATAATATAAATGCGTTTGTTGATGTTTTTCAAAAAAGAAAAATGTTGCTACGTAAATATTTATATTTATCTTTGATCATGACGATATTTTTGGAAAATGATAAATCCAACAGTTAATAAAAATAGGCTGATATATTGATAAGGGGATAAAATGGAGCAGGCACTAGCATACCAGCACGTCTTTTTAAAAACGGGGACCCATAAATAATCAGGACCATCTTCTCGTTTGGTAATATGTAATTTGGAGACGGATACTTTTTTTGGCTCTGTACATCGAATAAATTGTGCTGATAAAGCAATGATCATTGTTCCCATTAATAATACTAAACAATTAGCTAGTATTTGATAATCCATTCGGTATGCTACATTTTTTTTTTTTGAAAAAAAAATAATAAAAATTTTTATAGGAATGGATAAATAAAGAATTGAATATGATTGAATATTTTCTTATCTTCCGATATTTATATATATACATATATTTTTACCATTCCAAAGAGGTTGATTTTTTTTAGGCAAACTATAATAACCTAAGCATACATTACATTGAGGTGATTTTAATATCCAATCTTTTAAACATTGTTCATGAACATATTGACTAAAATAATTACATAAAATAATAAGATGGTGAGGATGATATTGGTTAATTTATAAAAAAGAATAATAATTTATTTTATTTATTTATTTATTTTACACAGAACCACGACAACAACAAGGTGTAATATATTCGGTTTCGCCTTCTCTTGTATTTAAACATATAGTACATCGTTTGGTTTCTTCAACTTCTTCATTAGGATGCGTAGTCGGAGATGACTGAGTTTTGAATGCATGAATAAAAAAAAAAGATATATATAAAAAAATAATATTATATGTTAGGTCATGTTTTTTATCTTTTCCCTTTCATTTCCCACACACATATATATATTTATACAATAATATATTTTTTAATAATAATAATAATAATAGTAATAATAATAATATAATAATAATATATTATTATTATTATCATTCTATTACCTGCTGAAATAGGTGAGGTCTATCTCTTTCATGAAAAGCACCTTGTCTTGTTAAACTTGGTGTTTCTTCTTTACCAAATCTTGTTATAAATGAATTATCTTTTTCTAATCTTGCATCTTGAATAGTGGTATCCATAATGTATATATTGTTATAAATATATAAAGAAAAGAAAAGATAAAAGAGATTGTTTGGTGTAAAGAAAAGAAGAAAAAAATAAAATAGTTACAAAGTAGAGCAATGTAATAATAATATTTTCTTTTTTCTTCTTCTTTTCTTAAGTCCTTGTTTAAAAAAGAGAGAAAGAAAAAGAAAAAACGGAGAAGCAAAAATATTTTTTTATTTTATTTATATGGTAATCTATTTATTTTATCTCCTCTCTCCCCCCTCCCCCACTTCCACACGTGATTCAAACTAAACTAAATTTGTTTTTTTCTTTCTAAAATGACACATCTATCCCAACCTTGTTTATCTTTTACTGTCTCGACTACTTGCCAACCTTCCCAGATCAATAAAATACGATCAATCATTCCTTTTCCAGTTTCCAATATCACACGGCCATGAGGATATTGAACAAATTGAGGCGCTAACTGGCTTAAAATCATATACCAAGAATAACCATCATGATCTGCATAAATTGCTTGTGAAGGCTCATAAGATAGTGAAATTTGTTGTTGAGAGGGTTGATTTTTAATTGTAGCATGATATTTTTCAATTTTTCCAGAACTTAAATAAGGAGGGTTACAGATCAGTAAATCGACTGGTTCATTATTAAGATCTTTTTTTAAATCCAATTGTGCCATATCCTTACAAAGGAAATTTACTTGTTGTTCACTATTACATAATAGTTGTTGATTTTTTTTGGCCATAGTTAATGCTTCTTCACTAATATCTACTCCAATTCCAATCCCATTAGGTACTTTATTCAATATCGATAATAATAAATTCCCACATCCTGTTCCCATATCTAAAATTCTAGGTGATGTTGTTGTTGATAATTGTAATAACCATGGTATAGCTGCATTCACTAAGGTTTCTGAACTTTTTCTAGGGATTAAACATGACTTATTAATTTCGAATCGTAATCCACAAAATTCCTATTTATAATTAATGAATTAAAATAAAATATGAGAAACAAGTTTATATAAAAATTTGAAATCTAATTATGTACTTATCTATTTGTTTTTTTTAAAAAAAATTATACATACTTTTTCTCCTAAAATATATGGAAGAGGCTCTTTACCATAATTTTCAATTATATCCATTGGGTTATTACTATCTAAACCTGCCTGTTGCATATCCTTTAATCTTTTATCAAGTGATCTCTGCCAAAACTTTTGTTCCCTTTCTCTTAATAAATGAAATTTTTCAGGTTCTTTTTGTACAACACTTATACGTCGATCTTGTTGCTGTTGCTGATCTGTAATTAACTTATCCATTGTTATTGATAATAAACTCATATATAACCCTTTATCTTTATGTGTTTTGAGAGGTCTGGTTCCAGATGAATTACCAATGATAGTGTATCCATGATGATAAAAGAATCGTCTAATTGCTGAGCTTGACCATGGTGTTTTTAATTCAAGGGTAATAGTAGAAAGATAATCTGCATTATTAGATCGTGTTACTGATTGGACTTGGTATGAATGAAATAAATCTTTTGCCGTCAAATTAAAAGTGGATATCATATCTTCTTCTTTCATATCATCATCGTCGTCATCATCATCTTCTTCTTCATTGCTATTATTATGGCCCTCTTTCTCTTGATTGTCATTAGTGGGTAATATAATTTTATCTTTACTAATAGTTGCTTCAATGTCTTCTAAAGTAGGTGGTGCTTGACCATGGCATATAAGATTCATACCTAGTTTTATTTCTCCATTATTAAATTTATCAATTAAATATTCTTTGCCCCGGTGACTTCTTGCTATAATAATCTATAATGAAAATAAGTGATAATAATAATAATAAATCAAATTAATATTTAGTATCATGTTAAATATTTATGTATTACAAGTTACTTACAAGGCCAGAGGCTGCTTTTTGAAAATTATATAATAACCATATTAATTCTGAAGGGTGCTTATGTTCAAAAGTATATTTAACTGCTTTTTGAAAATTAAAAAAACTCTACAATATATATATATATATATATATAATTTTCAAAAAAATAATAATGGTAAAATAATAATAAATATATAATATTCTATATTTATGTTAAAAAAAAACGAAGCTTACGAGACCGGGTGGTTTCCAAACTATAGCCATATGTTGATCAATATAAAAAATTTCGACGGGGATCTTTTTCACTTTCTCAAGAGCTTCGAGTGTTTTATTATAATTGATTTCTACAATATCACCTGAACGTAATATTCTTGTTTCTTCTGTTACTACACTATTTACAGTGATTTCTCCTCTTTTAAAACTTTGACGTGCATTTCCTTTTGATAGCACAATGTGACGATAATGAGTTAATACCCATTTAAGTAATCGTGTACCATCCCCACTAGAAGATATAATTGATTTGTTATGTATAATAGTATCAGGCATCCATATATATTTTTGTTTCGAAAAAAATAGATATATATATATATATATATAAATATATGTTTATAATTTTTTTAATAAAAAAAAAGATAAAAATTGAAGAGTGATATAAAAAAATTTTTATAAATTAAATTAAAACTCCTCATCTATAAAAAATCTCAAAGTTGCCTTTTTTTTAACTTCTTGCATTGATTTAGAATTATTATAACTCTTAATTTTTATAATGATCATGATGATATATAATAGTTTAATAAATTTATTTAATAATAAAGGTATAATATAACAATTAGTATATAAATAATACTAATAATAATGATAATAATATAATAATAATAAATATATATTATTCTTGAAAATAAATATCTTCATTAAAAAAGTGAGTAAAATAAATAAAATATTTTTTTTTATTTACGTTATTAATTATTTCCAATACCTAAATTATCCACCATTTCTACATTTTCTACATTCGCATTATTTTCAGGTTTTTCTACTTTTTCATCTTTTTTGATTTCAGCAATGAATTCTTCTAAAAATTTGTAGACTTTAGGTTTTTTCGTTTCCCATTCTTTAACTTTAGGGTCTATCACGATATGATAGTTTGCATGATCTAAAGGCATAAAATCTCGAATAAAGGATTTCATTCTAGTTTTACCAGGAAAATCTACTTTTTTAAACACTTCTCTTGAAAGCTGTCCAATTGCGCAAAGTGCCATAAATCGCTGGTAAAAAAAAGAAACATCTTTAAGGAAAAGAAATATATATAAAAGAAAAAGAAAAAAGATAATATTTAACAATTAACAAAACAATTTTTGTTTGTATATATATTTATATATATATAGGATAATGTTGGCTACTTACGACGTCTCGCTTCATCAACTTTAATAGCATGTTTGTCTTCATCTGTTAACTCTTCTTTTTTTTTAAGCCGTGCTTCTTTAACAAGTTTAAAACAATAATCAGCTCTTTTTTGTCTATCTTTAGCTTCTTCTTCTTCTGTTTTATTCTTCTTTTCTTCCATTTTCTTCTTTTTTTCATCGTCACCACCATTATTATCATAGTTTCCTAGTACTCTTTCACTATCACTAACAGTCTGTTTCTGCTCATCTTCTTTTTTAGATCCACCTTTATACCATTCAATGACTGTTACAATATAATCGCTCATTTCTTTTGATGAGAAGTCTTTAATAAGATTCGATACGATTTCAGATACTTTAATAAGGTCTGCTTGACTAATGTTTGAATTACAATCTAATAAAGGAGGCAATTTACTTTTTTTTAAAGGGAGATCGCATAAATTGGTTAATTGCATATACCCAAATAAAGTTAACACATCACCTTCTACTAAAGCTGTTGCTTTTATTCTTATTTTTAAATCAATATCCAATGGATCCTCGTATTTTTGTTGATATTTACTAATAAACAAAGGCCATGAAGTCTTTTCACAATGAATATTGGTACCACACATTTCTATCCAAAAATCCATATATTCCTTTTTCTTTATATCTTTTTCATAAACTAGAGCTGAAGGTTCTAATAATTCCTTTGTCAGTTTTAATTCCTTTTTCAGTCGATTTTGTAACTGATCCATTTTTTCTACGTGATCCATAAATTGCCTACTATAATCTACAGTGCGATAGGTTCTTTTCGCGAGATAGAATGGCAGTTTGATAGTGTTTTTATATTCTTTGATTTTCTCTTTAAATTCAGCTAGTGTTTTCTCAGCTTGTTTGACTTCTACAATAATATCAATAATAACTCGGTTGGCAGGTACTGAGTCAGATCGTTTATAAAATTTAAGTAAATCAGACAACTCTTCGCTACGAGATTGTAGTAATTTAGCATTGTCAGGTGCACTATCATAGTCATTAATAAAGGATTGAATGGAGTCAACAAGCTTTAAAAGAGCTTCAACTGCTACTCCGGCGACAAAGTCTTCCATCTTGAAAAAAATAAAGGTTTTCCTGTTTAAAAAGCGATGAAAAAGATATTAAGAAGGAATTAAAAACAAATATGTACAAGGTACAAACACATGCTTTTATATCTTTAGCTGGCTTGTATATTTTGTAATATTGCAGGTTACACAGTCTAAAAAACTGTATATGTATAAAAAAAAGATGATTAACTTTGCTTAATTTCAAGCTATCCATTTATATAACTCTCTCATTTTTTCCTTTTAAAAAAAAAACACAATAGTAAAATATGATAATATGAATAATCAATTTAATAAATTTTATATAATGATATATAATTTATTAATCACGTAAAAAAAAGTAGTTTTATTTTAAAATGAAAAGGAACACGGAAGCGAGAAAAAAAAGAAATAAACTAATATTTTTTTGTGGCACCAATTTTTTTTATGCCACAGTAAAAAAAATTATTTTGGGGTTTCTTGCTTTGCAAATGAACAAATATTATGCTTAACTTTAGATCTTTCCTTTCTTTCTATTTTTTATTTTTATTGTTGATCACTTTATAAATTATTATTATTATTATTTGATTTTATGTATTAATTTTGGTAATCTACTAAGCAGTTAAACTCACTAATCTCAATATTATGTATTTACCAGTTCTTACGTAGCCAAAATTTAACCTATTAAGCTTTTTATAATTTTAGGAATAGCTCGTTGTCCCTATGATATTTTGGCTATAAAACGACAATAGCTTTATTAGTAGTGAATGTTATCGTTCGCAGAATGCTATTTACATGATATTTTATGGCCTCTTTATATTATTTTATTTGGTTATATAATATACTTTTATTATTCCATATTATAATATTTTTATATACATAAAGTGTATTCAAAAAGTATATTGGGTAGAACTAAAAATTCAACCAATGAACAGCTTTATACCTATGTTATTCCATTGTAAATGGTTTCGTATTAATATATAAACAACCACAATAAAAAAATGTTTAACAAAAAAAAAAAAAAAACAAGCCATATCAATAAAAAACATTAAATTTTGTCAAACATAATTTTTTATTACTATTTATTTTTGATTATAAACATATTTATTAATGATGGTATGATATTATGATATTATAATGGTATTATAATGGCATTGTTATTACCATTATTACTTTCGATGAAATGAATGAATGATGACGATTATTTAGCTTCCTTATTATCAAATATACTTTTTCTTCTTTTTTCAGTTTTCTTTTCTGATATACTATTTTCTTTTTCCGATTTGATATCTTCCTTCTTTTGTTTTCTATCCTTCTTTTGATGACTTTCTTTCCATTTTCTTAATTCTTCCAATTCTTGTAAATCATTTTGTATCTGTAATTGTTTTGCTTTCAAAGCGGCTTCCCTGAATTTAATAGCTGTTTCTTTGCTCTTAAATTCAGCTTCTTTTTCTCTGAATTTCTTTTCCCAATCATCCTTCTTCTCTTTGATATCTTTATCTGTAGACAAGAAATTTTCCAAGAACTTGTATACTTTTGGTACGGCGCTATCCAATTCTTCCTGTGGTACAGGTTGATCATTTTTGATAATGATTTTAAAATTGGCTATATCCAAAGGTCTATAATTTCTAATGAAACCTTTCATTCTACTCTTACCAGGGAAATCCACATTGGCAAAGATATTTCTTGACAAACGACCGAATTCACAAATAACTAAAAATTCTTGGTAGAAAAAGGATACTACTCGTCTTGCTTTATCTACATCCAAGGCTAACTGTTCTCTTTCGGTTAATTCTTCAGGGTTCTCATCACGAACTCTTTTAATGATACGATAACATTCATATGCCCTCTCTTGGATATCTACTTCTCTTGGAAAACTACCATACCACTTGATTACATTGACAATATGGGTATTCATTTCTTCAGATGAGAATTCACGGATCAACTCTTTAATCATTTTACCGATTTCAATACGAGATGCTTCTTCCAAGTCAGCATTAGAATCCAAAATGGTAGGCACTTTATTGATATCAATAGGAAATCCAGCTGTGCTAGTCAACTCAAAATATCCAAAAAGAGTCAAGTCATTGCCCAAGTAACAAGCAACACGTTTGACACATTCCCATTGATCGCTAGTCCAATCTTTAGCAGTAGGGAATTCTTGCTTATAGTTTGTTTGAAATTTATTCCAAGCACCCGAACTACCTTCACCACCAATAGTATTACCCATAATATCAAGCCAAAACTTTTTACAAGCGTCATTGGTAAATTTGGAACCGTAGCCTAAAGCAGTAGGACTTAATAAAACAGCAGCTAACTCAGTGATACGTTGCATTTCTTTAGGCAATTCATCCAAGGTTTTCATACAAGAATTAAATTGTTCTTTATATTCTGGTGCATAAATTAAAAATCGTTTGATTCTATACGATTGTCTTTTAAAGAAGGATGAGGATTTCAATGATTGTTCTCTTTCATTAAATTCTTCAATAGCTTCTTTTGAATTTTTCAATTGATTAAGTAAATCTGTTAAATGAATATCGGTTGGCATCCCTTTACATCTTCTTAAATTATCAGCTATGGATTTGGTTATTTCAAGCTTTTTAGCCAATGCTTTAGAATCACCTTCGACTGTATTATAGGCATCAATCAATTCATTCACAATACGAATGATTTCTTCAGCTATCACTTCGGCATTTTCGGCAAGTAATTCAGCACCTTTTTCCATTGTGATGATTTATATAATTAAATAAAAATGAAAAATAAAAAATGAAATATAAAAATTAATATAGGATAAGGATATTTTCTTTTTCTTTTAAATAAAAATAAAAAGGAAAAGAACAGGAAAAAGAAGTAGAAGAAAAAAAAAAACAAGGATAATAACTTTTTATAGAGGTTTAATTTGAATGGAGTAACCGTAATACAAGCACTAAAAATAGGTTAATAGAAAAAAAAATATGTATGTATATAAACCATATATAAGTGTTTGATGATCTGCAAAGCCTTATTTATTTATTTATTTTAAAAGTGAAAATAAACTAAAATATAAAGTGTGCAAGTATTCCTTAAAACAAGAGATTTCCTTTATTTAAAACGATAAAAAAGTATATTTTAATATTTTATATGGTTATTACGACTTTATTTTATTATTTTTAAAAAAAATAAAAGATAAAATGATAGTAATCTAAGCAGATAAATTAAACTATGTAGTATATTAAGAAAAATGAACAAATTCCATTTTAGAAAGTAACGCGAAGAAAAAGGAGTTCTCTCAAAATTGGTAACAAGGAAGATGTCCGAGAAAAAAAAAAGAAAATAAAATAAGAACTAAAATTTATATTAGGCTCCGCAAATCTTAACTTTTTAAAAAAATGTACTTTTTTAATCCCGTCTCTTTCCTTTTATATAACGTTTATGTACTACTATTAAATTAATCTACTGTTCATATAATTTTATATATTTATATTATATTATATTATTATTAATAAATATAATAATAGACTTGAGTAATCTATCTTAGTAAAAAACGGATCATAAAAAAAAAAATATGGTTATAATTAAACTAAAGTTTTATAATTATTTACATTAATATAAGTCCAAGTTCAATAACAAATAAAAAACAAAAAACAGGAAAAATAAATAAAAAAGTACATAAATAAATAAATAATAATAATAATAATAAATATAATAATAAAAACTCTCATAATACGAATAAGTATGACGTTAAATAGGTCACAATAATAAAATTAATCATATCAATAAAATAAATAATATATTAGATAGTAAATCAATGAGGGTTATAAATAAATGAACGTTATATATATTTATTGTATAATTTTATTTATGAAATATTATGCATGATTTTTATAATTTTACTTTTTTTTTTTAAAAAAAAAAATGGAATAAAGATGAGGATATTATTATAATGGTATTTAATAGTCTTATGCGGTAGCCTTGACCATTTCTGGAATATGTAAATGTTCATTTGTTATACGGCTAGCTATACTTGCATTATCATAGTTTGACTTAAGTTGGGTGCTATATTTTCTCCCGGCTTGAGCTTCATTATTCATTTGCTCCTTCATTAATTCAATCTTGGAATCTTTAAATCTGGAAATTAATTTATTGTAATTTGCTTTTGCTTTTTCTTTTTTTATTTTATTTTGATATTCATCAAGTTTATGATTAAGATCTTGTTCTTTTTTCTTTAATTCTTTTTCCTTTGATGCCAAATCTTTTTCCTTTGATGCCAACCCTTTTTCTCTTTGTGCCAAATCTGATTCTTGTTGCTTTGCCTTCTTTATCAATTCGACAAGGTATTCCTCATCTTCTTTATATTTTTCAATCTTTTTGTTCAACTCGTCTTCCTTTTGTTTCCAATCCATTTGTTTATGCTTGGTGGTAGTTTCCAAATTTTCTGTGATCACCTTTACTCTTTTTTCATTTTTAATGAATTCATTCAAATAGCCATAGAGTTTAGGGGCTTTCAAATCAACACTATCATGTCGTCCATGTTCACAACTCATTATGTTATTATAGGCAATATCCAATGGTTCAAAACATTCAATAAAATCCTTAATATTCTTTTCTCCAGGAAATTCAATACGGTTCATAATGCTTCTTGATAAACGACCAAATTCACAGATTACCCAAAATTCTTGATAAAAATATGAAACAGCCCGTCTTGCTTTCTCCACTTCAAGTGCTAATTGTTCTATTGGATCTTGATTTTTCTTTTTTTTATCTTTTAACTCTTTAATAACATAATAACATTGATTGGCCATATCTTGTTTATTCGTCAATACATCATCACCTTCACCGCTATCAAATTGTTCATACCATTTATGTACATTGGAGATATGACGATTCATTTTTTCTGAAGAAAATTCCTTGATTAAACTTTTTACCATCTTGCCAATTTCAATACGTGATATTTCACTATTATAAAAGAGAAAAATAAAAAATGATTAAAATCTTTATCCTTTTTTCTTCTTTTTTCATTTTTTACTTACCCAATGGAACCTTCTGAGTCTAATAAACTTGGCACTTCACTTATGTTTATTGGAAAATCGGCTTTATTTGTCAATTCTAAATAACCAAAAAGCGATATTTTATTATCAGTTGTACATGTATATTGTCGAATACATTGCCAATCATAATCAGACCAACCCACAGAAGTAGAATACTTAAGTTTATAATTTGCCAAAAAGTGGCCCCATTCACAAGAAATATCATCTCCAGCGATGGATATCCAAAAATCCTTACAGCTTTCGTTGGTAAATTCAGTACTATAACCTAAAGCATTTGGTGTAACAATAGCTTTACTTAAAGCGATCATCCGTTCAATTTCCTTTGGAAGGGCATCTAAGGCGTTACGACATTCTTGAAAGGCATCACTGAATTCAGGAGCATAAATGAAAAATTTTCTAATTTTAAATTCTATCAACTTGAATCCTTTTTTATTTTTATATCTATCCATCTTGGCTTGATATTTATTAATATTTTCTCTGGCTTCCTTTAACTGATTAAATAATTCGTCCAAGTACACATCCGATGGCATCCCTTTAAAATTTTTTAATTGCATGGCTAATGGTTGAATGGCATCACACTGCATGGCTAATTGTTTACAGTCCCATCCTACTTTTGCGTTTTTATCGCTAAGGTCTCTTACAATATTAATGATTTCCTCAGCAATTGTTTGTGCATTATTAGTAAAGATACCTATAGCTAAACTTGACATATTATTATTTTTAAAATCAAAAATTAAAAAAAAAAGAAAAAGAAAAAGAAAAAGAAAAAGAAAAAAAGAGTTTATATATCAATTCTTTTAATATTCCTAATAAAGTATACATCCATCTACGCACGTATTTTTTTTTTTTTTTTTTGCAATTAGGATACGTAATATGTAGTGTTTTTTTTTTTTTTTTTTTTTTTTTTTTTTTTTGCATACTAATAAAATGATCGTCCAATATCACATTATTTTTTTAGGTAAATGGAACTTTGCTTTCTCAGCCTCTTATACTTTTTTTTTTTACTTTTTTATTTATTCACCGTAACATATATATTATAACGTTTATATATAATAAAAGATCATTTAAATATATTCTTTAATATTCAAATAAATCACATATATACTGTAAAAAAAAAAAGAAAGAAAGAAAGAAAACTATATGTTGTACATATATTGTGATAATAAAAAAAGGGACTAAAAAAAAAAGAAGTAGTGATACATACACATTAATTAAACATTAAATGTATGAAAATTCACTCATCCATTCCTTTTTTTTATTTATTTATAACTTGAAAAAAAATGTGCAAGTTTTCTCATTTCTATATTAGTCTAACTATGAATTTAATAAGCAACAACTAAAGCAATTATTATGTTTAGTCCCGGAGTATATGGGGGTTTTTTTTTCTTTTTTTTTTTGCCCGTAATTTGAAAGTTCCATGTGGTCGAAATAAGCTTAAAAAAGAAAATTTTGTCAATCATCTTGATTATTAATAATAAATCTACTACTTTAAATAACATATATATAAGGAGAAAACAATTTTATTCTTCCCTTTTTATATATTTTTAAAAAAAACCCTGTTTGAGGCAAAAAGAAGGAAAATATAATTTCACAATTGAATCTTGATCTCTTTACTCTCCTTTTTTTATTATTATTTAGAAAAAATATATTTATTTTTTATTACTTTCTTTTTTTTATTTGGAAAAATTTGCTTATTAGTCTTTTAAGTGATCGTGTTAAGGTTTTTTTAGAATGGCGATTGAAAAAAAAAAAAAAAAAAAACTGTCTTATGTAATTTAAAGCCCCAATATGCACAATGCAGATTTTTTTAAAAAATAAAGCACAAAAAAACAAAAAAAAAGGCGATAAATATTTTATATATTTTTATAAATACATACGAATAAAAAAAAAGAATAATAGTAGTAATACGTAATAATAAAAAATGTGCTATAAAGATGAATGAATGATTAAAATAAAAATAATAAATAGTGTTTTAAGACAGAAATAATTAAATATATATATATATATGTATATATTATTATTATTATGAATGCAAACTCATTAATTCTTCGACAACTTTACATAAATCTTCAACAGAATAATCTAATCTTTTTCCATTGTTATGACCATCTATAACTTGTTGCATTTGTTGAGGTGTTAAATCTAAAAAGCCTTCTATTAAATCGCCATCAATAAAATTTGAACTCTCTTCTTTTCTTTCCATAGTAGCTATACTTCTCCAATCAGCATGTTTAAATCCTCCTATACTTTTAACTGTTTTGATCATATTATTTTGCATGTGCCATAGTAATTTATATCGTTCTTCGGTTAAATCTGCAATGATACCAATAGCTCCATTTGCTGTAGCAAATAATAATGTAGGTGATGATGATGTGGATAATGCTGTAAGTGTAGATGATTTAAGATCTGGATCCATATTGCTTAAAGATCCAAACTGAAACTTTTGAATTAAATCACCAAGATTCCATTCACTGACAGTTTCTAATAAAGGGTCTTCAACAGGTATATTGGTTGATGATGGTAATGATGATGTGTTTGTGTTAATATTATAGCTTATATCGTTAGCTGAGCTAGGAATTCTTTCTACAACAAATAAATGCCCATCTGTTTCTGCTCCTATTGCTAATGTGTCACTTATAGCTTCTAATGATGTTACTTCTCGTACTACTTCATCGGCTGCTACTTCTTCAATCACTGGTGGTTGCTTACTGGTATCGTATTTTATTGCTATAACTGACGCCAACATGTCACCTACTAGAATATAATCACCATATATTGATATTGATTCTGTTATGGATGGTAATTGATGAGAACATGTCATGATGAGCTGAGGTGTATTATTGTCTAGTTTCCATTCATAAAATACAAGCTATCAAATAAAATAAAATAAAAAAGCACAATTCAGTCTTATTTAGATCTAGTTTATTTTTTATATATTCCAACTATTTTTCATTTTCATTTAATTACCTTTCCATGAACGCTTGCAATGAGCTTGTCTTTAAATGCTTTTAATTGTTCAACCATACCTTGCGTACGTGTTTGAGAAATCAATACTAATTTTTGTTTACTTTCTGTCGACGCCATAGTTAAAGAAGAAGATGTAGCATGTTGTGATGTAACTTTTAAAACAAGAATCCGTCCTGAACTTGAAGTTTCGAATGTATCACTGTCCCTTCCTGTTCCTATTATATAATATTCATCTTGATCATACGTCATTGATATAGCTGCTAATGGCCGTTCATATTGTTTAAAATAAATACGATCCAATACTGTATAAAATTATATATGTATATATATAAATGATTAGTGATTTCTATTAAAATAATAATAATATTATGATTATGATTATATTTATAATCATTACATATAAAATTTTGATCATCAAGTAATTCAAAACCGCCAGTTGTAGATTGAGAAGTATAAGGTTCAGAGGTCATTTTTTCTGTAATTACACCAAATGTATGAGTTGTCTCTTGATAAACAATTCTTCTTGGAGTATCCAATGTAGGAATTTTGGTTATATGTAACTTTTGAATTTCTTCCATTTGTCCTATAAGTACACCATCACTTGTCGTTAAAGCAACCGCATCAGGAAAATAGGGGCTATTAAACGAAGTAGCGCATCGAACATCCTATGTACATAAAAATAAATGAAATCAAGTAAAAAAAAAAAATGAGTCGTATTAATTGCCAATTGAAAATAAAAATATAACATTATAGTAATAATAACAATAGTGCATTACCTTAAGATTCACATTCGAATAAACAAGTTTTTGATTTCTACTATGGATAACGCTAGGCTTATCGGAAGCTGCAAATACATAAGTAATCCCGTTTGAAGTAAAATTACTAAGAATGATTGGCAGTTTTCCTAGAAATGATCTCTTTTTATCCCATAAACGACCTTGACGACTATCCAACTTAAAATTATATACTTGACCATCACCCAGTGCAATTATTAAATAGCATATATCTTCCAAACGGGTCATAAGAATAGATCTTGGAGTTACCATACCAGGTAATTCTTCTTTAGCAATACATGTGAGAGTAGAATCAAACCTAAGTAACCGAACACCGACTTGGCGCCAAAGTCCAACTGCAATAATAGATGAAGTATAAGGTTGTATTGATGAGTCAATAGGTGTAATATCAATACAAGAGATTTCTTGTTCTAATTGAGTCTCTCCAATAATAACTAATCTATTATTTTTTATTGCAAACGCTAATAAATGGCCAAATCCAGTAGAAATAACACATTGGGTTGGGTTGATGCTAGCTACGGTGATAGTCGATGAGAGTGAAGGTGAGACCCATTCATCCAATAAAGTGCCTTCCATTCCACAAGTCATCAATCTTATGCTATGTTCTGTAACTTGGATTATCATATCATTCATCATATTTCCTGCTATTATAGTTCGTTGATTTAAATTAAATGCTGAATAATGTGACAAAGGAACTATGTTGTTATCCTGTAACTGTATCAATCGTGCTTCATTCACAAATGACATCATTAAAATATGAGAAAATTTATCTTCAAAACTTGATCTTAAAGCCCATGTATCTTTCACTCCACTAATTTCTATAGTTGCTAATTGATTTAATCCAACACCACTTCTAATTATTCTTAATGAGCTGTTTTTACTAGCACCTGAACATGTAATTAATTGAGGTTGACCCTATATAAATATATAAATATTATGTTAATAATATACTTTTAATATAATTTTATGGACATCGTTGTTACTTATTGATGCTAATATTTTTATCATTGATATACCTGTTTATCCAGATCAACTACACAAAAATCAGTGATGGGACTTAAGCTTGGATAGTTTTCAATAACTTGCAAAATATTGTTATTTTCAATGGAATTTTTTTGTAAAATATGGACTAACTGAGAATCACCTTTTGAAGAGCCAACATAAAGGACATCATTGTCAAGATAAGTTAAACAAGATGGAATAGATATAGCACCAAGTTCAATAAAACCAAGAGAGTTTACACATTGATGTGTATGGTCTAAATTCAATACTAATAAATAAAGAAACCCATCTGTGCTTCCTAACAAATACCTTGAGCCTTCATTATTAATGATTGAATGACAGTTAATAATCGATGATGAGGAAATACCAATGGCTTTTGGTGGATGGTTTGGTTTTAAATAACGAATATATTGACCAGATACAAGTAAAACACCTCCTATTGGTGCTGGAACAGCTATAAGCAAATTAGCATCATCTTCAATATGATCCAATATAATATCGCCAGGAACAGCCGATTTTGTTATCTCATTATATTTAAATAATTGTAAATAACGTCTATCTAATAAATCATCATAGAGTACCATCAAGGTTGGCATCATATTTTCTGGTATTGGTGTCGATATGGTGTTACTATTCACAATAGCTGGGTTTATAGATGAAAGAAAAGTAGCTGAAATAATTCTTTTATCAGGAAAGCTAGTGATTAAAAAAAATTCCAGAAAAAAGAGTTGATCAATATCCTTAAAAATTATGCATAAAAGTAATTGCTATTTTTTTATTTATATAATTCTATATTTTATAGATTTTACCATAAATGAACATAGTTTTTAGGTAATGATACCGCTAGACGCTTTCGTCCACTACCTCTTGAAGAGCGACGATTAGTATGGTCAACAGTGAAATTATTATGAGAATGGCCACCACCTAGTGAAGGAATAATAATAGTGATGGTAGAAGGATATAATAAAGCTGCAATATAATGATATGTAGGGTCTATGGAGCTTTGTATAGGTGTGAAAGAATAAACTGAATTTTTATTGTGGCTAGGAAAGGTTGCTAATCCAATTTCATTGCTATCTTCTGTAATAATTTGCTTATATTCAGTAGAGTAGGTTAAAATACAATATTTATGACGGGATGTTAACAAGAATAAAGAAGCTTGAGGTTGACCCTTTAAAAAAATAATAAAAGAGAGAAGAGTGAAAAATAACAATAATTATATATAAATTAAATCAATACTTTCGTGTGTTTTAATCTATTAATCTTTCTGTTTCTTTTTTCTTCTAAATTATTCAGTAAATCTTACTTTGCGCTGATATAGTTGTAAAGCAACAATTGTACCAAATATACTAAATTCTAAAGTTGGTTTTAATCCATCGGGTGTTAAAGTATAGATCTCTATCCTATTTCCTTTGCTAGTACAATTTATTGTTGTTATTAAATAAAACAAAATAAAAAGTGTATTTATTTTTTTTTATAAAAAAAAAAGATATTTAATATTAAATAAAAATAAAATTTACAATATAAGACACGCATAGAATATTTTTCAATTCATTTATTTTATTTAGATTTTTTCTACGCGCGTTAAAAAATAAATAATCTTTACCCAAGAATTAGATTCATATCATGACTACTAGTAAAAGCACCTTTTGCTGAAAAGTGTGTAGCTGTTGCTTTTTGAGCAGTAACCACATATTTATAATAAGTCATGTTATTCTTCTTCACCACAAAGATTTATATTTAATGCAATAATTGTTGCTATATAATTTAAACTTTTATAAATGGTATATTTAAAATTTAATTTTTTAAAAAAATAAAAGCTTGAAAGTAAAGGGAGAAAAAAAAATTGAGATAAATAATTTTTTAAAAAAATTAAAAATTTAAACTGCGCGTATTCAACTTTTGGGCCAAAAATTGACCACGAATTATTATTAAATTTATGTATATGTAGATTTAAGTAAGCCTATTATCTATTTTTTTCTTACTCTTTTTGTTCATTTATTTATTTAGAAATAATAATTATGTTAATATTTAAATATGCAAAAATATAGCAATAAAAGAAGCAAAAACAAATATAAAATAGTGTTACAATGATAATTATCGATGACGACTATCTTTTCGGTAATCATGTTGACTAGTGATACTGCTACTGCTATTACGACGATGATGGTGTGATCGGTGTTGTTGTGATTTTATTTTGTTATTATTTTCATTGATAGAACTTGAATTTTCATTATTATTATTAATATTATTATTGACTGTATTATTACTGTATGTGTTATTAGTGCTAGTGTTAGTATTGATATTTTCAGATGATGGTCTTATTTTCTTATGCTGATGTGAGTGGTGTTGATTTCTATCTGGAGAAGTAGGGGGTGAGGTAGAAACAGAACGGCGGCGATGATGACCATGACGATGAGAAGATGATGAATCTCTACGATGGTGATGATGATGATGATGATGGCTGCTGCTGCTGCTGCTGCTATTTCCTTTATGATTAGAATGGCTACTATTACTGCTATGTGAAGTTGAACCTTTTCTTCTTTCCTCTTTTCTATTATGGGATGGTTTATCTTGTTGTGATTGAGCATGGAGAACTTTATCATATAAATTCATGAGATCTTTATGAGTAACTTGAGAACCTGGCCAATATTTTTTTGCATACAACCACATATGTCTTTCTGCTTTACGAGAGGAACCACTTGATCCAGAGTAATTTAATTTTTCTTCATCAATAAAAGTACCAATTTTAATAATACATCTTTTAAGCATGGACGCCTTTTCTTGTCCTTCTAATTTACTGGAATCGTCTCTTAAACGAAGTAAATAACGTTTTATAGGTCGTAATGCTGATCGTGCTTCATCTTCATCATAGCTAGCATATCCTTCATTATTAATTGGATCTTTATTTTCTTTTTCAACCTTTTTCGTTTTCTTTTCTATAGATGCATTTTGGTTTTTAGATGGAGAGGAGGAAGAAGTAGGCGATATTCTTTCTGCTGATACTGTCGTTATTGATGATGTCGTTATTGCTGTTGATAATGCTACGGAAGACGATTTGGCTTGTTTTTGAGATTGGTTTATAGATTCTGCATTTTCTATATGATTGCCGTTACTGATATTTTTTTGTTTCTTTTTTGGTACGACTGATTTTATTTTTTTATTACTTTTTTTAACATCGTTAGTGAAAGATGATGAAAGTGATGGTGATGCAGATACATTTCGTCCTTTTTTTAATAACGATGTAGACATACTAACCTCTTCTTCAGCGCATATTTTTAATAATTGTTCTGCCCTGCGTACTAAATGGACTGCTTTAGGTGTCCTTTTATCATTTTCATCATCACTATTGTTGCTATTTGATTGTCCCAAAAAGAATTTTCCAGTCAATCCTAACGAATTATCCGCTTGAATAATAGACCACATACCAAAACCATATTTATGAACACCTACTAAAAGCATAGCATCTTCTTTTTGACCCCAAGTGCAAGACCACCCTTGTACACGTTTGGCATCCAATGATAATCTAAAAGTCAACATATCATTCATTGGTTTTAATCGACGAGCCAAGACTTTCATATCATGATGGCGTTGTAATAGTTGACCAGCATTGATATTTTGAATATTCTGCCATGTAAATAAAATTGCTTTTGTTTTCGTTAGCCGAATGCCACGTAATAATATTGTATCGTTTTCATAGTCCATCTTGTCATCGTTTTTCGAGGAGCTATTTCCATTTGTTTTTTGAATCTGTTCTTTCACTTTTTCTTTACATGCATTTACAAGATCCCAATAAAATTGAATGACAATATCTTTATCTTTGTGTTCCAAATCTGTATCCTTAATGGCTTCTTCATATCTTGCTTCCAAATCCCCATAACGTAAAACACCTCTATGTAGAGCACGTAAATCTTTTTCTGACAATTCTTTATTATTATGGCCAGATATATTGTTGGTGGAATGCCCATCTTGTTTTCTACGTCGCTTTTTCTTTGCTGAATTACCCTTTTCTCCACCGTTAGCATTATTAATATCATCTAAATCATCCTCTTCACCTTCCTCTAAATCATCATCTAATTGTTCTTGATAGGTACGTCCACGTTTACGAGCTGCACGTTCATATAATGCCATTTCATTTTCAATTCGCTGTTGCTCTTCAATTTGTTGCCTTTCATTCTCCGGAATAATCTCATCCCATGATAAATCATTTGCACTTCCACCATAGTCAGATATTTTGAATTGAGCAAGAAAGTCTTCACTACCTAAAGCACTAGCATCAGCTTGATCCATTGTTTCTGTATGTTCAGCACGAGCTAAGATATCATCCAAATCCATATCATTTAACTGTTGTGTATTTTCATTGGCTTGAAACATATTTTGAGCACCAAATTTAAGAATAGCAGACATTTCGTCCTTATTAAAAGGCAATTCTCTCATTTTACCAGATGCTGTTGTTAAAGAGTTTTCAGGTAACAATGTTAATCCAGAAGTATCCATTTGTTTAATAATACAATATTCCAATACCATTTTTCGTTTTGCACGTTCAATAATATCTTCTTCCATGGTTCCCTTTGTAACAAAACGATAAACATTGACCGATTTTGTTTGCCCAATACGATGAGCCCTTGACATGGCCTGCAAGTCATTTTGAGGGTTCCAATCTGAATCAAATATAATAACTGTATCTGCCGTTACTAAATTGATACCCATGCCACCGGCACGTGTTGATAACAAAAATACAAAATCGGGGCTATCAGGTGTATTAAAATGCTCAATGGCCTTATTTCTTTCTTCAGGCTTCATACTACCATCCAATCGTTGAAAGGGGTAACCACGTAATGCCAAATAATCTGATAAAATATCCAACATCATGACTAATTGAGAAAAGATAAGAACACGGTGACCATCCGCTTTGAGCCTTGCCAATAATTTATCCAATAAAATCATCTTGCCACTGTTTTCCACTAATCCTTTTAATTGTTCGATTCTACTAGGTGATATGGTTTCAGCATCAGGGAATAAAAAAGGGTGGTTACTTGCTTTTTTTAATTCAATTGCAATATTAAGCCATTGTTTTTTGTTTTTATCAGAACCTTTACTGAGGACTGCAAAGTTTTTAGTGAGAATGTTCTTGTAAAATAATTTTTGAAGTTCACTCATTTCCACACGAAGAATACGTTCTGTTTTATTAGGTAACGATTTTTCCACATCCTTTTTAAGTCGCCGTAACATGATGTTTTTAATACTATTGTGTAGAGCTTTGATTTTTTTTTCTTGTTCACCACCATTTTCCACATTATCTAAATCTACATTCAATTCAGAGAGATCCATTGCAGGCATGAGAAAACGTACCAATGCTAATAATTCTTTCACACTATTTTGTAAAGGTGTGCCAGTGATTAATAAACGATTAGCTGTTTTAAATCCTTGTAATGCTTCATATAGCTGTGATTCAGAATTTTTTAACCGATGAGCTTCATCCACTGCTAGATACTGCCATGATAGAGCGCCTAGCGAGTCACGATCTTTCAAAATAATTTCATAAGTTGTCACTAGCACATTGAATTTTAATTTCTTTGTACCAGGTAAATAGAATTCTTGATCCCTTATGACTTGACGTGAGGCACGATTACCAACATAACAGAGAGCATTCATTGCAGGAGCCCACTGCCTTAGTTCAGCCATCCAATTTTCAGAAGTAGAGAGTGGTACAACAATTAAAAAGGGACCAAATTGATCATGCTTATGAAAGAGAGTACTTAAAAAACCAATAGTTTGTACTGTTTTACCTAATCCCATTTCATCTGCCAACATACCATTTTTACGAGTACACCATAACCAATACATCCAACTAATACCATGTAATTGATAATCACGTAATTCACCACCACTAATATAAGAAGGCTGCTCACGTATTATTGAGAATGCAGGACGATCTCTATTATAATTTTTTGATAAATGAGGAATTTGTCGACTTTGTTGACGATCTAAAAAGGCATCAATTTCTTGTTGACTATTACTACTGATTAAATCTGCTGATTCGTATGTACATTCATCATAATGTAATCGTTTCCATTTCACAAGATATTCTGTATTAGATGATACACCACGTTTAGCAATAATCCTATCAACAGTGCACCAATCTTTAATTTCCTCTCTTCTACGTTCTGTATTGATACTTTGCTGCTCAAGTTCTTCTTTTGTTGATTCAGGATGCTGCCTAAAATATATCTCTTCTTCTACATAGATTTTTATATAATTTTCCACTTTTCTAAATCCTTTAAATGTTGATAAATAGTTTAATGTATCCCATGTATCGTGTATATGTGACCAACTTTTCCATTTGATTCTAAATTCCATATTTCTTTGAGGTATGTCTTCTTTGTCATTTTCTAGAATAAAGGTGATTATTGTGATAATAGAAAGTTGATAAATAAATAAATAGTAGTAATCATTGCTTTTATTTACAGTTGATTGGACTTACCAAAACCTTCTTTTCTTCTATGATCATGTACACTTTCAATTACATCTTCTTCCGCTTTTGATGTATGATAAGATATACTATTATTGTTGTTTTTATTTTTATTATACATTCCATCATCATCAGATAATCCCCATAATTCTGCATTATCTTCATTATAATCAGTTACTACATTCCGCTTTCTTGTTGAATATCGTAAAGAGTCACTTGAAGATATAGACATGCCTTAAAAAAAAATAAGAAGAAGAGATGAAAAAATAAGAATAAAATGATGTTAAAAATTAATATTACGATTATTTTAATACTACAAGCTCTTTTAACGACCCTAGTTACTTATTAATTATTTTACCTTTGTTAGATTTTCTTGGTTTTGATTTCCTCTTACGGGTTGATCTAGTAGAATCCCATGCATCATCGTCGTCATCATCGTCATCATCTCCATCCAAATCATTTTCAATCTCACTACTACTTGGTTCATTATCATATTCTATTTGCTGTTTTCTTGATGATACTAAAAAATGAAATGATTTTGTTGGTTATTTCGTTTACATAAATTTATTTGATATACTTATTTTTGTCTTTTATTATTATTATTCGTGTGCATTTTTACCTCTAGTTTTCAATGGTGATTTCTTTTGTCGGGATCTTGTAGATCGTTTAGATTTTCTTACAGGCGCTGCATAATCATCATCATCATCATCATCATCATTATCTTCACTACTTGAGTTTTCATTATTATCTGAATCTTCCTGTTCATCTGATACGTAAGAATCTTCTTGTTCTTCATCATCATTTATCTATATGATATAATAATAGAATAGAATATATATATATATATATTAATTATTTTTTATTCTTCTATCAATTTCATTTTACTTTCTTTGTTCTTTATTTTTATATAATTTTCTTTTATAGAAACTTACGGTATAATTCATCATTTGATGTTTTTGTCGATTGGATCTTCTTAAACAATAAAGATCAGGATCAAGTTGATTCATATCAATGGTATCGTTACTACTAGTATTTCCAAAATTTTCATAATGTTCATCCTGATCATTTACGTCTATATAATCTTCTTCTACTCCTTCTTCCCCTACTTCTTCCATTGATAATTCACTCATATCATCATCATCATCATCATCATCATTATCTTGTTTTGGTTGTTGTGATTGTAGTCTTTGATCAATATCCATGATGTCTGATAAAGCTGGCGAAGGTGACGACAAATCAAATTCACTATTGCTATCTTCTGAAGATGTGTTTATGATATTCCTTCGTTGTTTTGGTCTTCTGCTATGGTGTAAAAGTTCTTCTTCTTCTGTACTATCTTCTGTATGGTTCATCATAATACCATCTAAAAAATAAAAAGAAATAGAAACAGAATGATAGAAAATGATTATTGAAAATTAATAAAAAATGCTTATGTAGAGTATATAAAATATATGTATAAAGTTATAAATAAAAATGTACAAAATAAAGGGCATAAATTTAAAAAACTGAAAAAAAAAAAAAAAAAAAAAAAAAAAAAAAAAAAAAAAAAAAAAAAAAAAAAAAAAAGTAATCGTGAAAAAATGTTGAGGGACATAAAATGAAGGCAAACTAGATATAAAATAATAATAATAGTAACTATAATAATAAAAGTAGTAATAGTAGTAGTAGATGTATACTTGTGTATCGTTGTATTATTTGTATATGAATATATTTAGGTATAAACAAAAGTGAATAATATGTTATAAAGTTGTATTTGGTATATATTAAAAAGAAAGAAAGAGAAATAAAAACATATATACGTTTAAAAGTATACCTACCATCCATAGTTTTCTTTTTGAAATTAAATCGATATATATAAATGTTTAATAATAAATGGATTTATACAAAAACAGTAGGAATAAAAAATACTATATATATTATATTATAGTACGATATGTATGTAAAAGATATATATATATGTACAAATAATTTTTTTATAAATATTTTAAAAAAAATTAAAAGGAAAGAAAAGGAAGTTTAAAAAAAAATGGTTGGTAAACAAAAAAAAATATTTATTTATTTTATTTCAAGTTCAGAGCCTAATTCGAATTTGGAAGACATCCCATAAAATCCAAGGAAATAATACAACAATAGTTATATAAATAAAGAGAACCAACATACTTTTTAATGAAGAAGCATATAAAGTTTTCATACTTAGATTGATTAATCCCGTCAAGATATTAGCCTATTATGAAATTAGCATAAATTAATACCCAACTTGATATCATTATTATTATTATTATTATAATTATTATTAAAATTTGATATTTAAATTTATTTACCAATAAAAATGTAGCAAGACCATTCAAATTTATAAACGTTAATAAT
This sequence comes from Cunninghamella blakesleeana, assembly GCA_017871115.1. NCBI lineage: Eukaryota > Fungi > Mucoromycota > Mucoromycetes > Mucorales > Cunninghamellaceae > Cunninghamella > Cunninghamella blakesleeana. The sequence continues at coordinate 3,517,123 of JAFCIZ010000002.1, read as the reverse complement.
CGAGGGGGATCGACCTTTTGAGCATTCATTTTATTCTCCACCCAAATTAAGATTGTTATTAATGAAAGGTTAAAGGAAACGACCCAAATAATATAGGGAAGATTACATAATCTTCGTGATATGTTAAATTGTTCATCTTTTAATATCAAATTCCATAATCCAAAAGCTAACCAATAAAATATACTTTTTACACTTAATTGAATACTGATCACATTATAATCATCAATAGCGCTAAATAGAGTGTTGCCAGTATCAATACCAATTAAAAAGATGGCCAAATAACCAAATAAGCTACAAATCCCTTCTTTATTGGCGCTGAGAAGAGATGTTCTAGGTGCTTCAAGAATCCAATTTTGTAAACTATATTGATATAATATATATTGATACATAACAGCAAACATCCACCCCACAAACGAATATTGTATACGTTGATCTGATTTTAACCAAGTAGCAAAGAAAACAAGAGGAGGTAACAATCCAAGCGTAATAAAAAAGTTCCAATGAAGTCCATATTCTGAATTATGTAACTAGTAAGAATGTATTAAAATGTAATATTAATAATAATAATGATAATAAAGATGTTAGAATCTATAGCTTACTTTAATTTCTTCGTTAAATGAAATAAAATAAAATAGAAATAGAAATATTATATGATCTTACTTGGTAATCAACACCTTTTGTCAATAAAAGACGTGTCAAACCCAAGAACAACAAGGGTATTGATGATTTTATAGCTTTCCAGAACCTTGATCCTATGTTCATTTGTTGCAAATTTTTATTAGTAGACTTTGAAGCTATGATCCCGGATGAAAATACAAATGATCCAACTCCAATATCCATCTAGGTTGGGATTTTTATAAAAAAAAACGAAAGTATGTTAATAAATATACACACTATATATATATATTTAGGATATGTTATATACCAATGAAGTTCCAAAAGTTTCCACTTTAGCAAATCGTCTAGGAAAAACCGGAAAATCTACAGCTAAAATTGCAATACAAGTTAATAGCATTGTAGCACCACGATATACTGTCAAATAAGGTTTATAAGTTGATATAGTTGAAGTAGCGTTGAATGATTTTTTTTTATTCTCCTTTAATTCATCTTTATCTGATGCAATTGATGTTGAAGTATCGTTACTATTCTTCTTTTCCTTTTGCTTTAAGAGCTCTTGTAGCCGAGCAATATTTGGATCTTCTTCTAGGGATCTATAAATGACATTGATAGTTAAAAAGATCATACCAGATAATATTTGTAAAACGTGTTCCGAAAATATAGTTTGTAATAATAAAGAAGGAATAACATAGATTATAAATTGCCATATAAAAGAATTGGGATTAATAAATTTTGACTTGACCAAGGAAAGATAGAACCAGTGGGAGATGGCACAAGACGAAGCTATAGCAAATATTTCAAAAATAGACCCACCAGTACAGTTAGATACCCATGCTTCTTTTTCTTCTTTATATGTCAGTGCAGGTAATGGAGACGCACTCATTTTTAAGAGACTATAAAAATAAAGAAGAGAAAAAGAAAGAAAGAATTGTTACTTTTTATTAAAAAAATAAAATAAAATAATAATAAAAGTCTTAGAGAAAAACGAGAAATGAAAATTAAAAAAAATCCATTTTTTCCTAAATTTTAAATTGTCGGAGCTAAAACCGCATTTTTGAGAATTATAAATATATACAATATAAAAAAAATAACTATCATAGATTTTTATGTTTTTTTTTATTATTCATTATTATCATTAATTATAACTGTTATTATTATACTCTTATTATTAATATTATCAATATAAATTATTCCATAGTAGGTATATCTTTAAGTTTTCCATCTTTGACTGTATCCATTTCTTGTAAAACACGTAACCAACCAGTACCAGCTTCCTTTCTCATTAATTCTATTTTACGGCGGAAAGCTTCTTGTGCAGATAGTCGCGAACTTTGACCATTAGAACCTTGATTATCCTTATCACTATTATTTCCTTTTTCTTCGCTTCTTTCTTCTTCTTCTATTTCATTATCATTATTCTTGCTATTACTATTACTATCATGGGCATTGTAATTATTATTTCTTTCTCCATTTGATAATTCATCTTGCGTACGATTACTATTAGAAAGTGATAATGGTAAAGGAGGTGTAGGTGAAGTGGATCTTGGTAAAGGTGATTTCTTTCTACGATGTACACTTGATGTAGTTGATTTTCTAGACGCATTGGATTTACGCCTTGTTAATGAAGGTCGAACAGCATCTTGTAAATCCGCGTAACGAAGAACATGAGATGATGTTGGTGACGTTGGCTCATTATCTTCCATAGAAGGTACTAGATTATCTTGACGTAACCGAATAATACGTTTTGTTTTCTTTGATTTTGCTCTTGCTATAGCTGATGGTTGTAGTGGAGGTGGAGATACGGATGATGATGTGGTAGACGAGGTGAAGTTTTCATTGGGTATATTATCTTTATCATTATTATTAGTATTATTATTAGTATTATCATTATTTTGTTGACATTGGTGTTCAAAATAAGGAACAGGTGTATTTGAAAGTGAGGTAGCTAATGGTGTTGTGTCATGTTCGTGACAATGTGTAGGTATTGATTTAAGCTGTAATTTTTCAGTAAACGAAGGTCCAGTACCATCTATTCTAATTTCCAGTTGATGATGATAGAATTCGTTAAATATATCAATACGATAGTTTGACTGTAAAATAATCAAATAATAATAAAAAAAATAATAATCATTAAAAAAAATTATATCCTTTTTTTTCCTTTTCATTTTTATTCACATTATGTTATATATAACGTTTACTTACATTGTTTTCAGCAAATGGATTTCCTGATACCCATATATCCTCCAAGTTAGGTAATGATAATAAACGATTTGTTTCGGTGATATCCTCTATACGATTATTACGAATATCTAATCTTTCTAAAGCCCAGAGACGATCCAACCCAACGATTGAGGTTAAACGATTACCCCGTAAATTTAATTCTTGAATATTCCCCAAAATAGCATTGATCCCATTTACAAACGAAATCATATTATAAGATAAATTAAGAGAATAAAGATTATAAAGAGCTGATAAGGCTGAGGGAACATCAATTAATAGATTAGATGATAAATTAAGATGTGTAAGAGATTGAATAAGTTGCAAGGGTTCTTTTTCAAGTGTTGTTAAATTATTATCTTGCAAAGAAAGCATTTGCAAGCGATTTCTTTTTTGTTCTTGTTGATAATTATCTTTTTTATTAATTTCTATTCCTTGCTCTTCTCCATTTTCATTTTCTCTACTATGATGATTATTTATTTTTAATAAATTCAATACTTCATTAGCATCTTCAATCCCAGCGCGTTTAATCACTAAACTTATTAAGTTTGAACCAAAATGATGCCAACCATCAATTAAACGAGGGTGAATATGATCTAATTCTAAAAAGGATAATTGATCAAAAGGGATTAAAGATAAAACCACATCCCCTTGTTGAGAAATAGGTTGCTCATAACCACGAATAGCACGTTTCCCACTACGAGGCTGTCCATTATCTGATTGTATTATGACATGCATATGAAGTTTTAAAGCCGATAAAGTAGAAAGATGCTGATGAATGATGACAAGATCTTCTTGTAAAGTGGTAGGAGCGGTGGTCCGACCATTTTTATTATTTTGTTCATGTTGTAAATTTTGTTTTTTCCAAAATTGCCAACCAGAACCAAGAGAAAGGGTGGACATGGTAGAAGAGACTGAGCCGACTGATAAAATAGAGGATGCCTTACCCATATCGTCATCTACCACGTGGTCAGTAAATACGATTGCATCCGTAGCAGGCAAAGTACCTAAAAGAGAATGATCAATATTTAATCCAAGTTCTTCAAAATGAACATACAGGAAATAAAGATAATGGATATCAAGAGAAAAACTAGAAGATTGTGGCATATATGGTATATTATCCAAGCTTGCTGAGGTATTTACAGAAGAAGTTACTGCAAGTAAGGACATGTATGGGAATCCATTATTAGAAGCTGCAAGTTTTTTATTATTATGATTATTAAAAGGAAGAAGAGAAGCTGGTATGGAGGTATTATTGTTATTATTTTTGTTATGATAGTTTGTTGATAGTTTGTTTTTATTTGTTTCTAAATAGTGCCGTAAAGTACGAATAAATGATTGTCCTGAAACAGTGGTTGTAGTCATTTTTATTTATTATTACTGAATAATAATCATTCAAAAAAAAACTATACTTATATATCTATTGTATTTGCTTTGCTTTTTTTTTGATTTAATAAAATATTTATATTAATAATGATGTTTATTTAATAATGGAGAAAAAGATTGGTATTATTACAAATAAAAATAGAAAGAAAAAAAACGATAAACAAAGGGGAAGAGAGTAAGAAATTAAAAAATTTTTGGAGATTCTTTAAACCAATTTTTAAAATCCGACCAATTTCTATTTGGTAGTGGGACGAAGCCATTTTTCAGCGCTTAATACGTATACTCTTGTTTAAAACTATTATACATGTATATCCTTTTTTATATTTGTTGAAATATATATATATATATATATATATATTCGCAAGTACCCAAATACTTTACAAAAACTAAAATTTTAATTGCACATGAGTGTTATTTATATTTATCATCGATCACAGCTTTTATTAAAATTGAAATTATTTATGTATTGTCATATACCGCTTTTTTCAAAACGAATATATTTTTAATAAATCAGAGAAGTTTATCTGAAATCAGTTTGGGCAGACAAAGGTTAGTATTGATTTAAATAAAATAAATCGAAAAAGTGAAAAGGATAAAATACAAAAAAAATCATTATCATTATATTCTCTACATATATATAATAATTGTTATAAAGCCGGTTTCAATCTATAATGAACATTAAGTATATGCATTCATCATTTTTATTTTTACTTTTCTTTTTTTTGTTAAAAAAAAATATTACTTGCTTAGCTCAATAATAAACTTTTCTGTTAACCTGAAGTAATTCTCAAATACTTTTATATTATTTCCAAAAATGACAAGGTGCGGCAGTTCAATCATCATTTTTTTAAGCAAATGATTTTGTAAAAGCATAAAATCAAAAGATGTAAAATAAAAATTCAAAAAATAAAAAAAATAAATAATCACTTATAAATCATTTATATATAATATAATTCATACAACAAATAATACTGTGGCAGTTTTTTTATTATTTCCTATATTTATACTTATATGTACTTTTATTTTACTTTTATTGAATTTTTAGTAGATGATAATATGAGTAAAAAGATTATTTAAAATCGCCGCCACTTACCACTTTTGGAACTGATCAAAAGATTGATCAATTTTTATAAAAAAGCAAAAGTTTCAATTTTTTTTTCGTTCTTTTCTTTTCTTTTTCTTTTTATTATAATAAAAATAAAATACCCTTAACAATAAATATGGCTAATATTATTCGTCGCACTTTTGCTACTGCTTCTACTTCACCTTTAAAGATTGGTCTTATTCCTGCTGATGGTATTGGTAGAGAAGGTAAATATAATGATAAAGAAAAAAGGAATTAAATAAGAGTTTTCTTTGATATATACTAATACCATTGTTATTATTATATTTATTATGATATTATATTCTTATCATTCATAGTTATTCCTGTAAGTTTTTATTGATATATACATATATTATTATTACTATTATTATTATTATTATTAAAAAAAGGGCGTTATTATAAAAAAAGAGAGCTATTGATAGTGATTCACCTTATTGTTTACTTATTTATATAAATACAAACATATATATTTATATATTTCAATATAGGCTGCTCAACGCGTCTTAGAAGCTCTTCCTAATGGACCAAGTTTTGAATTTATTCACTTGGATGCTGGTTTTGAACACTTTCAAAAAACTGGTACAGCTTTACCTCAATCCACTATTGATACCCTTAAAAATGAATGTCAAGGTGCTTTGTTTGGCGCTGTCAGTTCTCCTTCTCATAAAGTAGCTGGTTATTCTTCTCCTATTGTTGCTCTTCGTAAACATTTGGACTTATATGCTAACGTTCGTCCTGTGGCTTCCGTGGCTTCTCCTGCTTTCCCTCAACAAAAAGAATTAGATATGTTGATTATTCGCGAAAATACTGAATGTTTGGTAGGAAAAAAAAATTTTTAAAAAAAGAAAGTGTATGAAGAAAAGGAAATATATATGTGCTATTGAATGTAATAGAGGCTATTTTTTAGATACTAATTCTCTCTACTTTTTATTATTATTATTATTAGTATATAAAATCAGAACGTCAAGAAGTAGATCCCAAGACTGGTCTCAAAGTAGCTTACGCTGATCGTAGAATATCAGAATATGCATCAAGACGTGCTGGTACCATGGCTTTCAATATGGCTTTAACTCGTCAAAAATTACGTGAGCAAAAGCCTTTAGAAAAACGTATTTGGAAGGTAAAAAAAATTAATAAAAAACAAAATAATATAAATACTTATTACATAAAAGAATAAAAAGAACGATAGGCTGATTTTAACTGTCATTATTATTACTATTTTTTTTTTATTTTTTTTTAAAAATATCATAGCATAAGCCTCGTGTTACTATCGTTCACAAATCTAATGTATTAAGTACTACAGATGGTTTATGGCGTGAAACTGTCCGATCTGTTAAAGAACAAAATCCTGAAAAATATGATGGTGTAGATATGGAAGAACAATTAGTAGATTCTATGGTATATCGTATGTTCCGTGAACCTGAAGCCTTTGATGTTGTTGTAGCTCCAAATCTTTATGGTGATATCATTAGGTAATATATATATTTGTATTATAATAAAAGTGATCAAAAACTAAATTAAATAAAAAAAGTGACTAAATAAAATAAAATAGAAATAGAAATAAAAATAAAAGTGTATAAAAATTATATTTATTAATATTTTTTTATATAGTGATGGTGCCGCTGCTCTTGTAGGATCACTTGGTGTTGTACCTTCTGCCAACGTAGGTGATGATTTCGTTATGGGTGAACCTGTCCATGGATCTGCTCCTGATATTGCTGGTAAAGGTATTGCTAATCCTATTGCTGCTATTCGTTCTGCTGGTTTATTATTAGAACACTTGGGTCATACCGAGCATGCTTTGAAAATGTACGATGCTGTTGATACAGTATTAGCTGATGGTTCTATCTTAACTCCTGATTTAGGTGGAAAGAGTTCTACAAATGACGTTGTTGATGCTATCTTGAAACACATTTAAAAATAATACTTATTGAAAACAAAAACTATTTGTATAGATAATAAAACAAATTTATTTAAATTAGAAGATATATATACGACTTATTTATAATATATGAAGGGTGGTGCAGTTAAACTAATATTTATTACATGTAATTTTTCGAAAAAAATTGAGATTTGTTAAATATACATATATTGAGATTTTTTAATAAGTAAATAATAATAATATTAAAAAAAAGAAAGTGGGAGGGGAAAGGGATTAAAAAAATTAAAATAGAAAGGATATTTTATAGATATATTTATATTATACATAAAAAGAATTAATAAATTCTTCTTTTGTTGTTGTTATTGTTGGATAATAAAGCAGTTGGACTGCTTCTTTTTACTGATGTTGATGCTGATGTTGATTTAATAGGACACATGGATTCGATGAACTTTTCTTTATAAAAGGATGGCAATTTTTCCAAACAAGGATATTGACGAGTATGAATATCATCATGGAAAAAGCATTGAAGATAGTCACGTAAAGTATCAGATTCATGATTTGTCTTTTTCACAATAGAATCTGATAAAATGGATAAATAATTGATTCGCTTTGGTAATTTCAAATCATATGATTCATCATCATTTTGACAGTTTTCTTTATCTTGTTCAGTAGGCAATAAGGTGGCCGTTTCTGACCAATAACGTCCAGTCATAGAAATAGCTTGATCCGCCAAAAGACTTATTAAGACATCCCAAGCTAAATTGCTTGATCCACGATAAATTTCGGTGATAACGCGTAAATGGTTATGTGAAGAAGCAATATGGTTATTGAGAACTGGTGTTATGATTTTGGTTACGATCTGATAAGCCACTTCGGTAGGATGTTTTAAAGCAATGCTTCGAATAGATTTGATAGCCACGCCATTATTAGCAGTAGTTGATAAAGACTGTGTTAATAATTCTTTAGTAGATTGTAATGCTATATTACATTGATTTCGGATCCTTTCATTTCTTGTATCAATATTTTTTTGCCATTGTTGATAAATATCTAATCGTTGTTGACCATCCAATTGAGATAAAAATACAAAAGGGTCAATAATAGAATTATAAATCAAAGCTGGGAAAACTATTTTATTCATAAATAGTCCATAATCAGTTCGATGTAATTTAGTGGATCGTTTTGCAAAAGTGCTTAAAATTTCGATTATCTTGTTGATTATTGTTGTATCGATTTTTTCAATATCTAATAATCCAATAATAGGGAGTAGTGCTTTTCCAAACAATTCCAATGAATCGGATTGGTAAATGGCTTGGCGTTTATCAGTATAGAAGAAATTGGAATGAAATATATTAAAGCTTGATGTAAATGCATCCTTGATATATGAATCTTTACTGTTGTTGTTACTATTATAACCGATATTAGACTTATCTGTTAAATCGGAAAATACATCAGAATTTTCTGAATCAAGTTCATCTTCAGAGTCCACATATATGTTAAGTTGCTGTTGTTGTTGTTGTTGTTGTTGTTGCTGTTGTTGGGCGCTTACTGTTGTTATTTTACCAATTCTTGCATTATACATTCTGTTGACAATATGACTTACCAATTCATTTATCCATATTAAAAGTGATTCTGTGTCGATGAAGGGTTTTTTAAGTAATTTATTTGTAATAGTTGGTTCACCAATTGATATTAATGTCATGGCGAGTATAGTGGTGTTATATGAGTATTGAGTGGGTTGGGTATTATTTTCATTTTTATTTACAAGTTGTGTTTGATTGTCATTATTAGTATTTATATTTGTATTTACATCTGAGTTGTTGTTACTGTTATTATTATTATTCATAATATATGGTAATAAGTGTTCAAGCGAAGCTGGTTGATTTTTGATAAGCAATGCTGCTACATAAAATAATTCTGATGGAATGGACATGTTGTTGTCATAAAAAAATTCAAATTTTAATCCAAGAAGTTGTGAAACTATTCTTGGTCCAGTTAAGTATGGTGATTGAGCATCGCTATTCGTTGAAGCTTGTTTAGAGGTCATTTCTGAGAATCTTGAAATAAGTAACACCCAAAACTTATGGTTATATTGTACTTCGTTAATAAAGAAATCCAACATAAGATCAAGAATAAGAACAGAAGGAACACCTTCAACATCTATTTAAATATAAAATATATATATATATTAGTATAAATAAGAATATAAACGTTATTATTAGTATGATTATTATTATAACTATAGTTACCTATATATGAGCGGAACATGCGTTCCATAAAATTTAATTTGGATAGAGGCAGAACGGGATAATCAAGCTTTTCTTCTTTAATGTCCATAGCCGATAATATATAATGATGGATAACATAGTTTAATTTAATTGGTACAGACCCGCTGATTAAGTTACCTTTAGATTGTAACATACTATTTACAAAAAAATAGAAAAAAAGGGGAGAAAAAAAAAGTTAGTACGACGGTAATTATACCTCATAATTATTTATTTTTATTTTTATTTCCATATGTAATTATATTACGTAGTAGAATTTTTAATCTTGTTGAAACGTCTATTATAACGATCTTGATCAGAAAGAATTTTTAAATCTTTAATGGTCTGAACATTAAAGTATGCCAAGCAATCAACATCGGTAATGATTTTTTCGACCTAAATATATTTAAATAAAAAAAAGGAAGATCAATAAATAGATCAATAATATATATGTAAATATTTTGTGATCACTTGTGTCCATTCTAAATAAATATATAAATATATAAATATAATTACCTTTGTGGCATTGATTGATTCAATAAAATTGTCAGTTCTTGCTTTCTTTTCGGCTTGGGATAAGAATTCAAGTTGTTCATAATGAATAGTTTCTTGATGTTTAAATTCTTGTAAAAAATATTCAACAAGACCATCTTTAGTTTGTTTAGTACTTGCTTGTTTGTATATTGTTTTGAAAAAAGCTACAAAAGATTGAACAGATCGGCATCCACGTCGAGTAGAACTAATGGCGCGTGAAATAAGCATACGTGCTGATTCTATTCTTTTTATTGTAAAGTTGATTTTCGCTTCATTGATTTCTTCTGGTAAAGAAAAAAATTTTTTATGATAAGGTGCAACGTTGGCATTGGAATCACGAATATGTCGAACGCGATTATGTAAAGGTTTTATGATCCCAATATGAGGATACTTTTTACAGCAATTATCTTTAGGAAAATGCATTTTATATAAAGTATTTTTAAAGATTAAAAAAAAAAAAAAAAAAAAGTGAGGGAAAGAGAGAGAAAAAATAAATCCGCCAAATAAAAAAAATTATAAAGATTTTTAGTCTAAACAGAAGTCACCATGCGCGGTTTAAAATTTTTTAGATATACTTTGCCTCCTTTTTTGTTTTCGTGTCTTTCCCTGTGCCTTTTCATTTATATTTATATATATAAATAATATAAATATATTTTTTAATTATTACTATATATGATATATTCACTAAATAATATAGATTGAAAAAGTAGATGTATTTTTTTTTTATATAGAAAACCTATAATACTATTTATATTATATGTAAAATAAATTAAATTAAGCTTATTACTGTTTGTATAAAATTTAAATTATATGATCCAATCCAACCACTGTATGTAACACAAACTTTTTATTAAAAATTTTATTATGTAGTAAAATAAAAAAATGTATATAAATTTATATGTATAGAGGGAAAGTGAGATACAAAAAATAAAAAAGTATGCTTATAAAAGATGATATAAATGATGAATAGAATATTAATAAATTAATATGGAGAAAAAATGATGATTAAAAAAAAAAAAAAATTAAAAATAGTATAAAAATGAAGCGGTGTTTGGGAATAAGCTGAGGGAAAAAAAGAGAGAGTATTAATTGTTAATACTATGAGCATGTTCAACATTTTCCAATCCATTTTGAAGAAAAGTAGCCCGATCTATAGATCTTATAGAACTAATTGATTTTTTTGTAACGTCATCGATACTGCCTTGCCAAGTAGACTGCATATCTATTGAATTCATAGTTGATGAGTTAGTACCCATATCAGCTGATAATTCATAAGCAGTGGGATCTTCACTATAACTTTCTAAATATTTTGTGATCCATGGATGGTCAAGTAATTGCTCTGCACTAGGTCTTTCAACAGGGTCTCTTGTAAAGCATTTTTTCAAAAAATCAATACCTAATTCTGATAATTGTGATGGATCTGGTAATGGTGGATGCCCCGTAACAACATGATACATGACGGACCACTCATTTTCTAATGTACTCCAAGGTCTTCTTCCAGTAGCCATATGTACAATACAACAACCTAATGACCATATATCCATTGACCCTTTACGTCCAGTTTTACCTCCGGTAATGACTTCTGGTGCCTAAGTAGAATAAGGAATAAAATAAATAAAATATGAACAATAACAGTGATGATATTAGTATTATAAAAAATGTATTTCATATGTACTTATAAGATTATCGTGTTACATCGATTCATCCTTACCATATACATCGGTGTCCCAGCCAAACTATTAACATTCATGGTAGTATGCCCCATTGTTTTTTGACCTTTAGCTAATATTTTGGCAGCACCAAAGTCAGATAATTTCAATTGTCCTTGATAATCAATAAGGATATCTATTTATTTATTCAAAAAAGTAAAAGTAAATTTAGTGCATCAATTATTATTATTTCTATAATTCAATATATATATATATATATTGATCTTCTTACTGTCAGGTTTAATATCACGATGAACAATATTATTTCCATGTAAATATGCTAACCCGCTTAACAATTGATAAGAATAATCTACAATATATAATTCATCTTCAATACGGCCGCCATGTTCTAAATAAGAACCTAAACTTCCATTCTCACAGTATTCCATAAATATATAAACTTTATCACGATGAACTTCCTATATTATCCATATATATAATAATAATAATAATAATAATAATAAATAAATAAATAAATAAAAAAAAAATTAGAGTGAAAAATATAGTTTTTTTTTTTTTCATTCATATATATTTATAATATATGAATTACCATGCCAAAATATTGAACAATATTTCTATGGTGAAGCATTTCCATGACTTTCATTTCTTCTTTAATAGATTTATGTAAAGCTGACAAAGAGCTTGAATCAGGAAACCTTATTTCTTTTACCGCCATCACTGTAGAGGTGTCCAGATTAATAGCCAAATAAACCGAACCAAACGTACCAGAACCAATATATCTACCTTGTTGCCATCTGAATGAAATATTGGAAGAAGAAGGGGCTAAAAAGACAAGAGATTGATCTTCAGGTTTTTGATCATCCAATATTTTACCAACAATTCGACGACCTTGCTCATCTTCATTACGACGAGCTTCTAATTCACTAATGCCACGCATCCAATCATCTCTTATATATGTAACGCCACCATTTGATGCTGCAGAAGAAACTGTATCATCTGTCACACCAAAAGTAGAACTAGTTGTAATGTTATCTTGTTTAGCTCCGGGTGGTGTTGCTGCATAAGAGTTTCGTTTGGCTGTAATATTACGTTGGCGTTGCTGTTCTTCTTTCAATTGTAATTCATGAGACCACTGGGTGCCTAATACATCAAAGTGAGAGATCAACAAAGCGATGCAACGAGCTACTTTACTCTGGAGAGTACTAAATTCGGTTTCATTCAGCGCTAAAATATTCATCCCACGAGTCATCAGATGACCAAATTCTAATGCTGCCACTGCCCAACGAAACGTTTTTCTATCTGAAGGATTACAATCATCGGTAATAAAACATATCCAATCGATCGCTAAACGTACTAGCTTGAGATCCAATTGTAGTCGAACAGCTAATTCCAAAAACCTTGCAGCACGAATACCAAAATCACTAGCAAAACTAAAGCATTCTTCTACTAATTCTTGGCATCCTAAATCTTTTGTTTGTTCATGAATGGTGCTAACACTGCAGATAGTTGAATCAGCCAATTTAAATACTGTTAATTTGATCTTGGATAACTCTTTATTAATTTTTGGTATATGAGCACGATGTTCTTGTATTAATTCAATCCCATTATTGCTATTATTATTTGTATTACTGCTATTGTTATTATTACTATTGATATTATTATTGTTAGTTGTATTAGTATCTCCTTGGATAGCATTCCAAAAAGCATTTCTAGCTGCAGCTAAATGTCTAGCATCATCTGTTACTAATCGCATCCGTTTAGGTTTAAGGCCAAGGTGAATAAATGGAATTTTTATTTCTACTACATTTCCTGTCCACATTACATTTTGCCAAGGTGAAAGGATTAATATATATTCTTCTTGTGGTTGATTTTTAGTGACAGATCCAGGAGTTCCAGGAGTATTAGGTACATTTCCATCGTCGGCAAAACATGCTCTAACTAAACTTTGTATTTTTTCTTCTTTGCCATAGAGTGATTTGGATGCTACTATATAAAGGCGTTCATCTTCAAAACTATTTGTATAGACTAAGAAATGACCAGAAGCTACTAGTTTATTTACTACATTATCTACATTATCAGGATCAAGTACATATTCAGCAGCATTTTCAAATTGTCCCATAAAGAATCTAATGTAAATGAAAAATATGAAAAAAAAGAAGTTATAGTTGTGTGTAAAATAACAAACAAGTTGTTTAGATCATAAAACTAAAATATAAAATTATAGTATAAAAATATATACATATATATACCTTGCAAATTGTAACAATTTACGTGCACGCATACGCATGGTATGAAGAACTTTGGTATATTTTACTTCTACACCACCATCTACAGCTTCAGGAGGTACCTTTAGACTTGTAATATAATCACGCATCACATCGGCTAATAATCGATTTGTTAAAGAACTAGAATGATGAAAACATAATAATAATAATTATAATAACATTAATAAGAAAATTAGAATACATATGAATAATGATAATATTATACATGTATATATATATATATATATATATATATATATATATACGATTATAACATTATATAATTTACCAAAATTGTTCAGCACATTCCCAATCAGCTTTATCAACAGCACGGCATACAGTGTTTTTCAAAAAATCCCACTCTCTTTCCATAACTTCACATTCTCTTAAATTATTCTCTTGTTCCAAAGTTAATTTCCAAGATATAAGTTTAAAATAAAATCGAACACTTTCCATAAGCACTGCATCATAATCTCTTTCTAAAAACATATCATGTTGGGGCTGCCACCCTAACATAGGTTGTGTTAATTCTTCATATTGATGTTTGACACGACAAGCTAAAGCCAATAACCCACGATTATCTTCCATCATTGCATCGACCATTTGTTTAGGAGGTTCACTCATTCGATCCTTGTATTCTAAACGTTGTTTTAATGCTTCAACAACCAAAGAAGTGGGAAATTTCACTAGTTGGTGAAGTTGTGTAGTAAGAGAAGGTAAATTCATTTCTTTAAAATGTTTACTATTGGCAATCATGGTTTGTTTAGCTTTCATTAGCAAGGAATTAAGTGCTGATAAAGTTCGTTTATCAAAAGTATCTTGTAGTGCTTGTTCTTTTAAAAGTCTTTCAACAAAAGACGGGTTGGTTCTTTGTACTTGTAAAAAATAGTTTTCATCTTCATCAATTAATCCATTTGCTTGATTATTACTGTTATCGCTGTTATTGCTATTATTTTGATGATTGGCCAAAGGTGTTGCAATACGAGCTATTTGTAAATCGTCAGATCCAGTCCAATCACGTAAAATTTTATATTGCATGATTAAACTTCTAGTAATTGTGCACCAAGAATTTAAAGCATCCAATCTAGTTTGAAAAGCAAGTGAACCATATTGAGGATTAGCCATTGTCATTTCTGCACGAGTGGTGTAAAGAGATTCAATCCGATCTATACTTTTTAATACTTCAGCTACTTGAGTCAAAGCATAAGCGTTTTTTTCTTCATTGCTACTATTGACATTGACATTACTGTTGTTGTTATTTTTATTATCATTATCGCATTTTAAAGGTGGGTCTTTTACTTTGAAATCCATAACCATTTCAAGCACTTTATCAATTTCTTTGCGTCCTTCTTCTAAATATTGTTGTTCTTGTTGTACAGTTCTTCCACGTAGTAAAGCTCTTAACGATAGCCAAATTTCTTGCGTTGGCTTTTGTGGTTGAAATCGGTCTTTATTTGAGAGTCGTTTTTTTTCAGATTTAATCACTTCGCCCATTAATACAGATTGTAGCATTTGTTGCCATTCCAGCCTTTCATGAGTTATTTCAGGCGCTGATAAAGACTGATTTCGAGAGTAGAGTAAGTTGAATGCAGTTTCATCTTCTTCTAACCCATCTTCATCATAATAATCACTATAATCTTCCTCTTCTTCATCCTCTTCTTCTTCTTCTTCGTCTTCTTCATCCTCGTCGTCTTCATCTTGGTCATCTTCATGTTCTCGTTCAAAAGATTGATGATGGGATGGTGAAGTAGAAATCATATGTTGAGGAGGAAAAGACCAATGATTATTCATACTATTTTGCTTTTCAAAACCTATTTGTGTCGTTGCTGGGGTTGTTGGAGTTGGGGTTGTTGAGTGTGATTCATTTCTATCATTAGCTGCTGTTGCTGTTGTTGAATCAGTTGATTGCCATCGTACTTGTTTTCCTTCCATTGATGAATAATAAGTTTATAGTTTATTTAAATAATAAGAATAATAAAGAATGAAAAATAGTAATGAGCGAAAAAGAAAAAAGAAGGCAAATAAATATATATAAAAAAAAAAAAAATAAACAAATAAAGTGTCTTTTTTTTTTTTTTAAAAAAAAAGTGAAAAAGAAAAAGGAAGAACTGGAAAAAAAGGAGTTTTTTAAAAAAAACCTTTTTTAATTTTTTTATACCCGCATTATTTTTTTCGCTGCAAATAAAAGAGGTTCTTAAACAAAGTATCATCCATTATATTCATAATTGCATATTAAAAATAAAAAACTAATAATCACAGCAAAAAAAAAAAAAAATCTTTTTTTTATATATTTAAAGATTATAACTATATAAAACATTAACATATAAAAAAACCAACAACGTCAACTATCCTTTGTTTCATATTATTTTATTTTTCAAACTAAATTGCTGTACTATATTTTTTAGAAATGGTTACCATTTTTCCGTATAAACTTCATTTTTTCGGATTTTTAAATAAAAAGTATCACCATCTATCAATTTTTGATCTTATGATTTTTTTAAACAATGATGCTCATAGTTATTGGTTACAAATAACCATTGCCTATTTTAGAATGCTACTATTTTATTATCACTTTAATAAAAAAAAAAATAGGAGAGAGAAAAGAACTTTAGGATGATTAACCATAAACCTATTTATAAAAACATGTAAAGAATAAAATAAAATAAACATAACTTACCTATAATGAAAAAGAATATAAATATATAAATATATATATATATATATATATATTTATATTTGTACAGGATTAAAAAAAAAGTATATATTATCAATTACTCGTATTTTTTTTTCCTCTTTTTCTTTTTCTTATTTATTATTTTTATTGTTTTTAAATAATGAGACATCTAAGCAGCATCAACATATTAAAAATAATCAGCAAGATATTTTTCTTCATCAATAAAAGAAGCAACGACAGTTCGATCAGCAAATTTACGACCAGCTAAAGACTGTAATGCAGCCATGGTTTGATCTTTTGTTTCAAATCGGACAAAAATCTAAATATATAAAAGATAACAATAATATGTAAATAAATTAAGATAGAGAATAATAAACAATAACGTATCAATATAAATAAATCATTAACTTACATTTCCACACCCAGGAACAACTTCATCTTTTTTGGGTCTAGGGATTTTCATATCAATAATAGTTCCAAATTTAGCACATTCCTCTGCAATATCTTCCCAGATATCTATTTTAATAACAATAATATGAGTATATGATTCTTAAATACTTGTGATATATATAATATAATATACCTTGATATTCTTCATCATCTTCTAATTCATCCGGTACAATCATATTCATCAATTGTAATACACGAGTAGTATCATTTTCATTTATTTCAGCACTAGGAATATCAGTAACAAGACTTCTATTCTCAATAGCCACACTATTACTTCCTGTAACAGCAGCTGTTGTATTGCCTTTTGCACCTACACTGGCTCTTTGTACAATTAATTTTTTATCACCTAATTCCATATTATTTAAACCTTGACAAGCTAAATCTGTAACACTAGGATCTGCATATTCACAAAATGCGTAGCCCTAATATACATATATATATATATATATATGATTAGTATTATTGTTTGAATGATATATATATATATATAATTATAAAATACCTTTGATTGTCCATTGGTTTCTTTTACTAAATTAAATGCACGCAATTCACCAAATGATTTTAATAATTCTACAACTTGATCATCCGTAAGATAAGTAGGTAAACCACCAATAAATATTTTATCCGGAGAGTCAGGCACGTTTGCAAGTCCATGAGATTGAAGGTCTATTCATAATAAAATTAATTAATTAAACGCGTTACTCTTTTTCTTTCTTTCTTTTAAATAATAAAATAACTATATATTTATATTTACATGTTGGCCCTGTGTAGTTGCCTGATCCATCGGCTGGAGGTTGATAATCTTTAGGTCTTCGAATTTTAAGAATTTGTCCTTGGAAAACTATACCATCAAATGCCATTGCTGCTGTAGCTTGTTCTGAGGATTTAAACTAGAAGAGAAAAAGACATAATAATAAATAAAATATAATGAAATCAATAAATAAATACATGAGCAATATGTATATAATAATCGATTATAAATTAACTTTCTTACTTCAACAAAAGCGTAATTTTTATCACGATTAATTTGAACACTGTTAACATAATTTTCATCTTTTCCAACAAGTTGTTTCATAGAATTATTAAAGAACACAGCTGTAGATTGCTCATCAATTGCATAAGGAATTTGACCAACGTATAACCTACGTGCCTGTCTTTCTGCTGCTGATATAGGTGGAACAGGTGGTGTGGATGGAAATTCATTTGTATTATTGTTATTATTATTGTTGTTGTGGTGATGGTGATGGTTATGATGATTGTGATTATGATTGTTATGGTTCATTCTTGGATTTATAACTTTGTTTTCATTTAAATAAGGGTGTTCACTTGGAGGTGCAAAAGATTGTGGTGTTTTTGTTCCAAGGACTTGACCAGGTAATGGAAATAACCCTATTTATTTATTTTTGTATTTTAAAAGAAATAATGTAAAATAATAATAATAATATCCAATTAAAAAACAGTTAAAATTGATAATACATATATATATATATATATCTAGAATAGTTTATTTTTTCTCCTTTTTATTATTTTACCTGTTTGCTTTACTTGTGTTGCTGTCATATTTTCCATACCAGGTGGTGCTACATCCCAATTATTTAATCTACGTGGTCGTTTATGTAATGGTACTTCTTCACGACGTCGACTTGATCCACGACTGCTTCTATCACGAGGACTAACACTACGTCTATGACTTCTACGATATTCCCTTTCCCTATCCCGTTCTCCTCCTCTATCTCTTTCCCTATCTCTATCACTTCTACGTTCGCGATCACGATGGGATCTTTCTCTTGATCTTTCACGTCTTGATCTTCTTTCCCCTCTGTCGCGCGATCTATCGTCATAATCACTCTTTATGTTGGGTCCATGATAGTGTTCACTTCTATGATGATATTCTTCAGGATAATGATGTCCTATTGTGTATATATATAATAATAATATGATTAATGGTAATAAAAATAATAGTAAGAATAATAAGAATAAGAATAGTATTAAGAATAGAAATAAAAAAACAATATTTATATATAAATACGTATGCAGATGAATATAAAACAGTAATGTATATTTCAATTATATATCCTATATTACCATCCTCATGGATATATGGTTTTGCTTCATATTTTTCTTCGTGAATATAAGGCTGATGTTCTGAAGTATTACTTATTAATTCTTGGCCCATAGAGTGTAAAAATGAACTTGCAAGATCACTTACATTGTTTGTAGCTATAATATGTATATTTATATATTAATTGGTTTTAACATTTATTAGTATATATATAACTATTTTTTTGTT
This sequence comes from Cunninghamella blakesleeana, assembly GCA_017871115.1. Lineage (NCBI taxonomy): Eukaryota > Fungi > Mucoromycota > Mucoromycetes > Mucorales > Cunninghamellaceae > Cunninghamella > Cunninghamella blakesleeana. The sequence goes on along the minus strand of JAFCIZ010000002.1, from coordinate 3,497,772 downwards.
AATTATTTCTTTGGCATCACTTTACAAGATTCGGGTTTGATTTCCTCATTTGACGACATTTGGAAATAAAAAAGAGGATATTAATGTACTAATGATAATAAAATGTAATATATATATATATATATATATATATTTATTAATATATATAAATATATTTATTAAAAAAATTATAAATGAGAAAGGAAAAAAAAATCCAAAACCACATTTTTTTAAAAAATAAATAGAGTCACGAAGGTTTTTTGGTGCGGAATTTTAAATACACGCGAAGGAAATAAAATACCCTTTTTTTGAGCCTATTTTTTATTAACATATAAATTATCCATGATAAAAAATAAAAATACTATATATATATATATATATTAATATATATCTATCTTTCTATCCTATATATTATTGTAAACTTTGAATACTTCGCTCTTGTCTCTTTAATTCTGTTTCCATAGATTTTTTATATTCGGCAGTTGCTCCAGGAGGTATGGAAGATCTTAAACCAACAGATGAAACTGCCACGTTATTTGAATAACCAAACCAACCATACTTTATAACTAATTCATTTGCAAATATTTCACCAAAGCCAAGCATAACACCATTAATAAATGGTAATACAAAATTAATAGCAGTTGTTTTTATTAAGGAAATAAAACGAGGGCTTCTATACCATGGCTCTTCTCTTGTAACAAGTGACATTATTATTATTATTATATTTGAATGTATTAAAAAAAGGAAGTTCGAGCCCATTTTTTTTCTCATTTTATAAAAATTGATCAAAACTTTTAAATACCGCCGTTTTTTCTCCTTCTCTTTTTTCTCTACTCTACTTTTTTTAAAATAATAAATTTTACATCATCATGTCAACAGCCTTGGTAAAATACAATAAAGAAGATATATATGTATTTATGCATATATTATTATAAAACATTTGGATCAATTGAAAAGGTTTTAATCAGTCACCTTTATTTTAATTTTTTAAAAAAATACGATTAAAAAGGAAGCTTGGTCCACTGGAGTTCCCTTTTCTACACCTATCCCCGTTGCTATCTACCCTATAATCGCCTATTTTTGCATTACTGGCGGTCTTACAGCTACTGGCATGTTTGTTGTGTAAGTTTGAATATATAGACATATAGATACAACTTAGATATTTTTGACCGGTTTGACCTTATTTTTTTTATATATGTATATTTGTTTCGTTGTGTTATTAATATTGTAATTATTATTTTTAAAAAAAAAGTCAAGGTAAAAATACAGTTCTATTACAACAAATCCAAACAGCATTTTTAGCTTCTTTATTACTCGGATTCGGTTCTATTTTCACTTCAATAGCTATTGGGATTTATCTTTAAAATGACACGCGATAAAGACACCCAACATTCACGCTCATGCGATTAAAACTACACACCTATACACAATCACTCATTATACAGTTTCTATTTTTCTTTTTTATTTATATAAATAAAATCAAACAAATTGGAATAATAATAAAAAATTCAATATTAAATGAAATCATTGAATCATGTTTATTTGTAAAAAATATATGTTAATCTACTATATAGATAATTGTATTCAACTTTTATTTGTATGTAAACCAGCATATAATTTCATGATTATCAAAAATTAAAACTCAGAATGGAGTTTTTATTGTGAAGAAAAAAATTTAACTTCATACTTCTTTTCTTTCCCTATTTTTTTAGTTATGAATGATGATAATATGCTAGCTTCACCCCAAATCACTACTGATGGGAATGATAATGAACACTCAAATATATATATACCACCACCAATGAACAATACAATTCTTAACTTTGAAGAAACTGGACGAATGAAAAAAATGGATGTATTATATAAAAAATTTACAGATCGTATATTATCAATATTTAGGTACTTTTTTAAAAAAATAAATATGCTTAATTATAAAAGTACACATATATGCACACACGCACACACATGTATATATATATATATATATATGTATGTATATATATACTTATAAATATAAATATATATTAGTGTAGAAGTTTTACGGGACTATTTTTCTGTTATGGATAATACTACTATCAACACCATCCATAGTCAATCGACATCATACTTAAGAGAACAATTTAATGTAATATATAAAAAATAAGCAATATTTTTATTACAATATGTATAAGACCACGTATAAAAATAGTTTATATATATTTAATTATTTTTTAATAGAAAATCTATGAGTTTATGAAGAAAGAGCATAATTTAGAAGAAAGACTTAATAAGCTGGATGAAATTATCAAGGATGCAGATACAACAGAGGACCCATTTCTATTACCAAAGTATGATATAGTAATAAACAAAATAATAATTATAGTGATGATATGTTATAATAATACAGTTATTGATCATATAATTATATAATATATAGTACAGTACCTGATCCTAAGCAAGTGGTTCGTGCAATGAAAGTGAAGATTAAAAAACAAGAATTAGAAAGACTATGGAGTATGAAGGAAGAGGTAACAAACTATTTTGAATAGATTGAAAAGGAGAATGTTTTATTATTATTATATCTATTATTGTTTATTAATAATTGATCATTAATAATACGTTATTACTATTATCATTTTGCATATATAGCTACATGAAGATATTAGCACAAAAATGGAATCAATAGATAAAAAAAAGGCGAAGTTAACTGAATATAAGGACAAGGATATTGACCTAAGTAAATTATTATTGGATCATTCTAATTGATTATTTCAGTAATATAATATGTATGTAATATATAAAAAATATAATAATATATATTTATCAAGTATATATAATTAACAAAACCATAATAAACATATTGTGTATAAATTTAAAAGTGGATTTTTACTTTTTTAAAAATGAGACAAAAAAATTTTAAAATTTTACTGAAATTTAATTTTTTTTTCTCCCCCCTTTTTCCTTTATTTTTCTTTTAGTCTATTATTTTTCTTTTTTTTCCTTCCCATTCTATTTTCTTTGTATTTTCTTACTAATATATATATTAAATAATGAAAAAAAGTAAAATCAAATTAAAAGATATTATCCTTCGAATTGATCATAATGATGTTTTAAAAGAAATAACACGCATGGGTTCATGTAATCCTGTCAATAGTTGTCATCACTGTAGAGACTGGACACAGGTGATATATAAAAAACAATTAATAGGAAAACAACAACAGCATCAATCAAAGGAAAACAGCAATTATGTCACCGCTGGAAAATTTAGTATTGCAATAGATTCAAAAGATACATTTAATAGAGATGCCGATCAAGAAAACGAAAACGAAGAAAAGGAAAAACTTAAAATAAAAGCAATAACAACAACCTTAAATGTGAAAAAAGAAGCTGCCAAAGTATTGGAGCCTATTCTCCAAAACTACAAATCTAAAACAGCAACAACAGCAATGGCTTCCCCTCCTACCTATAATCACAATACAGAATTATTGAAACAATGTATAACCGCCTGTGAAGAATGGATAGTAACACCTAATCAGTTTACCTTTTTGCCATCTTTGTTTAGACAAGTTGACTTTGAAGAAGAAATAATTGATGAGCACTTTGATCATATTACTGATGATACACAATTACAACAACTCAAAATTTTGAAAGCAATTATATGTGATCGTCAAGGTATTGGTTTAACTATTGATCAAATAACACTGTTGAAAGGTGTGCGAAAAAGCCATTTAAAACGTGTGGAAAGTGATCCTACTTGTTGTTGTGATATTAAACACGATTCACCAAGTAACTTGCAAATTGAAATTGATATTATTAATGAAAAAATGGACCAAGCTGTAAAGGAGCATTTGACTCTTTTGAATGACAGATTAACTACTTGTTGGAAACCATTGAATGATTTTATTATCAAAATTTTAAATATGGAAAAAAAATTAAATGATATCGTGAACGATGGCTTAACTAAACGAATGGATACCTTAATCTCTCAGCATCATATTGTTCCATTTCAAGATTTTTGGACACCTTTAGTACCTGAATTTAAGAAAAAAAAATCGGGAGTGGATGTGAAAGCTGTAGATGAAACGTTTTTAGGTTATTTGGATCAAATGACATTAGCTATCACGGATTTTTATACAAGTTTTGTTACAGCTGTATTGGAGGAACTAATTCAATTTAGTAAGGAATTCTCGGTATTTGTTTTAAGTGCTATCGAAAACTTAATGGAAAGGGTGACCAACAATACTATGATTGTGAATCATTTACAAGAAAACGGAACCAAATTTGATATTTCAAAAATAAAAGAAAGTTGCAATATTCAAAATCAAACCATCTTAAAGACAGCTGACTCTATCAAAGATATGGTTGGAATCAAATTAAAAGAGCACTTAACTGATGTAACTGAACTTCGTCGTATCTACACAGAAGAATCACAACCCAATGTGGCTGCTCGGATTGAAAAGGTGGCTCATAAAGATTTTCGTAAAAAATTTAAAAAAGTGGAACATCAATATCAAACCATTCGACAACATTTTCGATATGAATTACACAAGGTACTCTTAGAAAATGATTGGTTCAATGATTTAGCTATTGCTTCTATCCAATCCTTGATGAAAGAAGGGGAAGCTTGTGAATCTTGTGTTATTCAAGAAGTCATTGCCAATTTTGAAATTAAAAATATGGAATTGATTGAAGCAAAAGAGGAATTAATGGATATGTTTGATCACGGTATCACAACGGGTCAGCATGAACTGGACACGGTCATTGGAATTCTATTTATTGCGGAAGCTTACCGTTTGAAATATGATACCGATGCTATGAGGAAACAAGCCTTGTTTTTGGATTCCATTGGTGCTACCTCAACAAATGATGACACTACTAGTTCTTCAAAAAAGAAAAAAAAGAAGGCAAAATCAGCTAATACCGCCACTACTATTGCTACAACCACAACTAATGATGATGCATTGGAGGAAATTAAAGAAACTAGTGATACTAAAGAAGTTGAAGAAAATAAAGAAACTAAACAAGCTCAACCAGCCATTGCTAACTCTACGTCTAATACTGTAACTAGTACATCTACTGATAAATCTAAAAAGGTGAATTTTATATATATATATATAAATAGGTTTTTAGAATCATGTAATATAAACTTTTATTTCTTTTGGGTAATTATTTTTTTAGGTATCTTCTGATAAAGTAGAAAAGCAATCATCTTTGGATAAAAAATCAAATTCTAAAAAGAATGATCAAGTAACTTCGACCATAGCATCAACCACTAAATTAAATTCTACCAAACCAGAGGCAGCAATAACAAGTAAGTCAACTACTAAAAAAAATACGAGCACTTCTACTAAAAGCAATAACAGTAATTCATCATTGCCTAATACAAACAATGATGATACAGAGAAAAATAACGTTGAAATCGGTATGCATTCTATATATATTCATACTGTTTTTGTATAAACTAATAGATTAATTAATGTATATATACACATTTATATGATTTATTATAGTATCACCAGTTACTAAATTTGCCAATGAAAAATCAGGTACTAATTTTTTTTTTTTTGAAGAACCCATCCATATTGTTAATAGTGAAGGTTAAAAAAAAAAGCTGGAATAATGAAAAGATACAGACAATAAAAAAGAATGGAAAAAAAAGGGTGAATATATAAAAAAAAGACTATATTAATATAAATACTGTTTCTTTTTATTTTTCGTTATTGTTTTACAATATATATTGTAGATATTCCTACATCAAATCAAGCTAATGAATCACTTACAGAAAAAGTAGACGAATCTTCTAATAGTTTGAATGAATCTACTACAACTAAAGAAATTAGATTTTCGAAAAAGAAAGAAAGCCAAGTGGAAAAATTGAATCAATCGCAATCAACAGAAAAATCTGGTACTGCTCGCTTTAGTAATAAAAATAAAAAATCCATTCAAGATACTTCAAAACCTGTATCAATACCTTCATCAAATGATAAAACCGGCAAAAATGATTCTTGGGGTCAGGAACAAAATCAAACTACTGAACCTACTGAAAGTTATACAGCAACTACCCACACTACCAAAACTCAAACTAAAAAGAAATCAAATCAAAAGTCAAAAGAATGGGTTACAGATAGTAACAATACTGATTTAGGTGGATGGAATTCTACATCAGCTGATCAAACCAACAGTAATGAAACCAGTGGTTGGGGCTCACCACCATCAACAAATCAAGTTAATGATAACGTAAATAGTGGATGGGGTACTGAAAATGAAGATTCTTCAGACGGATGGCAATTTGTTGGTAAAAATACATCTAAAAAAGCAACAACAACAACAACTACTACTACTACTACTAGCAGAAATACACCAACTTCTACTAATGAATCAAAAAAACCTTCAGGTCATCAAGCTCAATCAACATCTAAACAAGTTACAAACGATTTAAATGGATGGGGTAAATCAACAAATAAGGAAACTAAAAAAGAAGTTCCCAGCGGACGAGATATGCCTAAGAACAACGACCCTGTAACTTCAGGCAGACGGAATACGACTAAAAGCACTGAACCTACAACTTCTAGTGCATGGGGTGCATCTAAAAAAGTGAAATCAACATCAACAACTTCTAGTGGATGGGGGGTAGTGAATAATATTGAATCCAAGAAAACAGTTTCTAGTGGATGGGACACACCTAAAAAAGCTGAATCTACAGTTTCAAGTTGCTGGGATACACCTAAAAAAGTCGAATCTACAGTTTCAAACTGCTGGGATACACAAAAAAAAACTGAATCTTCAATTTCAAATTGCTGGGATACACCTAAAAAAGTTGAATCTTCAATTTCAAGTTGCTGGGATACACCTATAAATGTTAAAACCACTACAAGTGGATGGGAGGTACCTAAAAAAATAGAATCAATTACTTCAAATGGTTGGGATTCAGTGAATAACAACAATGAAACTAAAAAAATTTCGTCACCATCATCAAGTGGATGGAGTTTACCCAACATCAATGAACCTGAAAAAAATATTTCAGGTGGCTGGAATCCTCCGACAATGAAAGAAACCGAATCATTGGCATTCAGTAACAACAATAATAATAATAGAATGAGTTATTTAAGTGGATGGGATGTACTAGCACAATCTAAATCTGATTTACCTTCATATAACAATAATATCAACAATAATAATATTAATATACCAACGAATGAACCAGCTATTGTCAATGTTTCTATTTCAGATTTACTTAAATCTGCTGAACAAGATGATTATCAAGCATCACCTTTTCTTTCATCAATGGAACAAAAAAATACTACGTCTTCACCTTCATCGTCGTCGTCGTCATCTATTAAACCTCCTCCCATGAGCTATCCTCAATTCCTATCTTTACCAATAGGCAGCCCTTCAGCAAGTATAGATCAATTACATGGTATGAGTACTGATTCACTAATTCTCATGATTCAATCTTTACGATTTGAAAATGAACAATTAAAACAATCTATGTCTACTTTACAACAAACAGTTAGTATGACCTTAGCATTAGCCAAAGATCGCGAAGAACAAACAATCCAGTTATTTAATTCTAGAAAACAAGCTGATTTAGAAAAAGCAAGAATATATACATTATCATTGGAATCCAAAATTCAAGATCTTGAATCTCAAATTCGAATGCAATCAGCAAATAATAATAATATAAACAGTAGTAATCATCAACCTCTTATTGCTCGCACAGGATTTGATAATCAAGATATATTTGCTGACTATCGTGAAGAAATGCGCGTGGGTAGTGGTAGAAATACAACAAATGATCGATTTCGTCAATATAATCAACGATCTAATACTACTGGTAATTCTGGAAAGAAACTATGGTCAAGGACAACAATAGTAAAATGTAGTAACTGCGGAGAATCTGGTCATGCAAGTAGTGATTGTCAGGTAAATACATATACACGTATATGTTGGGATGGAAATATATTTATAAAAAGTACTTAAATATTTATTTTTTTATTTATTATCACTTTAAAAATTTATAGGATTCCTGCCGCTATTGTGATAGTCGTGAACATTTATCTGAACAATGCCCTCAGCCTTTTTAGATAGAAATATATATATATATATATATATTCAATTTTGTAGTAAAAGTATAATATTTTAGTGATTAATCATAAAGAAAAAATCATCACATAATATCTATAATTAGTTTGCATTTCATTATTAATTTGTACTAAAATCATCTATTCATTTTATTTTACTTTTGATATTATAAGAAAATTAAAATTAAAATATATTATATTGACTTTCATAATTTATTTATTTAAAATTGATCAAATATGTAAAAAAGATGGTTGTAGGAAAAAAGAAACTCCGCAAACCTTATTTTCGAACTAATTATTAATTGTTTTCTTTTTTTTTTCTTCTCTCCTTCTTTACTTTTTTTTATTATTTTATTATCATTGTCTACATATATTTCTTTTTGATATGATGAGCAGACTTCAAGGAAAAATTGTTTTTATGTAAGTTAATAAAGTTAATATTCAAATGGTATATATAATACTTTATATTGTTCGCGTTTTTATTATAAATTCTTACTATTATTTATCTTTATTCTTTATATACACATATACATACATATACATACAGTACTGGTGCTAGTGCAGGGATTGGTAAAGCTTGCGCTACTGAATTCGCAAGAGCTGGCTCTAATCTCGTAATTTTTATAATAAAAAAAGAGGAAAACGAAAAAAGAAAGAAGGATAAGTGAAAAGAGGACCTTTTTTACTAACTATCATTATTATAAACTTGCTTTTTATATCTATATAAAAGATTTTAACCGCTCGTCGTGTAGAACGTTTAGAACAAATAAAAAAAGAGCTTTTAGAACAATATAAGAATATTCAAGTTTATACCGCTCCCTTGGATGTGAATGATAAAAATCAAATCAAAGACGTTGTTGCTAACTTGCCTGCCACTTTTAAAGATGTTGACGTACTTGTTAATAATGCTGGTAATGTCATTTAAAAAAAGTATTTGTAATATGTATAAGGATGAAAGAAAGTGCAAGAAAGGGGAATTCAGTAATAAGAATAATTTATGTTATTATTATTATTGTATATTTATATTAGGTATGGTTCATGGCGTTGACCCATTAGAAACAGTAAAAGAAGAAGATTTCGATCTCATGTTTAGTACCAACGTCAAAGGTCTCGTATTATTAACCCAAGCCATTCTCCCTCGTATGAAAGAGCGTGAAACTGGCCATATCATCAATTTAGGCTCCATTGCTTCTACAGTAAGTATTATTTTATATGAATATAATTTGCATTAATTAAAAATGATTAGAGAAAAATAACAATATATACGTGTACGTATATACTTACATATGTATTTAGGAAGCCTATGCTGGTGGAAGTATTTATTGTGGTAAGTAAAAACAAAAATAAGAAAAAAATAAGGGATAATGATTTTTTTAAAAAAACATTTTTTTAAAATGATTATTTTTATTTTTATACATATCACTATCATTTCTAAATAGCTACAAAACATGCTGTCAATGCTATTACCAACGCTTTGAGAATTGAACTTGTTGACACACCTATCCGTGTTAGTCAAATTAGACCAGGTACAGCGATTAATTATATATTTACTTTTTTTCATTTATATATATATATATATATTTATTCTTTTATTTTTATTTATATAAAAATTAATAGGTATGGTGAATACTGAATTTAGCACTGTTCGTTTCTATGGTGACAAAGACAAAGCTGATAAAGTTTACGAAGGTCTTCAACCTTTATTAGCCGAAGATATTGGTAAAATGATAATAATAAGTGTACATTGTATTTTTTATAAAAAAAATAGCGATTTTAACAGACATGTCATTTTTCTATTTACTTATTTATTTATTATCATATATAGCCGAAACTGTTGTATTTACCGCTAATCGCCCCCCTCATGTTGATATTGCTGATATGCTTGGTAAAGTTATCATTTTATAATTATTATATTTATTTTTATTGTTTTTGTTTGTATTGTATTGTATATTATATTTCTTCTAATATAAAAATGTTATTATTTAATATTTTTATAGTCTTCCCTACTTGCCAAGCTGCTTCAAAGATCATTAGCCGAAAAGCTTAATTTTTTTTATTATGCTTTTTATATATTTATATAATTTATAAAGTAAATATATTTGATTAAATAAAATGTTATGAAAAATTATAACCAGTAATGCATTTATTTAAAAATTATGCAAAATTGTAGACAATAGATAGATAGTATGTGGCTTATTTTATAATTTAAATGAAAAAATAAAACTGCGACACTTTCAAATAAACACCTTTTTTTATTATCCCTCTAATTTTTTTAAAAAAATTAAATATACCATCAAATATAATTTATTCGAATATGGATGTACTCAGTATAGCAGAAAAAAGTACAGAACAGTTTGTTCAATTCTTTTACGACAACTATGATAAACAACGAAGTGTAAGAAACACATAATAGATTGATTTATTATTATTTATTTTCATCCACCAATACAAAAAAAATAAAGTGTAAAGAATTAGGAATAACATTTTTTCCTGTTCTTATTTTTGTTTAGTCATTAGGAAACCTTTACCGAAACAATTCAGCTATACTATGGAATGGTAATAAATATAATATATAAGAAAAAAATTAAAAAAATACATAATATAAAAATTAGGTGTTTCTTATTAATACTATATGCTATATGCTATATATTATACAATATATATATATATATATATATATTATAAATATGCAGGAAACGCTTTTTCTGGTGCTCAGCAATATTCCGAGTTTTTAGGTCGTTTACCAGTGTCACAACATGAAATAGACGTATATGATTGTCACCCAATTCCCGGTAAATAAACATACATTTATATAATACATATATAGAAAACAGTATACAATATAGATTTGACTATTTATATAAATATATATTATTTATGTTAGTTATGAATAATTCACAAGGAACAACAGGCATTTTAATAAACGTTACTGGAAGTGTCAAGTATGGTGATCATCCTAATAAAAGAACGTTTTCACAATCCTTCATTTTAATGCCAGACGAAGTAACAGTGGGAAATTATTATGTTCAAAGCGATAACTTTCGGTAAATCTATGGAAAAAAAAAAATAGAAAAAAAATGATACATATAAATGTTTATAGAAAAAATATATAGAAAATATAGAAATATGGACGATAAACATTTAATTAACCAATCTCTTTTTTTTTCCTTTTTTTTATATTATGTAGATTTGTGTAATAATAACCTTTTTATATAATATTCTTTATTCCTGATTTTTTAATCACAATGTTTTTTTTTTTTTTTTTGTAAATATAAATTTATATAAAATACACTTTTATAGTAGATAAATAATAATTAATATAAATTAAAAGGATCAAAATCTTCTTTTTAATGTTTTGTGATCATATTATTGATTGAAGTTTCACGTTATCGTTCACCATTTTTTTATATTTCTTCTACTTTTAGATAATATTCGCATTCAATTTTCCATTTTAAACAATATTAACGATAAAAAAAAAAAAATTGTCAACATGTGGATAAATGCTTTGATACTATTCATCAATAATATTGAGAGAAAAAATAGTCAAGCTGAGTTCACTGTTTAAATCTTCTTGATTAAGAAAAAATGAAACTAAAAAAGATGATAAACATCTTTTTATAAAATGATTATAAATTTGAATGTTAATGGAATAAATGGAATTCTCATCTTTTTTTTTTTTAAAAAAAAAAAAAAACAAATACAATAAACTCAAATGACTGAATTTATATATAATCAAAACTGACTTTAATAATAAAAGGAATATTATATATATCTAAAATAAACTTTTTTATAATAATAATAAAAAAAAAAAAGGAAATCGGGATTTACATCACTGAAAAAATCAATGAAATTGAGCCAATAAAATAAAAAAGAAACCCCACGTTTGCAGGAATTCTTACATTTCTTTGATCCGAAATGGTCATCTTCGCGGAGATTGTAACCTCGAGAGAGCACGTCTATCCTTCAAGTTATTTGATTGGCTTATTATTTTATAGAATTATTGGTAAAGATCCAGTAAAAAACGATGCCAACCTGGATTAATCCAATAGGCATTTGAGGTACGACCTCACTTGAGATCATGAGGGAAACGATGTATTAGGATTTGATACTGATTTCAAAGGTTTAAAATGGATATATATAAATATAAAAAAAAGGAAAAATAGAAAAAACATATAAATTAAGAAATAAATAAAAAAAATTTTTTAATTACTTTCTTTTTCTTTTTCTTCACTCATCCATTTTTTTTTTTCTTCTCCCTAATACACATACGCTTCATATATTTTTTCAACCTTTTATTTTTATATATCTTAAAAAGAAAAGGCAAATAATATATTTTTATTTATTTCATTTAATTTATTTTTAAAAGGGTAAATTAAAAAAAAATGTCATCCTCATCCGTAAACGAACAAGATAGATTTGCTTCTGCTGAAGAAAAATTACGTAGTCTTGAAAAATTAGAAGACAATGGTGCTGGTGGATGGAATTGGTTTACTGCTCGTACTATTTTAACTTCAGGTGCTGGTTTCTTCACCGATTCTTATGATGTATTTATTATTAACTTGGTAACCCCTATGCTTGGTTTTGTTTATTATGCTGAAAATGGAGGCAAAATGCCTAGTGACATTGAAGGTGTTATTAAAGGTATGGCCTCTGTTGGTACATTAATTGGTCAATTATTATTTGGTTTCATGGGTGATATTTTTGGTCGTAAAATTTATGGGTTTGAATTATTAATTATTATTATTGGTACTATCAACTGTGCTACAAGTGCTAGTGCTATTAAAGGTGTAAGTGCTATTGGTTTCCTTGGTTTATGGCGTCTTTTCTTGGGTATTGGTATTGGTGGTGATTATCCTATGTCTGCTACTATTACTTCTGAATGGTCATCAGCTGGTAAAAGAGGTATGATGATGGCTTTGATTTTCTCTATGCAAGGTATTGGTAATTTAGCCGCTGCTATTGTCACTTTAATTCTTTTAGCTATCTTCAAATCCGCTATTATTGCTGATATTAATAATTTAGAATATGTATGGCGTTTATGTATTGGTCTTGGTGCTGTTCCTGCTGTTGGTACTATTTATTTACGTTTCACTATGCCTGAATCTCCAAGATATTCCCTTAACGTTGAACATGATGTAGAAGCTGCTGCCGCCGCCAAAGGTCAAACCGTTTCCACTGAATTAGCTAAGCAACACACTAAAGTTGATGAAAAGCGTGATCACTGGGCTGAATTCCGTGATTACTTTGGCCAATGGAAACATCTTAAGGTTTTAATCGGTACTGCCCTTTCCTGGTTCTTATTAGATGTTGCTTTCTATGGTCTCGGTCTTAACAGTACATACGTTTTAGATGCCATTGGTTATGCTCACAAAGCCACTCCATTTGAAACCTTATGGGCTAATACTGTTGGTCAAATTATTATTACTTGTCTTGGTTCAGTTCCTGGTTACTATATTACCGTATTCACTATTGAAAAATTAGGTCGTCGTTTCATCCAACTTATGGGCTTTACTGTAACCACCGCCATTTTCGTCATTTTATCTGCTGGTTATTATAAAATCCGTGAAAACACTCCTGCTTTCATTTTCCTTTTCACTGTTTGTCAATTATTCATGAATTTCGGTGCTAATGCTACTACTTTTATTATCCCTGGTGAAGTATTCCCTACTAAGGTTCGTGCTTCTGCACACGGTATTTCCGCTGCATCTGGTAAAGCTGGTGCTATCATTGCTGCCTTTGCTTTTAATGTATTAGTTGATCATGGAGGTGCTCACGGAGAACATAAGTTCCTTCCTGAAGTACTTGGTATTTTTGCTGGTGTTATGTTCCTTGGTTTACTTACAACTTACTTCTTTGTACCAGAATCTAAAGGAAAAGATTTGGACGAATTTGAAGAAGGATACAATGATCAAATTGCAAGTCAAGATAACTTAAACGAAGATATCCCAGTAGATCAAAGAAAATAAATAGATTTGACATGAAGATTTAATTTTTTTTATTTACCGCATATTTTATCACTATATTTTATATTTATATTATTATTATTATTATTTTTTTTTAAAAAAAAATCATGTACATATATATTACCTAATTCATTATTTTAATAAAAAATAAATTCATTTTAAAGAATATATTATTATCTTTTTCAGTAATGATAAAAGAAAAAAAATTAGATATTTTGTAAAATAAAAAACATTTATATATTATTATAATATTGGAGTAGGCACGAAAAATGACTCAAATCCAGTCAAGCCGAAACAAATTATTCAAGTGGGCAGCACTTTCTCTTTTTTCTTTCATTTTTTACTTTTATTTTTACCAATTTTAGATATCTTTTCCTTGCTGTAATTAATGTTCAACTACATTATTAAAAGCAATATTAGTTCAATGAAAAAAAAAAGCTAAAAATAAAACTACCTATATAGCAGTAACTTTTGACAACAAATGGTTATATTACCATATAATACAAACATTATGGGAAATAAAATTGAAGAAAAAACAATATTAAAAAAATGGAGTTGAAAATGAAAAGTATTTTATACTGTGAAAGGAATTAGAATGAAGATAAATTTTGATAAAGCTTATATTATGTATGTATTAGAGTTATTAGATCAATAATTATTTATTATTATTATTATTATCCTTTAGACTCCAAGAGAAATGTAATCAAATACACAATCATCACTTCATATTTTCATTTTTGTATCACCAATCATAAAATAACAATGAGCCAATTTAAACACAACATTACAAAAGGCAACTAAAGGATTAAATTTTATTTTTATTTTTTTATTTTTTTATTCTTATACGACATATTTATATAACGTATCAGTCTTTCAGTCATTTCAAAAAAAGAAAAAATATTGAACTTATAGACCACAAATCATACATATATGACTCTCTAACATATGTATCATCATATTAAATTTTGTAATGGAATTATATTTATAATTATAAATAAAGAACTATTTACACTATATCACTGACGACAAAAATTGCCACTATACCATTTTAATCCAACTCAATTGATATGAAAAAAATTTTACATGAATATTTATACAAAGAGATATAAAGAAAATAATAAAATAGAATAATAAAATTTCAAAAATAAATTACATTTATGAAACAAAGAGATATCATTTTACATTTGATTTAGTTCGTATCATATTTTTTTTAGTGGTATAAATAACCATCTTTTTTTTTTTTTACAAAAAAAAATACCCATTATTTATCTTTTCTTTTTATTATAATTATTTAAACAGATGCAATATATACAAGCTCAACCTAGATCATTTATTCTTACTGGTTACGTTCAACAAAATGATATTTCAACAGTTTATATTAGGGATAGAAAGTATAAAACTTTAAAGGTTTACACAAGAGATGAGTAAGTCATTACATAATAATATTAGTAGTATATGTAAATTACAAAGTTTGGTTTTTTACTGAATTCTTTTATTTTTTTAAAAAATAATAATAATAGACAAGTACATACCTACTATTTTCCAATTGAAGATACTTACATATTAAATGACATTATTCAAGCAAGGTCAACTATGCGAAGAAACGGAAAAACTATTGGTACTAACAGAGTTAAAGGTATTTGCAGCTTATTTGGATACGAACTTGGTAATGGAGAAGTCATCATTAATCAAGTGATATTCCATCCTAATAATCTACCCAGAAGAATCGCCCAAATAATGAAAGAAACTCGTTTACAAGAGGGCCCCGTTCGTCAAGTTACAAGAATTGATCGTCAAGGTGAAAATCAATCTATTGACCTTGAGGTATCTAGTGAAGGTGAAGACAGAGGTGAATATGAAGGTGATGAAAATGAATTTGAAGAAGAAAGAGAGCGAAATTAAGAATCTTTTTTTTTTTTTGATCTAAAAAAATATTTGCGGGATTTTTTTTAAAAGATAATATTTATAACAGCAATAAAAAAAATTTATTGAAAATAACATAACCATGTATTGTAAAAAGAAAAGATTGGAAGAATGGTATAGTCTGAAAGATCACTTTATTACGTATACATAAAAAAATCATTATATCCGAACCAATCACTTTTCCTAGTCTTGTCATATTAGAAGCATTATTGATAATAATATCCAAAATGCGAGAATATTTGAGAATGAAATAATAAGTATATACATTTCTATTCCATTTAAAATAAATAAAAAGATGTGGAATTAAACAAATTCAATAAAGATAAAGATAGAAAAAAATAATCCAGTTTTTATATTTTACAATTCAAAATTATATATAAAAGTACATATATATACTATCTTATTATATGATAACCTACTCATCCATTGCAAATACCTTTAACATTTTGTATAAATACCATCAATATTAGTTATAAAAATATCTTCTTGTGATGCATACCTAGTAGAATAAAACTATTTTGATCAGGTTCAACATGCAACTTTTTTTTTTAAAAAAAAAAAAAGGTAATATCATAAAAGTAAAAAAAAAATAATGTATAACTCTTATTATTATTTAATAAAAAAAAAAGGTGAATATTTATAATGTCGAAAAAAAAAAATTGCTTTTTATTCTATATATATAATTTATTATCGTTATTTCATTGTCTATATTTTTTTAATATTCTTTATTTTTTTTGAATAATGTTTTTTTACATAGAAACTATTGTATTATTTTTATATTATATAAAACACAACTGTTATATATCAATTAAATAAAATAATAATAATATATTCATATTGCCTCAAGTGAATATACCAAGAACTAATATAAGTTAGTATATACTGAAGCTTTTATTTGTTACGGGTGTTTGTCCGATCCTTCCGAACAGCATATATGAATGCTAAGACATAGTTTCTTTATATTATTAAAATAAATAAAATCAAAATAAACTATTTTATTTTTATTATCAATATTAATATAAAAGGTATATAAATAATAAAAATTATTCTATTTACTTAAAAAAAAAGCACAAGTAGAAGAAAAAGAGATAGAGTTTCCTTGGACCACAATACTATTATTTAATATCAGCAATTTTTTTTATCTCAGCTGGACTTTTTTTTTTGCCTCTTTTTCTCCCAAAAAGTAATTAAAAGTTTTTTCTCTTTACTTTTCTTTCTCTTCTTTCACTACCCTAATCCTTTTTGTTCTGTTCATCTTTTATATATTTAAACTATTTTAATTTATTTATTTAGTTTTGCTATTTTTTGTATTATAATAGATTTATTTAATATTATATATTAATCCATCTTTTTTATTTTTTTTATACATCAATCCATTTTTGTTTGTGATACCACCCACCCACTCTCTCTTTCTTTTTTTTTCTCTTTCCCTTGCCTTTACGTTTATTTTATTTTATTTTTATATATATATTCAAAGTGAATAGATAAAAAAAAATAGATTAAACTTAAACTACTTTTAAAAGGAAAAAAAAAAAAAAAGAACAATATAGAATATATATTTATATTTATAATAAGGAATGTCGGGTTTAACTCCACCAACTATGGCTACGGATTCACCACTTTCTTCTTCACCAAATACACCTGAATCTAACCCAACCTCAACATTGCCACTTGATATGTATCAGTTACTTCATGCTCCGACAAATCCATCAAGTTTTTATCCAAATAGTAACAAATCTTTAAAAATCCACGCTTGTCCCCATATTCACTTGATTAAAGAAAATACCGATGGTAATGAAAATTTATTAACCAATTATCATGCTCTAGTGGATTATTCTTTAGCTTGGTCAAAATCGTTAAAAAAATGGGATAAAAAAAAGAAACTAAAGTTGGAGGTATTACATACAAAAAAATAAAGTTAAATCATGTGAACTTTTATATAATAATTTATACTTATATATACATATATCAATTTTTATCATTACTATCTTTTCGTTTATAGTTACCTACCCCACAATGCCATATTTGTTCAGATAGTTTATCAAGATTACATGTTTGCCTTCACTGTGTTTATATGGGATGTTGGAAAAAAGGTCACATGAAACATCATTTAAAATCCAAAAAACATACCTTTGGTAAAGACAATTAATTAAGAAACATAATAATAGGATGGATTAATAAAACCAACAAGTTTTCACCATCATTTATTTGATTTTTATTCCAATTTTTTTTTATCTTAGCTATGGATTTTTCGAGAAGATTAATATATTGTGGAGATTGCCAAGATTATATATATGATACAGAATTAACAAATAAGGTGTTAAGGTTAGAAACTTTAAAATGTAATATAGGAAAAATGCGATTTAAATTAAGATTAAAGAAACAAGCTCGATGGCGGCCTTACCAAGAAGAAGTAGATACTATTGTATATAATTCAAAACTAACCTCCTGTCAAGGTGTAAGAGGCCTTTGTAATATGGGAAATACTTGTTTTATGAATGTGATCTTGCAAAGTTTTTTACATAATCCTCTATTAAAAGCCTATTTTTTAAGTGACCAACATAATCCAAAACTATGTATGACCAAATACTGTCTTTGTTGTGAAATGGATCGCCTTTTTGCTGAAATTTATTCTCATCAAAAGGAACCTTATGGCCCTTGCCATTTTCTTCAAGCTATGTGGATGTCTTTGAAAGAGCTGGCCGGTTATGCTCAACAGGATGCTCATGAATTTTTTATTAGCGCTTTAAATCATATTCATGCTGGTTGTAAAGGTAAATATATATACATATATATAATAAATAATAAATGGTTAGGAAATTATTTATATATATATATATATATGGGTATTAAAAAAAATTCGTTTTTTTATATTATATTATAATTATTATATCCAAGATCAAACTATGGTAGATTGTCAATGTATTGTACATAAAACATTTGCCGGATTATTACAGTCAAATGTAACTTGTTCAAAATGTGGTAATACGACAACAACCCGTGATCCAATGTTGGATATCAGTTTGGGATTAAGGCCTATTGAAAAGAAAAAGAAACCAGCATCACCTTCACCTTCAAATAAACAAACTAATGGGACTAATACCGTCAAAAGTGCTACATCATCCACTAATTCTATCGTCAATGATCTCTTTGCCAATTCAATTTCTCAAGTATCTAATATTCATCATACACCATTAAACAACAGCAATAATAATAGTATTAATAACAATTCAAATTCAAATACAAATGCGAATCATATAAATAGCAATAATAGCAATAATAATAACAATCTTGTACGTAAATCACCTCGACCTGGAAATACTTTAGCAGATTGCTTAGATAGGTAAATAAAATAACGCATAGATATATATATATATATATATTAAAAAAAGAAATATATAATATGATTATTAATATTAAAAAGTATAATAATCATTCTATTTTTTTTTTCTTCTACTTTATATAGATATACACAACCCGAAAAATTAGGTAGAAATGAATATGTTTGTAGTAATTGTGGTTCATTTCAAGAAGCAACTAAACAACTATCAATAGAAAGGTTACCATCCGTTCTTAGTTTTCAATTAAAGGTAAATAGAAAAATAAAATACAAAAATAGTTTTTTTTTGGTATTGTCGTATTTTTTTTAAAAAAAAGTATTAATACATATAAAAATATATAGCGATTTGAACATGGAGTATCCGCTAGTAAAATAGAAACAAAAATTAAATTCCCTATAGAGTTGGATATGACACCTTATACATCAAAAGGAAAAAAGAAATTAAAGGATCATCAACCAAAGTAAGCAAAATAAAATAAAATAATAGAATTAAATTAAACGAGATAAAATTATATTAAATATATTAATATAAAATAAGATGTATATATAAAAGAATAACTCTGAATTGTATACAATATTAATTTCTTTTATTGATGTATTTTATATAGTATTTCAAATGTATATACATTATTTGCTGTCGTTAACCATCAAGGAAGAATAGATACTGGTCATTACACTATGTTCGCTAAACATAGAGGACAAGTAAATATATATAAACAATGATATCATAATATTATATAAATATTTATTTATTTGATATAAAGAATTATTATTAATGAAATATTTTTTTTATATTATTATTATGATTACTATTTTTTTAGTGGTACAAATTTGATGATCATCATGTTACAATGGCCTATCAAAAGGACGTATTAGAAAGTAAAGCATATATGTGCTTTTACATAAAGAAAGTGTTAGAATATGAAGAATAATAATAGAGTTTATTTAATAAATTGCAACAAACAATACAAATATATATATAATTTTTACTGGTTTTGTTTGCACGGAAGATGTTCGATTTTATTTTTATTTTTGTTTGTTATACAATAATTATACTAAACTTAGGCAAGAAGTAGGCTACGTATGAATTGTGGGAAAAAAAAATAAAAAAAGGAAAGATGGGGGTCTGGAAGGATTATGAAACAACCGAGGAAAATTATTATAATAATAATAAATGATGTCATTACAGCCATTCTTTCTTTTTTAATAAGCATCAGGTTCATTCATCATCATTTGTTGATTATTATTATCATCATTTAATAATATAAAAGTAGATGAAGGCTCATGAGTAGAACCATTATCTTGATACACCTGTTGATCATCACTATCATTACTATTTGGTGTTAATTTTAAATAAGTAGAAGGAGGGCGACAATTAGTTAATGTAGAATGATTTTCGGCATATAAAAACCATTCGACAGCATCATGAGTAGATACGTTTTGTTCAGTATGATCATGTTCTTCTTCCTTTATTTGTTGGTGATGTGAGTTACTTGTTAATGACAAGAATGAGTGTTGATTGGTTTCCATATTTTACGTTTGTTGATTAAATAAATAAAATAAAATTAATATTAAAGTTTGTAAAAAGATATTTGTTTTTAAAGTTGTATTAAGAAAAAGAGTAAGTAAAAGAAAATGAAAAATGAAAAAAAAAAAATATGAATCAAATAAATTAATATATAAATAAGTATTTTTTTAAAAAAAAAAATCTGTATGATCATATGAATAACATATGTTTACGGAAAGTGTTATAAAAATTCAACTTGCTTTCTATAATATTTTTTTTTGAGAGCCACCTTCTAACTCTTTTAGAAATCCTCCAATCAAAATTCAATTCATGCAGGTGCTTCCATTTTCGTATAATTTTTATTTTTATTTATTTATTATAATTAAAATATTTTACGATAAAAAAATAACATCCTTTATGTTTTTTACATTTCCGAAAATTAACTATAAATACTGATGTTTATGGTCATTTCTTTTTTTTAACCTTATCTTCATTCTTCTTTTATTTATAAAAAAAATATTTTTATACATAAGCTTTTCTCTAAAAATGGCTAAAATTTCAATCACCGCCGCTGTTACTTTCTTAGTATTAGCTACTTTAAACGTGAATGCTCAAGGTATAAAAAAGTGGAAAATAAGAGGTTATATATATTTTAAAAATTAAAAAATATTCACTTTTATCTTTTTTTTTTTTTCAAAAAAAAATACATACCATTCATAGCTACTAACCCAGTATGTAATAAAGACTTGAAAGCAGTAACCCAAGGAGACTTAGACCGTCTTCAAGGTTGTCAATCTTATACTGGTACCATTTCCATTGAAAGTAGTGGTGAACAAGAATTAAAATTGAGTGGTGTCCAAGAAATCAATGGAAATCTTTTATTAACTTCCAATACTGCCTTACGTAGTTTTGATGCCCCACAATTATCCAAAGTCAGTGGTGAATTACGTTTTGTTAGCCAAACAGTCCTCGGGAAATTATCTTTACCTAATTTGGTCGAAGTTACTACTTTGAATTTACAAGTATTGCCTGCTTTAGAACGCATTGAATTCCCTGCTGGTTTAAAACGTGTTCAAGATGCTCATATTGAAGATACAAGAGCCCCTAGTGTAACTGGTTTCCAACCTGAACGCATGCATTCTTTCACTTTATCTTCCAATAATTATATGAAGCAATTTGACTTTTCTACTGTTAAAGAAGTCCAAGGTGCTCTATCTGTTTTCACTAATGGCAATTCATTAGAATTTAAGGTAATTATATATATATAATTGTGGATGAATTAGTTTATAAATTTTTAACTCAATATAATCCATATATTTATTCATTTTTTTAAAAAACAATACTCATCACTTTTTTTTTAATTCCTATTTTATATATTTTTTATTATTATCATTATAATAGGGAGATGAATTAACCAGTGTTCAAACTGGTGACTTCAGAAATGTTGGCAAATTATCCTTACCCAAACTTAGCCGGGTCAATGGTGATATTACCTTCAATGATAATTATTTTGGTGACTTAAGCCTTGATCAACTTCAAAGTGTGAAAGGAACTTTAACCATGGCCAACAATAACTTATTACAACAAACATCTTTTAAACAATTAATGAAAGTAGGAGGTGCATTTTCCATTGGTAATAATACCCAATTAACTAAAGTAGAAGGTTTCCCTACTTTACAGGAAGTTGATGGTACAGTCGATGTTGCAGGTAGCTTTGATTCATATGCTTTCCCAGTTTTACAAGATGTTCGTGGTGGTATGAGATTACAAACAACTAGCAATCAACTTCAATGTAGCGAAATTGAAAAGAAGTTGAAGGCAGAACATGTGGTAAAAGGTGACACTTGGAGCTGTTCTTCTAATATGCAAGCTTCTGATATGGTCCCTACCCTTGGACAAAATGGTTCTGGTAGTGGTAAATCAATCAATGGTAATGGTGGAAATAATGGTATGAATGGTGGTACTAGTGATGCTGGTATGTTGATCCCTGGTTCAATGGCTTTAGTAATGACCGGTGTAACCGCTTATTTTGGTTTCTAAAGTGATTTAAAGAAAAATAATAGTAACAATAATTATATTAAATTAATATAGATATAGATATAGATATACATTTATTTTTATATTTAATTTTTTATATTTCATATCTACTTTTTTTCTTTTTTTAATTACATAATACATCTTTTTAATTTTTTTTTTATTTTATCCTTTTACTAATATTCACTTTTTTTGGTTACCTTTATTTTGATATTTTAATATAATATTAATATCTATATACAAATAAATAATTGATTTTGCCTAATTTGTCTTTATAAAAAAGTCAATATAATTTGGATGATTCATCAAAATTAAAAATAAAGTTTGGATTTAATTTTTTTTTTTATATAAAGTATTTATGATTATGAATAAATAATAACTATATACGATGGAATAGGAAGAAAGAGGAAAAAGTAATTATATATGTTATTAAAGAGGATAAGGTGGGTAGAATAATATGAAACAAATAAAATAAAAAATAGCAAAAGATGTATAAATCTAATGTAATATACACATATTATAAACAGTATACATTATTATTTAATATAAATTAAGCTTTAGCAGCAGCAAGACGTTTACGAGCACCAATAAGGACTAAAACCCAGACGGCCCAATCGAATAATACTTCTTTAGCCATGAACAAGAAAGCAGCAGTCAATACACTTTGAACAATCTTACTCTTCAAGCCACCATATAAACCAGCAACACCTTCGGCTGCGAGGATCTTTCTAAAACCATCAGCAATAGATTTATATCTTTCATCATCCTTTTGACTAACTTGCATACGAGATTTAACAACACTGTATTATCATAAAAAATAAATAAAAAAAGGAAAATATAAAAATAAATATATTTACATATATTCTTTTTTCCCATCAAATTCTTTTCTCTTTTTTTTTTTTTTCTTTTCCTTTTCCTTTTCAACTTACATGTATGGATAAGTAATACCAGTAGCTACTAATTTAGAAAGAGCACCCAAAAGGAAGAAATCAAAGTTACTTAAAGTCTTGAACTTGGATACCTTATTTTTAACTTGTTCAAAAACAGTATATTGAATGATGGGATTAATGACTAAAACTAAAGCAGCACCAACACCAGAGTATAAACCAGCAATACCTTCTTTCTTTAAGATACTAGAAGCCATTTGGAAAGCATTTTGGCTCTTTTCATCTATACCTTTACGAACAGTTAAACGAGTCTAAAAAAATAAATCAAAAAATTGTATATTTTGATTAGAATTTTTTTTAAGGAGTAATTAAAATAATTTGATTTTTTTTTTCTTACGTTAACAGTCCAAATAGGATGGGTAGCTACTACAACAGCACTACCAGCAAGAGCACCAGCAAGCATAGATTCAGCAGTAGTCATAGCTTTACCAGCACCTTTGGCTTTTTCAAAAACAGCCTTGACAGCTTCATAACAATAATAATAAACACCATTTGTAATAGCAATACCAAAGATACCAGAGCTCAAACCACTATTTAAAAAATAAACAAATTATAAATAAATAAATATACTATATAAACAAACCTATATACTACCATTATTATTATTATCCTTTTTTTAATATATATATATATATACACTCACGAGTATAAACCTTTAGGTCCTTCTTTGGCAAGAATCTTGAAGAAAGCATCAGCAGTATTCTATAATAAAAAGATTAAATAATAATAATATTAGCTGAATGAGTACAAAAATAAATATTTGATATAATTCTTTATATAACTAACTTTATATTCGTTCTTTTCGTCACCACTACGTTGTACTTGAAGGCGAGAACTAATAGAGACAAGAGGATAGGTTAAAGTCATGGCAACAATACCACCACCAGCTCCTATAAATAGTAAAAAAAAATATCATAGACACGTCAATATTTATATATCCTTTTATATTAAAAATACTACTTTTTTTCTTCTTTATTCTTTTCTTTTATACTAACCACTGAGTGCATGTGCAACATTATCAGACATGGTTTATATTATTATTATTTTATGATATGAAAACAAGAAAAGAAGAGTATGTAAACTTTTGGTAGAAAGAAAGAAAAAGAGAAATAAAAAAAAAAATGAAGGAACTTTAAAAAAAAGTCTGAGAAAGAAATCATATGATTATGAATTTAAAATTACAAATGATTGATCTGAGAATGAAATATTCATGATCACTTTTATATTTTCATCTATATTTTCAACTTTATTATCAATTTAATAAACAAGCTTTTTCCTTATTATTTTCTTTAGATCCAGTTTTGATATTTCATTGTATTTTATTTTGATTTTTGATTTTGTTTTTATTTGTATTTTTTCTCAAGCGCTCTATCAATTTCTTTTTAAAAAATTGAAGAAATAGAGGGACAAAGAAACAGGAACATCAGATCAGATCATTTTGACATATGTGTCATAGTTGATATAAAAGGAAATAGAAATAATAATATCAAATTAACATAAATATAATTTAAACAATAAAAAACATTCATTGTTTAAATATAAGGAAATAGTAATAAAAGGGTAATTTATTATAATCATAAGTTTTTTATTTTAATTTTAATAAAAAAACTTATCTACTTCTGTTCATACTTCTATTATAATGTTTTATTTAATGTTGATCAAAAATCCATTGACACTTTTATTGCTATCAATTTATTTTAATATTATATTCACCCATTTCACAAAAGGCATATGAGATTTGCTTTTATATAATTATTTTTTTATAATACGTACCTAATAAAAACTTTAATCTTGAATTTTATGAAAAAGAAATTAATTAGCGTATAATAATACATTAATTCGGATAAAGATACTTATTTTTATATTTGTAGCTTATTAGTTAGTGATTTATTTAAATACAAATGAATGATATTATAATTTAGTTTCGTTACATTGTTGAAAATGGTAAATGGTATATATAAATGAAATGATTTTTTGTATAGTTTACACATAGTATACAATGGAGGTTATTTAGATACTCAGGTTCGCAACAATCCGTTCATAAACGACATAAACATTCGAGTATCACCGCATTTCCGACTGGCATTATACCGTTGGTTCCAAAATGTCCAGGATGCTTATTATTTTTTTCACTCTATACGTACTTTTTTTAGTTTTTCTTTTCCGATATCTGCCTTTTGCTTATTATAATATATATTATTGTATCCATGCATATTTCTGAGATTAAAGTTACCAACAGATTTTTTTGAATGTCTCAAAAAGCACATATCAATGAAACTAAGCTGTTCTTTACAATTAATTATTTTACAGAACGTTGGTATTATAATTAACCTTGTGTTTATGGTGGATGTTAATTCATTAGATTCACTAATTTTGTTAAATGTATAAAGATAATGCCAAGGGCGCTGATTTGATTTTTTGATAATATTGTATTAGAGCTAGTGTCTGGTGAAGTATAGGAGTCTGGTATTGTATGGTTACTTCACTATTTGTTATATTTATATTTATGCCTTGACGTTCTTTCATTTTATCGTGTCAAAAATAGATTAAAAATTTGTACTCAAAATTTTTCTATTTATATTAATACTATGGCCTATTTTCACAATTTTTTTTTCGTAACTTACATCTAAAATAAATAAACGAAGCAAATAAAAAGATTTACATATTAAATATTTAGATATTTCTAATTTTACCTAGTTTTTGTGAAGTAACTCCTTAATTTAGGCTTCTTTCACGCATACTATGTATTACATTTTCCATTCTAGAGCTAGAGGAATAATTGCTTTTTCTTATCAAGCAATATTCTTCCATACCGCTTTTATTTAATTTAAAAATACAAGAGTGAAAAAAAAAAA
This sequence comes from Cunninghamella blakesleeana, assembly GCA_017871115.1. NCBI lineage: Eukaryota > Fungi > Mucoromycota > Mucoromycetes > Mucorales > Cunninghamellaceae > Cunninghamella > Cunninghamella blakesleeana. Next base: position 3,471,164 of record JAFCIZ010000002.1, on the reverse strand, counting down.
AAATTATGGTTAGTTAAAATTATGATTGATAAATTTTTAAATCCCGTCCTTTTTTTTTGCATGATATTATCCTTTTATCTATATTAATCGCATATGTGTAGAAAGATTTTACTACTAATTTTAAAAAAAAATATAAATACTAGTATAAATATAATGATGTTACTACTATATGTATTACTTTCATCAGATTGAATGGCGCAAATAAGAAGATCAAAATCAGAAACTTTTGTCATATTATGGCCCAAATAGTTTCCTTTTTAAGACAAAACGCAGTGGCACTTGGTTCATAATTTGAACCTTTTGCTGCTTCAAATTTATAATACATAAAAGGAATTTATTTGCCAATTAATTTTTTAAAAAATAAATAAATAGATGAATTAATTAGTAATAAAGATAGCAGTATCAATAGAGAATAAAAGAAAAAAAAAAATATCAAATTGAGTGCTGTCTATAAATTTGTATACCTGTACTAAACTTTAAATGAAAGTCCTTAATAATTATATAATTCATCATTTAAAATTGAAAAATATTCAAAATAAAAAAACAAACCAAAGGGAGAGTATATACGATGTTATCAGGTATATTATATATTATTATTAGTATTCTATGATATGAAGGGAAAAAGAGAAGAGAAGATTTTTTTGTATAAATTTTTGGCAGAAAGCAAGAGAAAAAATAAGGGACTTTAATATTTAAAAATTTGCGGGGAAAATGTACCTCATTTATTTTTTTTGGCTTATTTTTCTCCACTTTTTTTTATATCGATAATTTATCGCTTTTATTGGTTAAAAAACATGTATAAGTATGTGCTACATGTGACAAAGGTTTTTAAAAGAATCCCAATCAATCTTTTGTGGATCTTTATAATAGAAATAGCGGTGATTAAAATTTTTATTTTACTTACCATTCTATTTGAGATGACAAAAGAGTCAGCCTTCACATGAAAAGGCTGTTCATTATCTTTTTCCCCGTATTTGCCCTTTTTTTTTTTTATTTATTAAATGAAACATATAAATATTTGTTCTATTAACGTAAATCAATAATTTAATTTAGTTGCTACCTATTCTAATCATTTCATTATTTTTTTTATTATTTTTATTTAATAGAAAAATTATGTAATTCCTTTTTTTTTTCATTACAATGTTTTCGTTACAATTAAAAAAATTGAATACTAGTGATTCGGATGGTTAATCTGACTTAATAACTGCATGTGAAAATGTAATTCAATTTGATAAGCATAAAATTAAAAAACCAATGTTTAGAAAAAATAAAAAAGGATTTCGAATGAAATCAAAAACAGGTGACTGGGAACTTTAAACAAAAGAATAATAGTGTCAAATAAGCATTTGAAAAATGTCATTTTTTTTTTTTTTAAAAAAAATTTAAACTCGATTTTTTTTTTCCCCTTCTTTCTTCTTTTCTTTACATTTTTTATTTTTATTTCATTTTATTCCCTACTCTTTTTATATATTACATTATGTCTACTGAACAAGCTTCTCCCGATAAATACCTTGCTGTCCGCAAAGATATTGTAAAAGTATTCCCTAAAGAAGATTACGATGATGGCTCTTTTGCCCCTGTTGTGTAAGAAATAAAAAAAAAAATAACGTTTTAATCTAAAGATAAAGTTATTCATTACTTTTTTTTAAAAAATAAATAAATTTTATAGTCTTCGCCTTGCCTGGCACGCTTCTGGTACTTATGATAAAAACCATAAAGATGGTGGTTCTGATGGTAGTACTATGAGATATAAAACTGAAGCTCAAGATCCTGCTAATGCTGGTTTAGATGTTGCTCGTCAAGTTCTTGAACCTGTTAAAGCCGCTCATCCTTGGATTAGTTATGCTGATTTATGGACTCTTGCTGGTTGTGTTGCTGTTGAACATATGGGTGGTCCTCACATTGAGGTAATTTTTAATTTCTTTTAAAGAAAGAGCAATTGATCATGATTATATATATAGAATAATAAATTGGATTTTAATAATTATTTTTTTTTTTTAAAAAAAATATGATGAATATAGTGGACTGGTGGTCGTCGTGATAAACAAAGTGAAGCTGATTGCCCTCCTGTAGGTCGTCTTCCCGATGGTGCTTTAGGTAAAGACCATGTTTTAGACGTATTTGTTAGTCGTATGGGTTTTACTGTCCAAGAAACTGTTTGTTTAATTGGTGCTCATACTGTTGGTAGATGTCATCGTGATAGATCTGGTTTTGAAGGTCCTTGGACTGTAAGTATTATCATTTTTTTTTTTAAAAAAAAAGGGGGGGGGGACTAAGAGTGGCCAATAATCATATGATTGGAGTTTAAAAAGAGTTATTCCATTCTAATTAGATTTTTAAAAAAAAATACTTATTTAATATTTATAATTTATAATTTATAATCTAAAATAGGAAACTCCTACTCGTTTCTCCAATCAATTCTATAAACAACTTTTACACAATACCTGGAGAGAAAAAAAATGGGATGGACCTAGACAATTTGAAGATGAAGATGGTGATTTAATGATGTTACCCACTGATATGGCTTTATTAGAAGAACCTTTCCGTGAATATGTAGAAATCTATGCTAAGGATAAACAAAGATTCTTTGATGATTTTGCTGCTGCTTTCCTTAAGTTGATTGAATTGGGTGTTGCTAAACGCGGAAAATTGTAAATAATTAGACAAATCATCATTCCTCTTTTATCAAGTTTTTTTTAATATATATATATATATATATTTATTGTATTGTAATTTTCTCTTTCCTATTTATTACTCCTCTTTTTTTTTATATAAATAAATAATTAGAATTTTATTTGAAAAAAATCGTCATCATCTTTTTACTATTTTTGTCGTTTTAGGAAAAACTGAGATAAGCTTTAAATAGATCTATAGTAACAAATAAATAAATATTTTTTTTTATCATTGATTACCAAAAAAGGTAGTCTTATTATATGTAAGTTTATTATTATTATAAGTTTATTATTAAATGAATGATGAAAACTATAAGGAAGGGAAGAAATTATAACAAGAAAAAAAAAAATGCTAATTATTATTTTCTTTTTCGTTTTCAGAAGATTAAAAAAGAAAGGAAGAAAGAAAAGAGTAATAACTAAGACCAATTTTTAGTATTGGTGTTGTTGTATTGTTTATTACGGTAAAAAGTGTTATTGGGAGTGTTATTATCACCATTACTATTTCGTCTCCATGAAGAAATATGATCCGTTTCATGTTTTTGATAATATCGATAATTGGATGAAGTTGATGATTTATTATTATTATTATGGTATCTACGTTTATCAGAGTAAGAACCATTTTTATGATATGAATTGGATTGATAATTATTATTATTACTATTGTTGTTAGTATGATGATGGTGATAAGAATGTGGAGGTGAAAATGGTTGTTGTTGAGGGTGAGGTTGAGGAGGATGAGGATGAGAGGAAAAAGGTGGCTGACCTGGTGTTAAAAGGTAAACACCAATTTGCTGTTGTTGTGGAGGAGGTAATGAAACTTGTACATTAGAATGAGCAGGAGATGGCGGCAGTTGTACTGGATACATTAATACTGGATAGTTTGGATTATTGGGAATCATATGATTCATTTCCTTTGGCAATGGAACATATTTACCGTTATTATTATTATTATTATTATTATTGTAATGATGATGATGATTGTACATGGATGTAATAGATACAGGTGATGATTCTGGTATAATGAATCCTTTTGGATATAAATCATTGGTAGTTGTTGCTGTTTGACTATTATTATCATAGTGTGTTGCATTTTCTAATAAAACAGAAGGCTCAACCTTTTCCATTGTTTCTTTAGTAGAATCATCATCTAATTTGTTCTTTAATTTCTCCTTCATGTTTCTATATTCTTTTTCATAATCAAACATCTATTAAAAATAAAAAATTGTAAAGATTAAAATTAACACAAAAAATAGATGTTCATATTTTTAATATGCTGTAATAATTTATCAACTTGCCAAGACATCTTCATCTGATTCTTCTGGATCAACCATGAATTGTAAAGTGCTTGGTTTATTGACTACAAGAGGTACAATGCTTTCAGGGAAAATAATAGGTAATTGTGAATGACGAAGTTTAGAATTTGGTTTAACAAAACGTTGAGGTTTTATTATAACTTCAATTGGATTATCAGATACAATGTAGGATACAGCAGTTGTCATGGACTCATCAGTTTCTTGATTTATGTTACTGTCAGTATCATTTCCATTGTTATTGTCGTCATCTTTTTCACCAATATAATTATTATTTTGTAATTCTAATTTATTATAATATTCATTAAAATAACAATGATAAATAAATAAATAAATAAAAATTAATAGATGAATAAGAATATTGTTATTATTGTTATTATTTTTATTGTTGCTGTTGTTGCTATTGTCATTATTTCATCATAATTCTTCTTACCATTACTATTACTTTCATCACCATCAGTTTGGGAAAGGTCTTCTACTTTCTTTGATACTAATGAGTCTGCTTTTTCTTCTTCTGTAGATATTGTTGAGTAATGATAATCATTATCATTGCGACGCCATGAGGTTGCATTTGATGAAGGATTACGATCGTTATTTTTAATCTTATGGCCGTTCATTGACGTTGGCGATGATGACGATGACGATGATACACCTACGGATCTATTCTTTTTTTGTTCAGTATGTTGATTTAATCTTTTAGCATATGAATGCCATTGATCAGATGTAGTGGTGGTGGTGGTAGTAGTAGAAGTAGTAGTGGTAGAAGTGGATGTTGTTGATAGACCTTCTTTAACTCTAATTTCATTTACATATTTTTCCCATGATTTTTCATCCTCAGTTATATCAGCAGTTGGTATATCATTATTAGTATTAGTATTATTACTAATTTTTGATGAAGGATATTTTGAATGATGCTGATGTGAATGATCATGTTTTAATAAAGAAATAGAAGGTATATTGGTATTATGTTGTTGTTGTGATGGTTTTTTCAGAATTTTATTAGGTGTTACATCTTTTACTTGAGCATGCCATTCTTGATATTGCTGACTTGAAGTAACTTGAGCATATTCTTTAGTTTTTTCAATTGGTATTTCTTCTCTGTCTCCTTTTTCTTTTTCTTCTTTTTTAGTTTCATTTTTATTCATTTCTCCTTCTAATGGTGAGGTTGATGTTTTATTTATATTTTCCTTGTCATGGGTATGTTGATCAGAAGTTGATTGATCAATGCTATTATTATTTTCTGTATTGGATTTTTCTTGTGGTTTATTACTATTTTTATTGTCATTTTTATTTTCAGTCAAAGCCGCTAATGCTAATGCTTTTTGTCTTGCTCTTTCAGCAGCAGCTTGTCTTTCTGCTTCATCAGCTTCTCTTCGTTTTTTAGCTAATTCCGCTGCCGTTAGCATAGCTTCACGCTGAGCCGCTGCAATTTCAGGTGGTCTATCATCATTTAGATTATACGCTCCATTACGAGGTGTTTGATTGGTTACTGTTGAAGAAGATGGTGATAAAAGATCTTTAGATGCTTCACGTGAACGTCTGGTATTAGAGGTTGAACTATAAGAAGATTGATGACTTGAACGGCGTTCGCTATTATTATTATTCCAACTACTCGTACTTGACCTTCTATCTTGATAATTCATCCCATTTGTTAAGCTATGATGACTATGCATAGATCCACGTCTGTTATTATTATTATTGTTACTATAATTGTTATTGTGATCATTTATATTGTCCCATTTATTACGGTATCCACCTCCACTTCCTCCACCATTATTGTTATTATTGCCGTTGTTGTTATTTGAAGGATGAACATTTTCATAAGGTGATTGACGATAATTTGATCTATTGCCATTATTATTTCTATTATAATGATTTGGTGACGCCGATGATGATTCATAATGATATAGTTCGCTTTGTCTTCTTTTAGAATGATATCCTCTATCGTAATCATCTGTAAAACGTTCTGATGGTAAGACTTCCTTATCTCTTTCCTCCTTTTCCTTTTCTTCTTCTTGCTCATCATTATTCTTGTCCATAGATACTGTTGTTCCATCTGCAAACTCTACAACTGATATTGAAAAGTCCATTTCTTCAGATACCATTTCATCCCAGGACATAGACGATGGTTCATTAGCTTCATTAGTAAACGGCATAGGAATATCAGAGCTGAATGGTTTTCTTGAAGCTGAATTTTCTGTTTTTGGCGAAGGTGATAATTTTGGAGATGGTGATTTTTTAGTTGTTGTTGTTATTGCATTAGATGGTGATGCTGTTTTGTAGGTAGCTTCGGCAGTTGTAGGGAAATCTTGACTAGTGGATAATGTATTTTTAGTTGCTGATTCTGGTTTTTCTTCGTTATTATTATAATTATTATTTTTCACAGAGGGTACAATTGGTTTAGCCCAGGCAGAAGGAATTGGTGCAACTGGCTTTGGAGTTGGCGAAGAAATAGCTACGTTAGAAATAACAGGTGAAGATGAATTTGAAGATGATAAGGTTTCTTTTGTTGAATCCGTAACAGAAGAAGGTTGTTGTTTTTGAGATGTTATTGCTGAAAAGGATGATCCTGGTGAACCCCATTTATTAGGGACGGGAGGTATAGGAGAAGAACTGTCATTGTGTAGTGAAGTGGCTGTTAATGATGATACTGAATCTGGGCTACCTGCTATATTCATGACATGACCTGACTGTTCTCGTCTTAAACTAGGTAAGTTTACAGGTTTTGGTGCTACTACTTTATTACCAGTTAATAACCGTGTACTCTTATTACGTAAATCTATTTATGCAATATTTAAAATAATAAAAATAGGTTTAATAACGGAATTCATAAAAAACAATATATTAATGTATATATGCTTTATACTACTATTTTATTTTATAACTTACTTGATGTTACTAGTGGGTTGCCATTTTTATTAGTATTTGTTGTATATTTTTTTAAAAATCGTCCTGTGTTGGAATCAGTCGACATTAGGTTATAAACTATAACATAATCGAAATAAATAAATAAGTAAATAAGTAAATAAATAAAAAAAGCATATATTAGTAAAAAGAAAATGTGCTTTTTTTTATTTATGTAATCCGTGTTTTTTTTTTTTTTATTTATTCTTTACTCTATATTTTAGTTTTTTAAAATAGAAGCTTATAGATCATTGTTTTTCTTATTTTATATTTTTAAAACAAATCTAGTTATTGACTTATATTTTATTATTTTTCAATATGATCAACCTATATTTTTTAAATAAATAAAATAGTTTATTTACCTTTTAAATCCCTTTTTATTATGCTGTATATTTAAATATAATTCTACTATATAAAAAAAGGTGGAATTATAAAATAGAATAAAAAAAAGTGAAGGGAAAAAGGAAAGAAAAAGAAAATAAAAATTCAACCGCCGGTTTTAAAAATTAAATCATTCATTTTTTTTGGTAGCACGTGATGAATTTTTTTAGTGTTTAAAAATCAATATTAAAATTTTAAAATTATAATGAGCTGTTTTTACAATAGTTTATTATAAAAGTAATGAAAAAGAAAATAATAAATAATAGTAATAAATAATAGTAATAAATGATAATGATAATGATGATGATGATGTATGTATATTAAAAAAAGTATTTTTTAAATACGTACCTTACTATTTATATATATCAATGTATATATAAACAAGTATTAAGTACGTTTTTTACCACCGAGAGATAACGAAGAAGGTATTTGATAACTTTGAATCCAACCAATAAAAGAAAGTATAGCTATTAAATAATAAACCAAATGACGGTCAATTGGCCAGTGAGAATTTTTCAAAGATAAAGACCAAAGTATACCTCCAACGGTAGGACCAAGAGCACGAACCAAAGCCAAGCAAGATTGAAGTACCCCATTAACTAAACCAATCATCAAAGGATCAGCAGAGTTACTAACCATCACCATCATACCAGTAAAAGCCAAACAATTACCAAAGACACGCACAAGTAATAAAACAAAATAACCAGTATTTAAAATTAATTCAGCATGATCGGTACCACCATAACGTCCATCAACAAAATCTTTCCAGTTTGTTAATTCCGGGAAAAAGAAATAAACTGTAGCAAAGAGAAGCAAGGACACTCTTGTCAATTCTAAAGTGGAATAATATTTATTTAACCAAGGGAAAACATAAAATTGACTTAATAACTGCCATAAACCACATACAGATAAGAGTTTAGCTAATTGCTGTGAGGTTGATCCTAAACCACCAAATTCTGTGGGAGTAGAGAAAAAGAGCGGTAAAACTTCATCAAAGACCATAGCATGGAAAGCAAATAATCTATTGTATCCAAAAATGGTAATATCGTCAATGAGTAATTTTAGGTATTTTTTTATTACTTTATTATTATTACTATTATTATCATAGTATAAATAAATAACTTACGCATATGCACCAATGGTAATGACAGAATTTCTACCAATAGAAGAAAAGGCGAACAAGGGAATGGTTGCAGATTTTTTAACATTCTCGTTGGAGGGTTGATCATTTTCAGAAGATAATAACCCAGTTGCTTCATCATATTCTTGAGGTTGTTGTTCATGGAACACCTTGGCTTGCTTTTCTTTTTTAGCAATAAGAGTAGGGTTAGACTCCTTTAAATAAAAATAACCAATAACAAAGCCAAATATTGAACCAATGGAAGATACAAAGCATGGTAAAAAGTATGGATATTCAATAAAAAATGGAATGCCACCAAAAATACTTGGGAAATGTTCAGCTGGTTTACATAGAAATCCACCTAGAATAAGATTGTTATTTTTATTTTAATATTTGTATGTAAAAAATAGGATATAATAATAAGAGAAAAAAAAGAAAGAAAGAATAAGAAGATTTAAGTTTAATAAAATATACCCAAACTAACCCGTTTCTTTTTATTTTTCTTTTCCTTTTTTTTTTTTTTTTAATTTACCTAATGCAGGACCTTTTTTGTACAAATATAGATTTTAAAATAAAAAATAAAGTATAATGAAAATAAAATATTAGTTGACCGAATGATCGGAAAATGTATATAAATTTATGTTTGCATATATGTTATTGTTATTGTTTATACATACCAGCTGAAAATCGGATAAAAAAATGATGCATATATATATATAATAAAAAAAAGGGATAGTGAGTCAAAAAAGAATCAAATGATAAAATATGAACACACACACACGCCTTATTAAATAATTTTTAGTTTATATATATATATATATATATATATATTTATTTATTTATATACGTACCAATTAAACCAATTCCCCAGCAAAAACCAAAGAGAGAGAAAGCCTTTGCACGATTCGTTGAATCAGTAATTTCACTAAGCATACTTCTAGCTACGCCACCGTTACCATTGACAATACCTTTTGAAAAATTGAAAATAATATATATTAATAAAAAAATTAATAATCAAACATGGTGATCTTTATTTATTTACTTATATATATATATATATATATAATATATGAGCAAGCAATCTTACCACAAAACGCTCTAGCACCAATAGCCCACCAAAGATTTTTACTTAGCCCAAATAAACTGCATGAAATAGAATTACCAAGTAAACCAATTAATAATACAGGTCGTCGACCATGTTTATCTGATATTTTTCCCCATATCATAGCCGTAAAAAATTGAGCAATAAAAAAGATGGACGCTATTATAAATCAATAAATCAATAAAATAATATGAATGAGATAATGAATCTATATATGTTTTACTCTATATTTTATCCTTTTCATTTTTCTTAAAAAAACTTACTTATCCATCCAGCATAAGCTCCAATTTCTTTTTCATCATCAGATAAATGAAAGTCTTTAAGCTAAATAAAAATAACAATAATGATAAAACAAAGAATCATCATTACATTAGTAAAGTAATCGAAATTAAAATAGCATTTTAGCTCTGTTTTTGTGTTACCATAAAGTAAATAAAGGGAAGAATAACAGTGGAAGTTAGAGGATCACTAAGTAACATAATACAAATAATAAACATTTGAAGTCTTGGTAAAGGAGTAGGAGGAAGATCTTGATCACTTGTGTCATTATTGTTTGAATAAGGTGGAAAAGATAATAAAGATGATTTAATTGTTGGAGCTAAACTGTGGGTTGATTTAAAAGTTTGATAAGATCCTCTTCTTTGATTAGGATCAAAGCCTTCTTCTAATAGGTCTTGGTCATTCAATGCACTATGTATACTCTCAGTATAGCTTTTCGATAATTCAGCTTGCTGTGTATTCATTTTTCTAATTTTTTTATATCCAAAAAAAAAAAAAAAAAAAAGAATAAGAAAGATAAAAGAGAGAGAAAGAAAAAGGGAGGATAAAAAAAAAAAGTTTAAAAAATAAAAAATTATATAGTAAATGTAAAAAGGGGCAAATTTATTTATTAAGCTCCGATTTTGGTTCAAGAGTGACTCACTCTTGCCATTAATAATCATACAAAAAGGAATGTTATACTCTATATACAAAGTTAAATTAATTCCGGAATCCTAAAAATATATAAAATTTCCTTAAACATACAATACTTATAGTTGAATTATGCAGGTATATATATATATATATATATATATTTATATATGTTTTTAAAACAATACTAGACAATTCTTAACATTTCACTTTTATTGGTATTATTACTATTATTATTATATATATAAATATGATAATAATAATAATAATAAATAGAACTAAATTAGGTATCGAAATAAAAATGAAAAATACATACCATACTATTCCACAATAGTAGTTTTACAAAGATCCATATTTTTTTATTTTTCTAATTTACTCTATTATATGATTTTGGCTCAAGGCAATTTTAAAACTCCACTCATTTTTTTTATATCCAAGTAAATTTTTTTTCAATTTCTTTTGTGCTTTTTTTTTTCCCTAACTGTAAATAATTAAATTTATTTATCATGTTTAATAATGACCTACCTTTTTTAATATTTGTTCCCGTTTTACTATGTTTATTAGCTATTGGAATATTATTATTCATTCGTCATTCTCAACTTAATGGTAGGATAGATATAAAAGTTTCTCTTATTTATTCTCTACACGATGCATATTACATACATACACTTGTATATATTTATACTATTGTTTTTATTTTTATTATATATAGACGCGAATATATTAAATTTATATCAAAATGAAAATAATTATGAAGATAATAATGATTATATGTTAGATCAAGACCAAGATGAAGAGGAGGAAGACCAAATGGATTCAGCTGGGGAAGGAACCTCAACAGCAGTTAGAATAAAAAAAATTGGAAAGAAAAAAGGCAAAAAGTTGCAACGCAAAGAACAGCTAAGGCAATATAGAGAATATATGGATCAACAAAGGGAATTACGTAGAGCTCAAGACGAAATATTGGAAGAAGAATATAAAAGAAAAAAAGCTGAAGAGGCTATTCAGAGGCAAGATGAATTGGATAAAATAAGGAAACAGCAAGCAAAGATGGCTAAGCAACAAGAAAAAGAGCTACTGGCAAAGCAAAAGGAATATGAAAAATCATTAAAACGTAAACAACAATTATATCAAAAGTATCATAATAAAATTAAATCCTTAGTAAAGGTATGTAATATATATATATATATATATATTAAAAAATAAACACAATGGCTATATATTTTATTTCTTTTTTATTCACTATATTTATTATTCTTTTCATTCTATTATAGATTACCAAAATCTTTCGAGTAGAAGAATTAGCTAAAAAAATAGGTTTATCAATTGAAGATACAGCAGATGTTTTGGAAAAATTATGCAATGATGATAGTGAATTTGAATTATCTTTATGGTCAGATGATAAATCGACATTTATGTTTGTTTTACCAGAGGATTATCAACAATTAACTAATTATATGAATCAAAATGATGGAAGATTAATTGTTGAAGAAGTCATAAATAACCCTATCTCTTTATTTAATTGTTAAAATAAATCAAGCATTGCCATTATTACCATTATGAATAATACCAAATACTGTCCCATCACCACTAGTATTAATAATAGTTTACAGTTTAGAATATTACTTTTTAAAAACAACAGCAACAAAAATGCACGCTAGATGTTGGATAAGTTCAGCCACATAATATATGTATATTATATTATATTTAAATGACAACTAAAATAAATATATAAAATGTAAATATTCTTTATTATTTATTAAAATGTAAATAAAAATATAAAATTAAAAGAGGTATTTAATGAATAAAAAATCTAGTCAATATATATGCATGAAATACATAAACCCATATTTATAAAATGATGATGATGATGATGATAATAATAATAATAGTAATAATAATAATAATAAATTAATATGTATATATAAAAATAAATAAATAATAATAATAAAAAGATCATCTCTAAGGATTGTTGTCAGAATTTTCTTCATAATCACCATGGGAATAGTAAACACCCTTATTACTACCACCAACACCAATACCAGCATTAAAACGATCACCGTGAATACCATCAACACCAATACGATCACCATGATCACCATGAATTCCATCTTCATCATTAAGTAAATAACCACCATTACCACCACTACCACCTACATAATAAGCACCACCACCGCCACCATTACCACCTACATAATAAGCATCACTACCAATACCACCGCCGTTACCACCTACATAATAATAGCCACCGCCACCTATGTCATTATCATAGTAAGGTTGGCTTTGTGCATAATAAACATCAGGATAATCTCCAACAGCATATTTTTGGTCAAAAGACAAATCAGAATTATCAATAATAACAGGATAACCATACCTATGACCAGATGTGATATGTTTTGATTGTACAAGAGGAGGGCTTGAAGAAGAAGACGAAGAGTCTGTATTTAATTTAATGGAAGGTGTAGGGGGTTTTGTATCAGCTTTAGCAGAAGTATCATCATTTACGGTAGCTTTAACGGATGCATCAGCAGCAGGAGCACTCGTATCATCTTTGATAACTGTTTTAGTAGATGTATCAGGTGGAGGAGAAGATGTGCTAGCATTAGCATTAGCGTTAGCATCAGAATTGGCATTAACATTGGCATTGACATTTGTATCTACGCTTGCTTTAGTATTTGAAACAGTAGCAGGTGCACCCCCGGTTGTTGGATTATTGTCATTATAAAAGTTAATTGTTACAGAACCATCTTTACCAGTTGTTTTGACAGTAGAAGCTCCAGGGTGACCTGATACAGAAACTGCAGCAGGTTTTTTAGCAGCAACAGCAGCATGCTTTTTAGTAGAAGCAGAAACAGGCTTTCTACGTCGATTAACGTTTTTTGGTTTTCTGGAACCTGTTGATTTTACATGAGCATTAACACGAGCGCCACCAACATTGCCAGATACACCTTTTGATTTATTTTTACCAACATTATGGGGGATAGCTAAACTATAAGATGATAGCGATGCTATAATAGCTAATAATAATAAGGATTTCTTCATGTTTTTTTAAAAAATAATAATAAAATAAAATAAAATACAAATATAAATATAATTTGAATTTTGTTTTTCTTTTATACCTTTTGATTTTTAAATTATTTATTTTTTTTAAAAAAAAATGTTAGGAGATAGAGATTGCATAATTAATTTAAAGGAGCTTAAAAAAATAAAATAAAAATAATAATTTAACCTGTAAAAATTCGTCTTTTAGCAATTATTAAAAAAAAAAAGAATGAAAAATATGATACTGCCATTTTATCTGGGGTTATAGGATCATCTTTAACCTTAAAAGTAAACAAGATCATCTATTTTCACAGTAAACTATTTTTTATACTTGCAAGTAATTGATATATTATACATGTACAACTCTTTTTAAAAATAAACTGAACTTAAACTAAAAAAAATATTTGTGGTACATTAATAAAAATGACATTTTTATAATTCAGAAAAAAAATAATTCTCTCTTTTTCTCTCTTTCTCTCTTTCTTTCATTTTTTTTAATAACAATAACTTATGGCAGATACAAGAACAAAAAGAAAGTCAATTTTAGGTGAACTAGGTATTAAACCAGGAGGACCCATTACTACCACTACCAATGGAACACCAACTACGCCAACTCGACCTACTCCTAGACAAAGTAAAACTCCATTAAGTACTGCTAGGGCAACAACAACACCAGCTCAACCATCACCATCTAGAGCGACCTCTGTATCAAGAAAACCATCTATTAATAGCAGCTCGCCTACTTCGCCAACAACACGCCCCCGTACTTCTTCAACTGCTACAAAACCAAGACCTCCATCTATACATGGTACAATTTCTTCATCTAATAGTCCGCGACCTAATGCATCTTCAACAAGAAGACCTTTATCTACTCAACAAGCTATTACTACTACTACTACTAATAATAATGCTAACAATAATACTGCTACTACTCCTACCTCTTCTTCACGCCCTGCCTCAAGAAGAGCTTCTTTGAACCCTTCTCCACGCCCAAGCCAATCTCCTCGTATCGCTTCTCCTATCGATTCCACTGAAATAAAAGCTCTACAAGACAAAGTAAGTTTTTTTTTATTTTTCTTTACTTCATTATATATAGATATTATAATGCTTATTTATATCTCGTTTTTATTTTATTTAATATTTTTTATGACAATAGATAGCTCAAAAAGAAGTTCTTATTGAAGAAAAAGATCAGTTAGTAAAAGAGCTTCAAGATAAATTAGCCTTACACCAAGAAAATGATGAGTTGAATAAGGTAAAAAAAAATCATAAGAGTAAATAAAAAATTATTAAAAAAAAAGGGGATGGGGAAGAAGGGGTTGACTAAAAGGAAATATTTTAATAATATGTGGCTAATTTATGTGTGTCTATATATTTTTATGAATATTTTATTTATAATATAGGCAAAAGAACAAATAAAAGCATTACAGCAACAAATCGATGAATCAAATAAAATAATACAACAACAAAAGGATTCTTTTGAAGAGAAGCAACAGGAGTTAAAGGTAAAAATAAAAATAAAACAAAAAATAATGTATCATCAATTAATATAAAGAGAGAATGCTTAATAAAATAATAATAACAAACATACATATATATAATAATAATAATAATATGATGTATATTATAGATTCAGCTAGAAAAAGAAAATAAGGATAAATTGGATCAAATTTTAGAGGAACAAAAAAAGGCTGAAAATGTTAATCTGGAAACTTTAAAAGAAGAACATCAGCGCATTATTAAAACCCTGGAAGCATCTCACCTCGAAAAACTAAATGAATTACAGGTAACAATAGTTATGATCGATATATGAAAGAAAAGGGAAAAGAGCAAGAAAAAAAAAATAAGGTTTAGCGCATATTCATTTTTTAATTTCAATACTTATGTATGGAAATGATATGATTATTAGGATAAATTAAATCATCACGGTGAAAAAAATACAACCTTAGAAGATCAACATGAAAAATTGCAAACCGATTATAAGGCATTATTAGAAAAATATAATACATCAGAAAACCAAAAGAATCAATTGGATATCAAAATTATTGAATTAGAAAAAACCATTGCTTCCTCCAAAGATATTGAACATATTCACCATTTAGAAAAACAGTTAACCGTTGCTGAACAATCAAGAGAAGCTTTGGAAAGACGGTTCCGAGATGAAATGAAACAAACACAAAATGATCATGATGATACAGCTCAAACCTGGTTAAATAAACATCAACAATCCCAGTTGGAATTAGATCAATTACAACAAACATTAATGGAAACTGAAAAACAGCATAAAGAAAAAGTAGAATTGATGAAACGTGATTTTGACGACTACCAAGAGGAGATGAATAGTAAAATAATACAAATGAACGAAGATAGAGATAATCAAGCTCAGCACATTGACTTTTTGGAACAACAGATTGAATCGTTACAAACGAAATTGGAAGAGGCCACTGTAAGATTAGAACAACATGCTACGTTAAAGCCTTCTTTATCTAATCAAGACCATCAACATTATCATCAGTTGTCTAACTCTTCATCTACTGGTACAGATAAGGGTAGTGATCATCAAGATGAAATTGAAAAACTTCATAAAGACTATAAAAATCAAATCCATCTACTTGAAATAGCCTTAAAGGAATTACAACAACAGCAAAAGGATGGAATTGATTATAATCAAAATAATAATGATAATAATCACGAAGATTGCGATAAAAAATTAAATCAATTACAATCAGAATTGGAAAATGAAAAAAAACAAACAAAGGATATAGAATTGAATTATCAAAAACAAATCAAAACTTTGGAAACAAAAATAAATGATATACAAAAGAATATGGTCAATCATGAACAAGAAGAAGATAAGCTAATTCAACTTACTCAACAACATAAAAAGGAGCTTCAATTATTACACGACCAATATCAACAATTAGTAGATATTAAGGATGAAGAATTAGAAGCCTATGGTTACCGTATCAAAACTTTAAGTATCAATAGACAAAAAGAATTAGAAGCTTGTCGTCATGAAACAAATGAAAAAATTAATGAACTAGAGTCTCATATTGAAGGTTATGAGGTAAGTTTTGTTTTTATTTTTTTTATAAAATTATAAATATAATTTTTAAAGGAGGATTCTTTTTTATAATTTGGATGTGTTTATATTATTATTATTATTATTATTATTATTATTACTATCCTATATATATACTCTATTTACCTACTGTCACATTCTTTATTTTAATTAATATATGCATATATATTTTATTTATGTTTAATTATCTATTCCTGATTTTTCTTATATCCTTTTTTTTTTTTCTTTTCTCTCTCTCTCTTTTTTATTTTTTTTTTTTTACAAAAGTATCTTTCGCTCATGATCTGATCCTTTTCTTTTTCTTTTTCTTTTTCTTTTTTTTCATTTCTCTCATTATTTTGTACATCTTTTCTTTCTTTCTTTCTTTTTTTTTTTCATCAATTCTTTGTATATATATTTACTTTTTACTCTATTACTATTATTTATTTTAATTTTTTTCATCATTATCCAATTACTTTTTTATATTTATATTTATTTAAACATATATATATATAGACAATGATACAATCCAATAGAAATAGGTTAAACGAATTACAAGCTCAAATAGCAGACCTTCAACAACAAATAGAAAAAGATCAAAGCACTATCCAAGTATTAACTCGAGAAAGACGTTCACTTAGAGATGAAAATGATCAGCTTGTTAGGTAATATATATAAAAAAGATCATGACATAGGCATCTTAGTACAATATAATTAATTTTTTTTATTTGATTAATTTTTTTTTGTTGTATAGTTTGAATAACAAATTACAAAGTGCGCTCCATGGATAAAAAAAAAATAACATACCTCTATCATTATCACTATGCCTATTAATATAAAACTACATATGTACATTATCTTAATTGTTAGATTCCCTTCTATTATATTCTTATTGTTATTTAATATCATTTACGAAAAAAAAAAAAAATTAAATGATTTATGCTATAGCCATTATATTAATAAGAACGAATAAAATATAAAAAAAATAGATGTCAAATTTAATAAGTTGAGCAAAATATTTAATTTTTTTTGCATATATGAATTTATATTATTGGATGAATGAAAATCCGAATTTCTTATGTTGATGACAACGTCATGTTTTTATACACCGAAAATAAAAATGAGAAAAAAGGGAACACGCGTTCTAATTTTTTTTTAAAAAAAAGGCTCTCTTTTTTTCTCTATCTCTCTTTCTCTTTTTCATTTCTTTATCAAATATATTATTATACATTTATTAATTTAAAATATGAGTTTAAAAAAAGGTGAAGTGAATCTTGGTGTAAGTGATGATAAAAAAATTGTATATTATTTTATTTTATTTTTTATTTTTTAAAAAAATAAGAATCGTTGTATTTAATACTTTTATACATACCTATATATGTATAATAATAATAATAATAATAATAATAATAATAATAATAATAATAATAGTTATAATAATAATAATTATAATAATAATAATAATAATGACGATAGCAATAATAATAGTAATTAAAACATTTTTGACTAAAGTTCCTCTATTTTCATTATTATCATATATATATATATATATATATATTGAATATGAATAGACATCCATTATGGCAGTACAATTTAAAGATGGAGTAGTTGTTGGAGCAGATTCACGTACAACCACTGGCGCTTATATTGCTAATAGAGTTACAGATAAATTAACTAAGGTACACGATCGTATTTATTGTTGTCGATCAGGTTCAGCCGCTGATACCCAAGCTATTGCAGATATTGTTCATTATTATCTTCAAATGTATAGGTAAAGTTTAAAAAAGAAAGAAATAAGGAAAATAGCATACAAAAAGGATTGTTAAGAGCACATGTATATTATTTAATATTTCGTCGACTTATTTTTCTGTTATTTTTTTATTTCTTTTTCTCTTTATTTATTTATATAATTATTATTATAAAATTAGTGTTCAAGAAAATCAAGCACCTAGTGTACGTACAGCTGGTGCCTTATTCCAAGAATTATGTTATCAAAATAAAGACGGATTAATGGCTGGTATTATAGTTGCAGGATGGGATGAAAAGGACGGGCCTTCCGTATACAATGTACCTTTAGGTGGTTCTTTACATAAACAACCTTTTGCTATTGGTGGATCTGGATCAACGTATATTTATGGTTACTGTGATTCTGTTTGGAAAGATGATATGACTCAAGAAGAAGCTGTTACATTTGTGAAAAATGCTTTATCTTTAGCTATGGCAAGAGACGGTTCCTCTGGTGGTGTGATTCGTTTTGCTGTTATTACTAAGGATGGTGTTGAACGTCATTTTGTACCTGGAAATGAATTACCTGTTCATTGGGAAGGTTAAAGCATCAAAAAATATTTCAAAAAAAGGAACAATAATAAAAAAAATTGAATAAACTTTTTTTTAATAAATAAAAAAAAAGAACGAAATATTGATGGATCATTTTATTCTTGTAAATATAAATTAATACGTACGCACTAGATTTAATAAAAAATCATTCCGTCCATTAATTTTTTTAATAGCCCTTTTAATTTCTATATAAAAATGAAATTCTAACTTTTCTTTTTTTAATATCCTTTTTTATTTCTAAATAAAAGTGAGATTCTATCTTGTTTAATAAATGGTTCATTGTCCCATATAGATTCTTTATCAGAAGCTATAGCATGTTTAAATTGATACCTAACAAAATCTCTATAAAATTTTATAAATAATAATAATGATCAATAATCATGTTCTATATTTTTTTATTACATCCTTTTTTATTTCATTCTTTTAATAATCTTTTATATATTGAATTACCTTTGAATATAAAAGGATCTAGGGTTTAATAATACATCTAATTGATATTGATTATCATCTTCATGCTGTAATATCATTTTACAAGGTGATTTTAAACATAGGCCTGCTACGACGGAACCAGAGGCTTCTTTATTGTCAACATGTCCTCTTATTTCGCCATCTTTTGCTAGATCCAAGATGTGAGGATCTAACCATTCAAATTCGGCTGGAAAAAAAGCAGCATAAACCCGCTGTTGAATAAATTGATCCATCCATTTGGCTCTTTCAGAATGAGAGGGGATCCAATGGCTTGCACTGCATTCTTTGTATTTATTGATAACTCCATCAAAATGCCCTTCTTCATAGATAGCATTTCTTCCTAAGCTTTTTTTTAACTTTGATTCACATAATTTAACTATTGTATCATGTTCTTCTTGAGTAATGAAATTAGGTATTAAAATAAAATCGTGTATCATTTTATCTAACATGTCTTTATTGTCTTGCAATTTGACAGAAGGTCTTAAATACATTTGGACATTATCTGGTGCCGTTGACAAGCGAGCATATTGGCTGTTGTGTCGTTGAAATATAAACTTCTGATTGATTTTATTTTGATTTAAATATCGTCGCATATAACTTTGTCTATATTGTTGAGTTATTGAATATCCATTTCTTTTGAAATTCATATTTGTTTTTGTTGATAATATATATATAAATAAATAAATATATATATGAAGAATAAAGAAGAAATTAAAAAAAAATTCAGTGAATTTTTTTAAAGCTTAAAAAAAATGCGGAATTTCAAAAAATGTTTTTTTTAAAAAGTGGTTCTATCTAACATGCCCTCTTCACTGTATATTGTTTTTTTTTGTAGTTGTTCATTCTTAATTGTCGTATTTCAGATATGGATTTAAATAATATTTTGTTGCTTAATTTTTATCATCTAATTAGTAGTATCTTAAATAAAATATTAAAAAAAAATAATATAAAGTTGAAAAATATATATGTTTAAGTATACAACTGTTTAATTACTATTTTTTCGTGTGTTTTCTTTCATTTTTTTTTTTTTTCAAGCTAGTTATACATTTTATAATAAACACTATTTGTTTATATTAAATATTACTATTACTATTATTATTATAGTATAATAATCTAAATTATATATAAATTCTTTTGAATCAATAAGAATAAATTTATTACAGCATTCCAAGCTGTGTCTCAATTCTTGGTAAATAGGAATTATTTCTTTTATGCAATAATGTTTTATTTGATAATATATATATATATATATATATATATGTAATATAAATGCATGGTGTTTTACTCAGCGTATCTTAACCTTATTTCATTTTTATTCTTCATATATATATATATATATATTTAGTGATAGTACACGATTGTATGCTCAGCATAAACGTTTACGCAAAAGAAATGGGAAAAAGACTACGTTTTGGTTAATTTATATTGAAAAGTGCTTATTATGGAAATTAAAAATCATTTGATAATTTTATTCGGCTATTAATTACCGTGTCACTAATAAAAATCAAATATACGGCAAATTAGTGTCCATTATTTATTCTCATAGGCTTTGTATATAAAATGAAAAAAAAATAAGAAAGAGAAAATAAAATCATTCTTATTCTTACATTGATTTTTTTCCTATATTAAAAAAAAATGCCTTTTCCTTCTTTAGATGCTTTTTTCACTCAAAGTGATCAATTTTCAAAAATCAAAAAACCTAGATATGGTAACGCTCCTGAATTTAATGATCCTATTTGGCTTGACGTTGAAGGTGAAATACCATCTTGGTTACGAGGTGTTCTTTATAGAATTGGTATGTAATATATAATAATAGAAATAATACTATATATATTTGTTTAATCTTACATGTACTTATTTTTTTTTTTAAAAGGTCCTGGTAAGTTTATTTTAAATGAACAAGAAGCCGATAGTGGAAAATCCATTGCCATTACACATGCTTTTGACGGCATGGCTTACGTTCATCGATTCGAATTTGATGGTACAAATCAAAAGTTAAGATACAATTCTCGTCAAACTTCGAAAGATTATGAAAAAAATGTAGTGGAAAATCCATTGGGTGGTCATGGTTCATTTGGAACTTTTTATAAATCAAACGTATCTTCATGGGAAAGATTTATGGATTTCATCAAAAGATCCGGCAAGAAAATTACTAGTGATTTACCTCCTTCTTCTGCTTCTATTAATGTTACTATTACACCTAATTATCCTTTACCAAATGATATTGCTTTTAAAAAGGATGGTTTTAGTCTTGTTGCCAAAACTGATATTCCTAACCTTCAAAAGATTCATCATGATACACTTGGTATATATATATATATATATATGATAATCGTATACATATATAATTCTGAAGATGACCTATACTAATATTATTATTATTATTATTATTAATTAATAGAACCCGAAAAATTGTTTACTTATAGTGACTATGATAAACGTATTGTAGGTGGAAGATTTTCAGCATCTCATCACCAACAAGATAAAAATACTGGAGAAGTATTTAATTTTACTATCTCACTTGGTCACCAACCTCAATTAACAGTATTTAAAATCAACCAATCAGATAACAAAGCAACCATTTTAGCTGAAATCAAATATCAATCTGACGGTGTCACTCCCATTAAACCTGCTTATATTCACGCTTTTTGGATTACTCAGAACTATGTAATTATTCCTATTTCACCCTGTTATATAAAGAACCATGGTTTAGATGTAGCTGTAACTGGTGTCTTATTATCCGGTTTAGAATGGGATGAAAAGGCTCCTACTTACTTTTACGTAATAGATCGTCATGGCAAAGGGCTTGTAGCTACTATCCCTGTTGATCCTCATTTTGCTTTCCATACTTTACATGGTCGTGATTATGTCGATGAAAGTGGTAACGTTGTCTTGGAATTAAATACACAGGCCTTTAATGATGGAGATGTTCTTTTTGAAGCTGGAGGCTTTGCTGATGTTCCTCGCGCTAATCAAGTAGCTGAACGTGATCAAGAGAATCAACTTTCTGAAAGTGCTATTGAAAAAATTAATGGGTTCCTGTAAGTCGTTTTTTTATTATTTGTCAACTTATTTAATTATTATAATGGGAATATTAAACGATAAATATCATTATAAAATATTCATTTATTTATTAATTTTTTTTTACTAGTGTTGGTTCTAAGAAAAGCTTTACAAATAACTTTGGTGATCTCCGAAGATATACTATTCAATTGAAAGAAAGTCAACAACATGAAACTAGTTATACTACTTTAGTAAAAAATATTGAATTTGCAAGAATCCACCCAGATTATATATTTAATACTTACCGATATGTCTATTATAATTCTGTCGTACCTGGTATTGCAGATGTACGTGGTATGCAATATGTTTTGAGAAAGGTCGATCTTCAAACCGGACAAGAAATTACTTGGGCTCCTGAAACACAAGATGCTTACATCTGTTCTGAACCTGTATTTGTACCCCGTCCTACTGCTACAGAAGAAGATGATGGTGTTGTTATTAGTTTAGTTAATTTGTTTGATAATCGTGGTAAAGAGCACGATCGTTGTTACCTTTTATTCCTTAATGCTAAAGATTATACTGAATATGGTCGCGTGCATCTTGGTCAATTCACTGCTACTACTTTTCATGGCTCTTACGTTGATACTGAATTTCAGGATGGATCATTTAATTAAAAGCAGTGATAATAATAATATTATGTTGTAGGATTAAATTTTTAAAGAGAAATATAAAATTATATGTATAAATATAGTCATTAAATAAATAAAGAATTGAAATCAGTTTTATTTTTACTTTTTTTTTATGTTAATAATTTAATTGGTAAACTATGATGATTAAAATACGTTGTAAAAATGATAAATATGAATAAAGAGGTGTAAAATAGTATCTAAATTGTTTATGTACAAAAAAATAAAATGGGGGGGTTTTTTTACTTTTTTTTTCTTTTTCTTTTTTTTCTTCCAATTCAATTATATATAGCAAGTATTTGTATGATATTTTTTTAAGTATGAACTAATTTGTTTTCTTCCACTTTATTTTTTTCATCATGAGGTAACTGAAGAACGGCCAATAATTGGGGATCGATGTTATCGTGATGTTTTTTACCATCGTCGCCCAAATAAATGGATAAACTAGCTGAAGCCATTAAGACACCAATAGTAGCGGCTTGTGCATACATACGGGCTTGAACGATCTTTTGTTGTGTACTAAGATATTTATTTGAAAAACTGTAACCTAAAGCTGCAACCATTGATAGTGCCCATGTTGCTCCTATATACATATTATATATTAAATAATATAAATATAAATTAATAAATGTATTGTTATATATATACGTAATCTTTATTTTTTATTTTCTTTTATTTTGCATCATCCTTATTTCCTATATATACTCTATTTCATTTTATTACCAATAAAAGACCAGCGATTATTATTAAGAAATTGTAGTGATCTATCAAAGCTTGACATATTTTGATGCTTTGCAATTTTACGAGGATCTTGCAAAGTAGCATACATTTCTTCATCCATATAACCAAGTTCCCGGTTATGATATTTAGAAACGGCACTGTCAGCTGCAAATAAGAAACCTGAACTAGCACCTATATTATATTAAAAGAGCAATATATTTATTATATTATTATTATCATTTTATTTTAAAAATCACTGTTACCCTTCCTCTTCCTCTTCTATATTTCTCCTTCCTTTTTTCTGCTATATAAATAAATGTATTTACCTGCTACGATCATGGTTGCTTGAATAGGTTTTCCTAAAGAACGGAAAATAGGTGATTTTTTAAAAGTGATAGCAGTTGCAACAAGACCAATACCAGCACCAATTAAAGCACCCTTATAACCTGCTTGAAAACCGATACGTTCACTTTGATCTAATTGTTGTTCAGTAAGTTGTGGAGCCATGATGATAGATATATATATATATTTGTAAAAGATCTAGAAAGTAATAAAGAAAGTTAAAAAAAAAATCTTTTTTTGGATTTATATATAAAAAAAAAAAAAATGAAAGAACCGGGATGCAAAAAAAAATCAAGGGTAAAAAATGATCAATGGAAAAAAAAAAAAATGAAACCATAAATTTTTAGCCAATAAAAAACAAGTAATCCATTATCTCGATTCCGATGCTCGTTAAAATATTTAATAATATACTACAAGTTTTTTATTGTTTTTAATAAAAATATAATCTATGCTAAGCGAGCTTTCTTTTTCTTGTCATCTTTCTTTTCTGTAATAGTATCTAAATTATTCCATAATTCTTTGGCTTCATCATCTTCTTGTTTTTGAATTGTATCAATTACATAATCTGTATCTACTAAGATGGCTGTTAAACGTTGCTTTAAATAAATTTTATGTTCCATAGCTTTAAGTCTAGTTTTTAATTCATGTACACGTAAAAATCGATCTAAGGCTACACTAACAATCCATTGGTCTTTCTTTTCTCCTTCTTTTTCTTCTGATTTTAAGTTTGGTATTGGTACGATTTGGGTTGCTTTGGCTGCACCAGAAAAACCTATAATAGTCAAATCAAATCAAAATCAAAATCAAAATCAAAAAAAAAAAAAAATTAACGTTTATCCATATGCATACAAATATATTTTCTTTCTCCTTTTTCTTTTCGGATGATCTCGCCAAAAACTTTTTCCTAGTTTCCTTTTTTAGATAGC
The DNA here is from genome assembly GCA_017871115.1 of Cunninghamella blakesleeana. NCBI lineage: Eukaryota > Fungi > Mucoromycota > Mucoromycetes > Mucorales > Cunninghamellaceae > Cunninghamella > Cunninghamella blakesleeana. The sequence goes on along the minus strand of JAFCIZ010000002.1, from coordinate 3,446,178 downwards.
CATTTTTTCATATTTTTTACCTTTTAATTGGCCAGCTAATTTTCTAGTTTTAATATTAAAAAAGCCAACATCATTCATTGTATCAGTAAATACAACATGATCAAAGTCTTGACCAATACTTAAACTAGTAAGAGGTTTCTTTCCAATTTCAACATTAAGAATAGGCCGTCTTGCTTTTTTAAAATCATATAAACGAATCTTTTTTTAAATAAAAAAAAATAAAATAAAAATAGGATAATGGTGATGAGTAAATAAACCTTATTGCTCTATTTTTATGTCTATTTTCTTTATGCAAAAGAAAAAAAAAATTAAATAATTATAAATCAACTTACTTGATAATAATGAGTAGAAAGGGCTATTTGAGTACCATCTTCATTCATAAACTGTAAATCATGAATCCATATAGGTTGTTGTAAATCCAAAAAGTCATTTTTAACATTTTTTGCTTCATATAATAAACCGGCAATACCTTTTTTTTGTTTTTGATGAGGATGAGAGGGTGGATTACTATTAGGTGCCTTGTTGTTGCTTTCTTTTTTATCTTCTTCTTTATTGGTGAGTTTATTTAAATCAAAAACTTTTAAATCAAAGTCTTTTCCACCAATGGCCATGATATGCCGGTGAATGGGATGAATCCGCATGATTTCTAATTGTTGTTCCTTAACTGGCAAAGTTGTAAGAATAGATAGTTGATCTTTATTCCATTCTGTCATAGTGATAGTTCCATTTGAATTACAAGTGATTAAATGTTTTTCGGTTGTTTCTAATCCAATGAATTTGACCTGGTTGGTATTGGGTTTATCCATTTGTGATTTTTTTATCTCTTGATCTATATATGATTTAACGATATTTCCAGTATCAGGGTTCATACAATCAATTTTACCGTTTTGTCTTGCGATAACAATCTATACAACAATACATACATACATACATACATACATAAATATATAGCTATTAACTATGTATTTATCTCTATTTCATTTTATTACATATCTATATAACTTACTACTTTTTCTTTATTAATAGTAGCCCATTGTAATTTTTGTACACCTGCTTCTTTATCTACTTTCCCAAAGGAATTAATAATATGTTTGGGCTCTTCTTCTTTTTTCTTTTCTTTTTCTTCTTTATCTTCTTGACGTGATCGTCTCTTTTTTGGTTCTGGTGGAGGTGGTGGTAAAATGACAATAGCTATTTTATTTTAAAAAGTTTTATAAATAAAATATTGTAATTAATATTTGCTTAATAATATAATCTTATCCTTAATCTTCTTGTTTTGGTTATTATTATTTACATTTAATTAATCCATTTTCATCGCCAGTAAAATAACGCATATTTTTATTATTTTACTATGTTAAAAAAAGTAAAAAGAAGCAAGAAAAGAGAGAAAAAAAATAACCTTAATGAACAGTAAAAAAAAAAAAAAAAAAAGTCGGGTTTTAAAATTAGAGGCTTAGTGTAGATTTTAATGCAAAATAAAAATTTCATTCAAGAAACCATTTATGGAAGGTAAGCTTTATAATAAACTTCAGCTAATTTTTTGACGCCTTGTGAGTTAATATTATTCTAATATTTTAATACAAAAAAAAAATATTATTCTAATATAATCTGTAGACCTTTATATATATATATATATATATATATGTAGTAGTTGAACCATTATTTATTTATTGATTGTACATGTATACATTATCTCTTTATTTAATTTCAATTTTAGATATTGTATTATTATTACTCTTGATATTCCATATTATTTTTTATTCTGCGTAGTTTATTACTAGCTTTATTAATATTACGGATTATTATATTTTTTCTGATCATTTTATAATTACAGTTATTATTTTTTTACGTAAATATAAATTAAAATTTAAAAAGGAAAAGAGAAAAAACGTTTAAGCATAATCGGAGTCTCATAGATTTGTCAAGCAAAGTGAATTTTCTTCCATAATTGGTTGAGATTACAAATAGGCAGCCAATCAAAATTAATTTTTTTTTCTTTAGTTTAGGAATAAATAAAGCACGTTTGAATTCTTTTTTTCTTTCTTCTCTCTTTTATTTTTCTTTTTTTTTTCTTTTATAAACAAAACAAAACAAATATATATATATACTATGTCTAAACTTGTAGAATTTGGAAAGCGTCATATTGCTAGAGGTATTGGTCGTAGTACTGAACTTGTCATTGAAAAAGCTAAAGGTACTTATGTATGGTCTGTAGAAGGAAAGAAGTATCTTGATTTAACTACTGGTATTGGTGTCACTAACACAGGTAATATAATAATAATAGTAATAATAATAATAATAATAATAATAGAAAAGAAAAGCAACAATAAATTAAATAATTACCTTTCGTACTTTTCTTCTTTTTTATATTTATAGGTCATTGTCACCCAACTGTTGTAAAAGCTGTTCAAGACCAAGCTGCCAATTTAAGTCACGGTCAAGTAAATATCTTTTTCCAAAAACCCATGTTAGATTTGATTGAAGGTTTAAAACCAAAGATGCCTCATCCTTCATTAGATACTTTCTTCTTCTGGAATTCAGGATCTGAAGCTGTGGAAGCTGCTGTGAAGTTAGCTCGTCATGCCACTAAGAAACAAAATATCATTGTATTCCAAGGTTCTTATCACGGTCGTACGATGGGAACTATGGCTTTAACTACCTCAAAAACTATTTATGGCAAAGGATTTGGTCCTTTAATGCCCGGTGTTCATGTCTGTGCTTATCCTTACTTCCAACAATGGGCTTGTCATCAAGCTGATCCTGTCAAATTTGATGCCGATTGGTGTGGAAAGGAAGCTTTACATCAATTAGAATTGGTTTTAAAACAACGAAGCGATCCTGAAGATACAGCTGCTGTTTTAATTGAACCTGTTCAAGGTGAAGGTGGTTATGTAGTTCCTCCCCAAAGTAAGTTTATCAAAGTATATCTATATGTTTATTTAAATAATATTAAACAATTTTTAAAAAAAAAAAAAAAGAGAGAGAGAGAGAAATGAAAAAGGAAAAAGGATACAATGATTTTCTTTTACATGTATAATTAATTTTTTTTATAATATTAATAATTATTAGACTTTATGAAAGGACTTCGTGAAATTTGTGATAAGAATAATATTTTATTAATTTGTGACGAAGTTCAATCTGGATTTGGTCGTACTGGTAAAATGTTTGCTGTTGAACATTTCGATGTCCGCCCTGATATCATGGTTATGGCTAAAGGCATTGCATCTGGTTATCCTTTATCAGCTATTGTTTCTCGTAAAGAATTGATGGATACTCAAGCTCCTGGTTCTATGGGTGGTACTTATTCTGGTAATGCCATTGCTTGTGCTGCTGCTAATGCTACTTTACAAGTCTTTAAAGAAGAAAATATATTAGATAATTGTAATGCTAGGTAATGTGTTATATTGTTATTATTGCATTTTATTTAATTTATTATTAAAAAAAAAGGGAAAAAGAACAGGAATTTCATCATATATTTACCATCCTTTATTTTTACATATATTTAATTTCTTTAATATATAGATCTGAACAATTCTTTGCTACTTTAAGAGAAAAGATCCCATCTTTATTACCAAAAGATATACAAGTAGATATTCGTGGTCTTGGTTTAATGATTGGTATTGAATTCTTAAATGCACCTAAAGGTTTTGCTAACAGTGTAGCTGAAGAAGCCTTTAAATTAGATACAATTGTATTAACAACCTCCATTTATGAAACTTTACGTTTAATCCCTCCTCTCAATATTACCAAGGAAGAAACTGATTTAGCTTTAGAACGTATTATTGCTAGTGTTGAAGCTGCTGCCAAGAAATTATAAAAAAAAAAAACTTTATCATTTTACCTTTTCGTATATAAATATATAAATATAATTTTTTTAATCATAGAATAATAAAAAAAAGTGAAAAAAAAATATTTGTGTAGTTGATCTAGTATTACACAGACCAACTTTTTTTTTTTTGATAATTATTAATGAGAATGTAAATATAATATTGTGCCACAAGTAAATCAAAAATATTAATATATATATATATATATATATATTTAAGCTGATAAATAAATATAATAAAATCTATGTGTAAATAAACATTAGGCATTCATTTAAATATTTATATCCTGTTTATTATGTACTTTACATTAAAAAGAAACAAGTAAAGAATATATTTAACGTGAATATATATCAAAACAAATAATAAAATTATTATCGATTATATAATTTTATATATCATTCATTCTTTTTATATTAAAAATCAAAAAATATCAGATTCAAGCAACACTTTGTTTGAAACAAGTCTCATAAAGTCCTTTGGATAGGTTTCTATGAAGAGTAATGGCCCTGAATGTTCTGACATAATTGTATATGAATCGCCTCAAGTATACATTTGAAATTTACGATTCTTGTAATAATTCGATTGCACAGTTAAAAATTCAATTGTGGCCCTCTAACTATACCATCCATAGTAGCATAGCCACTCTCCATTTTCAATGTAAAGGAGTTGAAGGCGCCTTCCTTGAAATCATTAATCTTTATTTCAATATCCAGTTCTATGATTGTTTAGTCAATATCTTATTATTAAAGAAAACAATATTTAGATTTATCACAATAAAGTCATAACCCATTATTATAATAAGGAAAAAGAAAAGATTTCCTTTTTTATTTAAAAAAATATATAAAGCGGAAGAAGTAAAAGTAAGAAAATAAGAAGCTATTTAATTAATAATCCAAGAAATATTAATTTAAACACCGTATCCATGACAACCAACCAACCCATATCTTGAGAAAATGTTTCCTGAAAACTAAAAAAAAAAAAGAAACCTTGGATTGTCCTCATATGTTTTTTCCTAAAAATAAAATAATCTACACAAAATAAACTACTTTTATATTTTTTTTCATATAATATAATAGTTATTATAAACAAGTTTTGATATATTATGAGTAAGATATGTTAAATGTGTACAACTAATGGATTTTTCTTTTCTAGGCACTGGATTACTGAAAAAGGCATATAATATTTTAAATTACAACAAAGGAAATTGATATATTTTTACATTCGTGGCTTTTCGGCTATCTCCGTTTTTCGTCATACATTAGAAAACTGCGGCAATTTTGGTTAAAAAAATAGATGACTCAGATTTTCATTTTTTTTTTTTTCTCTCTCTTTTCTCTCTCTCTCTCCTTTTTTTATTTTATTTTATATCTTAATCTTTCTGGGATAATACCCTTTTTATTATTCTTTTAACTTCATATTAATTAATCTTTTTTTTTTTAAAAAAAAAGTAGTTTTATACTTTTTATTTATTAATTAAATAATAACCATTTCTTTAAAAGAAATTCTTGATACATCTTTATTACCTTCAGCAATTTTTATGAATACCTTTTCTCCTAGCATTGATCAAATTATTTCTCAAGCTACTAAGAATAATATGAACACTCAAGCTATTGATATTGAAACTCTTTTTGGTGATTTTAATGGTGAGTTTGACGTTTATTTAATAACACAATTATTAAAATTAACTTCAGAAGCTGACGTTATTGATTCTTATATAGATTACGATAACACTAATACTAATAGTATGAAGCCTTTGATGACAACGGATGATTTATTACATTCTTTAATTCATACGCCTTCATCTTCTAATTCACCTGCTGCAATTCATCATCTTCAGCAGCAAGCTTATACTCCCAGCCCTATCATGAATACTCCTTGTTTGGACGCTTTCCAAACACCTTTTACACCTTCAATTAATGGTTTTCACAGTCCGATGATGACTACACCTTATATGGATCCTCTTATTGGTAATCATTTTACCACACCTTATATGGATGCTTCTTCTACTCCTTTTATGGGCACTTCAACTGATTGTATGGAGCAATATTTCACTCCTATGATTGGAAATCAAGATGATCACGATTTTACTTCAGTTAATCCTTCTCAATTAGCTCTTGATCAACAACAGCAGCCTTCGTCTACTTTAGCCTTAAATAATAACGACGACGACGATTCTCTCTTCCCTCCTTTAACAAATGAAGAACAAGAACAACAAGACCAACAATTGAAATTAAATTCTTCTTCTGATCAATTCAAGAATGAGTTGGATGATTTATTTGATGATTTATTCGGTTCAAATGATAAAGAACAACAACAGCCCACCGAAAATAATAATAACGCTGTTAGCCACAAACGTAAATTAGACCAAGTAGATGATGTTTTAACAAACGATAATAATAAAATGATGAAAGAAAATAATAGCAGCAATAAACAACAGCTTTATGTATGCGATGTCTGCCAACGTGGATTCACTCGTCGTTACAATTTAGGTACTCATGTGAAAACTCATGATAAAAACCGTATCAAACCTTTCGCTTGTTCTCTTTGTCCAAAAACTTTTGATAGAAAACATGATTGTGAACGTCATATTTCTACTGTCCATATGGGTGAACGTCTCTTTACTTGTGCTCCTTGCAATGTATCCTTTAGCAGAAGAGATGCTCTTCATCGCCATCAAGCTCAAAAACATTCGGTGTGAAAAAATGAAACGGAAAATTGAAATTAAAATGTCTATACTTTATTTTAAAAAACTGAAGAACTGAAAAAACCTGGATTACTGGCTCTTTTAAAACATATCTTTCATTATGTCTCTTTTTATATAATAATCTATCTGGTGGAAATTGACTCTCTCACTCTCTCCTTTTTTTTATTATCCTTTTTTTTTAATATTTTTTTTCAAGTGAAAGCAAAAAAAAATATTATTATTTTAAAAAAACAAGAAAAAGACAAAAAAAAAATCCCCTTTCCTTTTTTTTTTTGATGTATATAATTTTTTACTTGATTATACTTTCTTTTTCTTTTAATTATTTTTATATTTTTTTTAGCACCCAACCTATTTATTTACGGATGCTTACTTTTTATGAATCTTACTTTTTTTTAATTTTATATGAACCCTTTTATTTTTTTTTTAAAAAAACAAACTATGTAAATAAAACAAAAAACGGATCTGTGATCAATATTTATTTAAAACAAAAATCTAAAATTTTTCAAGTGTTTGTGACAATATATGGTTGATGATGATGGAGATAAAGATCGTCATTATGAAAAGTATTCGGAGAAGAGGGGATTGAGACTATTTGAACACGATCATGATGATGGCTTTCTCTTCTATTATCATCACTATCTTCATCATTATTATCGTTTACTTGTGTTTTATCATCTCGATCAAAAGAAGTTGAAGAATAATAATAATGAGAAGGGTGGAAAGGTGGTATATAATGATAGTAATAATAAAGCGGTATGGGTTGCACCATAGTAGGGTGATGATGATGTGGAGGTGGCGGGTAATAATAGAGTGGTGGGGGTGGGTATTTATTCATTTGTTTTTTATCTTTCCATTTTAATATACATTCGAGTACCTTTAATTGTTTTCTTCGTAAAAAAGATAAAGAGCGAGAAGGTGGAGGAGGTGGATAATACGGAGAATGAAATATGATTGGATGAGGATGATATGGATAGGATTGCTCAGGTGATACTTCATTTATCATTGAGGGTAAAGAGTGTTCTGAATAATGGTTATTTCGATTATATAAACTAGTATCTTCCATAATTTTTAAAAATAAATAAATAAGCAATAATAGCAAGAGTAGTAAAAAAAAAAAAGAAAGAGAAAAAAAAAAAAGCTCTATGGTAAATAAAACATCTTTTATCTTTTGATCATTCAACTTGTGTGAGAAAAAAAGAAAGTCCCTATTGTATTACAAATAAACAAATATAAGTGAAATAAAAAATGAAACTGTTGTTATTTTAATATAAAAAATAAAAATAATAATGCAAGAATTTTTCAAGTATTCCGAAGACCCTTTTTTTTGATCATGTTCATTTCTTTATCTCAATTTTATGCTAAGCTACCTTGCTCCAATCCTTTAGCTAGTTTTACATATGAGTATTAAACTACAGCAGATATATGAATAATAATTTTTAAAGCTTTTATTTTTATTTTACTTTTTTCTTATTAGTTCATAAATATGATTTAGTATCGAATGAAATTTCTAAAAGAATTTGTCAATTCGATTGAATAAAAAAAAGAAACAAACTGTTTAATGTCTTCCACCGAAATTTGGTAATCTTCCTAAAAAAATAGACAAGCACTTACTAGTTATTGACAGAAGACATTAAATGTTTTTTTTTTTTTTTCATTTTCCTTTGGATATATAACTTGTGAATCATCCTTTTATAAAAATCCTTCTTTTTAAAAAGTCACTTAACATTTCTATATAGCTGCACTTCTTTTTTTAAAAAAAAACTTTAATATACAAGTATGGTTACAACCTGAATGATTTTTTTTCTTGGAGATTAAAAAAATAAGGTAACAGTGAATTTTAAACTCCACTTTTTTAAAAAAAAAAAAGGTTAGAAAAATAAAAAAGGAATTTCTTTTTCTCTCGCTTTTTTTTTTTTTTTTGCTCGCCCATAAAAAAAAATAAAACATTATTAATATTACTATTACTACTACTACTACTATTATTATTAAAAACATATTAGCTTAAATGGTATGACGGATGCTTCTATCAATCGGCCACTTCATTTACGTCTTTTATACCCACATTTATTAACTTTACCTAAAAATGATCCTAGACGAAATGTAATACCAACTATTACAAAGTCTCCAGCTATAGACCAAGAACTTTTCATGTATATGGCACTATTGATGCGTGATTTTATTCATCCTTGGTATCATCTTGTTACTCAAGATCAAGACCTTACCGATGCTCTTGTTGATACAATAACCGGTGTTATAAGAAAACTAGAAAAACGCTGTTGCGAACAGGTAATGGATATACTATTGCATAAAATTAATATGAAATGATAAGGGGAAAAAATGAATATAATATTCTATTCGTCCTGGTATATTAATAATACCTTCTTTTATATATATGCACTTATATTTATATTTTAATAGGTTGACTGGACAGAATTACTTTTAATAAGTATTCCTAAATTACTTACTATACATTGGCGCGACTATAGGCAAGCAAAAACAAGATTTCATATGAATCATGCTAGTGGACTACATAGTTTAGAAGAATTGTTTCATGGTATGCAACCTCATATTGCTTTTCAAGTTGATGAGAGGGAATATCAACGACAGTTAGTAGATGCAATATTCCCTTTTATTTTAAATAAAAATGACAGTAACAATAAGGCTTTAAGACTATTATTACGTGAAATCATTGCAAATATTGTATTATACAACGTGATTGAATCATTAACTGATCCTTATACACTTCACATGATCATTTGTAAGGTAATTAGAAATACATACATATATATATATACACTTTTTAATAATGGATTATATAAATATATATCAACGTTTAAATAATATTAATGTAATTTTTTTTTGTTTTTTTGTGTGCATGTGTGTGTGTGTGTGGTATAATAGCTACTTCAACGATATGAACCATTATTAGATGAATATGAAGCGACTGGTAAATTTGCAGGAACATTTTTTAGTGCAATGACACATGAAAATAGTTCAACAGATTCACCAATAGATACCCTAAAAAATAAATCATCATTATCACCATCACCAACTTTTATTAATAACAATAACAATAATAATGGTAATAAAAATAAAAGAAAATTAACAATCAAACCATCTATAACCATAAAACCAACTTCAGCTTCATCACCTAAAAAAGGAACAGTAGCGGCAGAAGAGGAAATTGTAGCAGCAGAGGAGGAAGGACTGTCAAGTAAATTAAGGAGGTTACAAGCTATTCAAAAAGAACAAAGACAACAACAAGGGGTCAACGACCCATACGACGATCTTACATCCACAACAACAAATTCAAATACAACGTTTACTTCACAAAAACTTTTTTCTTTTGGCTATATTACTTTACAAGTTGTTCTATCACCTTTTAGATCGCTGTATTTTTACCTTCAAGCCTTATTTACCCATTCACAAAAGCGTTATCATCAAGTCAATCAACATCAAAAAAGAACTCGGCATGCCAGATTAATTGAACCAACTACCAAATTTTTAAGAATTGCTTTTTTAATTGATGATAGGCCAGTCGTTCAATGGGGATGGCAAATGATAGCTATGTTCTTATGGCCTATTTTAAGAGTATTTGGTGGTGGATTACTAATCGACAAGTAAGTTCTGTCATATATATATATATATATCCAATTCTCTGATTTTTTTTTTTTTTTTTTTTTACAAAACTCCTTTTTTTATTCTTCTTCGTTTTCTTTTTTTTTCTTTTTTTAGATTTTTAGAACAAACAATATTACATGTTTTAAGCGAGCCGTTCCTTGTATTTTATTTAAGATTGGGAAGAGAGTTATTATGGCCGAATGGAGTATTTATGCAACGTGGAAAACCAGTGACACCATTACAAAGAGAACAAATGCGAATTAGAGCAGAACGACTGTTAGTGATTGCTTTACCTCAACCTCTTACTCATACATTATTTGGTACAGATGATATGAATCAACTCCAATCTCATTTACACGATACATTGGCTCCTTTAAATAATAAGTATATAAATAAGCATCTTATGTATCTTTTAATTGATCTCATTATTTCAAAAATATTCCCTGAATTAGTTGACCATCATAATATAAAATAATATACATACATACACTTAAATATATTTATATATAAAAATATGTCAATATCCCTTTTTTTATTTATTTTTATTATATATATGTATAAATACCATTATTATTTATCTATTCTTTTTTTATTTATTCTTATATTAATTATATTCTACTGTACTATATTTTATATATTTATATTCATTATTATTTTTTATAATTTATACACACACAATAAAAAATCGAACTTTAAAATTTAAAAAACTTTATTTTTTTATTCAATTATTTTCATTTTTTTGTCTTTCTTTTCTACTTTTTCCTATTTTATTTTATTATCTTTAATTAAATATCAATAAAATAGATTTATTCATATTATATATTTGCTTATATATTATAAGTAAGTAATATCAAAAGAATAACTAATTCATAACTATGCAATGGCTTAATATTTATTAATAAACGATTAATTAACACATGTACCTTTTCCTTTTTTTTTTTCTTTTTTTTGATAGATAATGATACGTTTTAATAAACGATCGTTGCTGTGGGTTTTTTCTTTCCTCTTTTTCACTACAGTATTAATAGAATCATGGCAATCTGTACAATATATATTTTCGACACCATCAGATGATAATAATACAACGCCACGGCCAAGATATCAAAGAGATTATACCACCTTAACAGCTTATACAGTTGGACTCTGCTTACTTTATTGTATACTAGTATTTTATCAATATTCTAATTTTTATTTATTTAACAAAAATAACAGTATTAATCGTAGTAGAAAAAGCAACAACATCATAGATCCTAATATTGATACTGACATAGAAGTAAATAAAACAACTATAAATAATAATATTGATAACTCACCTCTTAGTAACAGCCCTCAACTATATTTTTTAAGACGATGGTGGCATCGTGAATATCGATTTTTAAATACTACTTTTTACGTTGGCCACTGTATCATTGTACTCGGTTTGATTGGAATTCATATAGGGTTTATTCTGGGATATTTTACTTTGAATGGGCAATGGGAAAATGATTATGAACGATATCTGGATTATCAATTAAGAAGCAATCGAACAGCACAGTTAGCTTTAGTGGACCTGGCCATGGCTTTAGCATTATCTGTACGTAGTAGTGTTCTATGGCGATGGATAGGAGTGTCTAATTTATTAACCACATTACCATTACATAAATGGTTTGGAAGATTCTCAATTGTATGTACCATCTATCATGGCTGTTATCAATGGACAAAACATTATTATCGACAATTAGAAAGGGACCATGATAATAATAATAATACTCTACTTCAACATCAATATCTTAGTAATGACAATGAAATCAAGGAAGCCATGATGAACTGGTGGACTTTACTTATTTCCAATCCTCGTTACTTCACTGGATCTATTATGGGGTTATGCATGTTTATTTTACTCCTTGGTTCTCACCCTTTGATTCGTATGAAATGGTATGGTTTTTTTAGATTCAGTCATCTCTTGGGCTTCTTTGGTATCTTATTGGCTGGTGGTTGGCATCACTGGGTCTTTATCCTATTTTATGCTAGTTTGGTTGTTTTTTGGTTAACAGATATTGTTTATCGTTGGTATCAATCGATTCCCGGATCCATCATGGATTTAACTCCTTTATCAAGAAATGTTGTTAGATTAAAATTAATGATCCCCAATGATCAAAAAAAAAAACAAAGTTGGATGCAAAAGCATATCTCCCTTTTACCTGGCCAGTTTGTATTTCTTAGTTTTTCAAACAATAAATGGAAAAATGTATTTTGGTCACATCCTTTTTCTATTAGCTTTATAGAACATAATGAATCTATACCAACATCAACAAACCCTACTGCTGGCAGTGGTTCTGTATTAACATTTTATATAAAAGCTTTTGGAAACGATACCCAATATTTATACGATCTCTCTGCAAACTTTAAAAAAAATGATTGGCCAACAACAACTCTTCAATTAAGTGCTCCCTATGGTGATCATATACATACTTGCCAACCTAAACACATTTATGCATTTTATCCTGTCATCGTGCTAGTAGCTGAAGGAATTGGCATTACACCTTGGTTATCTGTTTTACAATCTCTATGGAATACAACGGATGATAATACTATAAGCAATGAAGATTATGATGATAGCTATGATTCAATGAAACATATTTATTTAATTTGGACATTACGGCATACTGATCTAATTGATCCTATGATCAATGATGTCTATACCATTCTAAATAAACAATCTACAATGATGACCTTTCAATTAAATTGGCAAATCTACATCACACAAGATCAAGATGAAGTGATCACATCTCCACCAACGAATGATTTACATAGAGATGATGAACATCACCATCAACAAATCAATATTAAATATCATCATGGAAGACCGAATTATGTTAATATTTTAGAATCCATTCGTTCTCAACATTCGCAGCATCATACAATCCTTGGTTTATGTGCTCATGAAGAATCAATACAGCTATGTGGAAATTTAGCTAGAAGTAAACGATTTAATAGTAATAAGGCTCATTGGGAAGTGAAATCAGAAAGATTTGAGTTTTGATTACACATATAACATGAACATAATTCTTACTCACTATTTATATATATATATATCGTTTCAATAATTAACAGTAAATAAATAAATTAATAATAATAATAATATAAAGTCATAGTAAAAAACTAAAGAAAAAGATTAGATAAAGCTTTATTATTTGTATATGAGTATTTTACATGTAATGTGCAATATATAAATATATAAAGATAAAAATATAAAATAAAATATAAATATAAAACAATATAATAATAAGTATAAGAAATTAATAATAACATAGAGATCAGAATAAAGTATATATTAGATTTCAGCATCTATTCCCCAAATAAATACACAATTACTACTATCAACAGCTACTACTGTTTTTCCATCCTTCGACACAGTTATATCTCTAATGACATTATTTGATAATGAGTGCTTTAATATCTATTAAAAAATAGGAATAGGAATAGAAATAAAACAGTAATTGTTTAACCATTGTCATAATAATTAAATATATTTATATTTATAATAATATATATATCTTAAATTTACCTTGAATGGTTCATGTTTTTCTTTACTTCCGTCCTCTAACGTTTTTGAGATTTTGCCATCACCAATATTAAATATACGAATGTTGCCTTCATAATCACCAGATAATAAAAATTTTTGACCTAATAAAATATAAGTAAATAAATAATAATAATAAATAAATAAATTTACAGGTTATATAAATATATACATATTAATAAAGAAATAATAGACACAATCATATTTTCGTATTTACCATTTTCTTCGATAATACAAAAACGTAAACCTGTATTTTCTTCATTGTCTGGCCAATTTAAAGATAAAATAATATCTGCGTCTGTTTGTTTACTAGTATCGGGATTCCAGATCAGTATTTCCATATCATCAGATCCACGAGATACTGTTGAAAAAAGAAAGAATGAAAAATAGAAAAAATATACATGAATAATTATATTTGTTTTTTTTAAGTCATATAAATATACTCATATTCACACTTTACCAACATATTTATATAATTTATTTTTACTATTTCCATCTTGGCCAAGAATATGTATATCATCGATATAACCTTCATGCCATTCATTTCCATGTGAAAATTTTCCTTTTGGTTTCATTACAATTGGAAATTTGCTATTGTTATCTTCTTCTACATCATCATTTTCATTTTCATCTTCTTCAGTATTGGTGTTTAGCCGATAAGTATGTTGCCTCCATTGCTCTATAGTTGATTTTTTAATAGAATATTGAAATAAATCCGCTTTTGTAGTTCCAGCAACTAATAATGATAATCCATAAGATAGAGATATACTTGATGCAAGAGAAGAACCTGGAACTTTAAAGATACCTAGGCAACTATAATCAAATAGAAAGATCAATAGTTAGTATAAAATATAAAATATAAAATCAACATTTAAAAATTATAACAATTAAAAATAATAATAAATACATGTTGTAATAAAAAAAACCAGACCAATAAATATTACCTGAATTCTTTTTCTTGTGAAGGGATACCTATATCCCATAATCTAACAGTCATATCTTGAGAAGAACCTGAGCCGATTAAAAAATAAAAAATAAATGATCAACTATTTTATGTATATATATTATTAATTATTTTAATCATTACTTAATAACCATCTTGGTTCCTTTTTTACAAAGCTTAATTTTAGTACAGGTTGAGAATGTCCATGTAAAATTCTATAACAATGATTTTGTAAAGGTTCTAATAATTTAATAGACCCTAATTTTCCAGCTGCAGCTAATATTGTTGTTGAATGATCCAGTTCGTCATCTTCATTCATACCTAAGTGCTTTCCTTTTAATAAAGTCCAAGCAAGGGAATAAAAACATTCTCTAAGTTCTGGATGGGTATATTTTTTTAAATAACGGCCTTGATGAGTATCTAAAAATAATATATGATGTGCACTACAAAATGCTGCTATAGTGGATGGTGAAGTTGCTGTAGAAGGTTCAAATTCACAAGACCAAATATCTAAATAATGATCATCACCATCATCATCGTCGTCATCGTCATCATCACATTCTTCTTCTTCTTCTTCTACTTCTTCTTCTACTTCTTCTTCTACTTCTTCTTCTTCACTGTTATTATTACTATGATCATTTTCTTCACCACTATCTGAGTCGATTTCTTCGTCTGCATCATTATCATTACTATTCCTTCTTTTTCTTCCCCTTTTCGATTTTAATTTCGATCTTTTTGTTGATTTTCGCGTTTGAACTTTTTTCTTTTTTTTTTTTCTTTCTTGTCGATAGATAGAATCATTAGAATGCCCATATAGAGCATGTTTTAAAGTATACTGATGAGCTAAAGGTAAACAATAATTGTATTAGTAACCGAAATCAAAAAAAGAAAATTAGAGTTTAGATTTTAGATTTTAATTTTTTATGACACTTTATATTTCTATTTAAATATTTCTATTATGTTTACTTAATAAAGGGTGAATTATTTCATTGTTAGAGCCAGTTAATAAAGCTGTATCATTTTCATGATCCAATTCTTCTTCTATTTCATTGTCCAGTGTACTTTTAGCGTGCTGCTTCTTTACTACTTTACTATTTTTCTGTTCTGAATCAGTTCGTGATCGTTTTGAAGGTACTTTTAGCGAACTAATACTATTTTCGTTATCATTTATTATTTGTCGTTTTATTTTTACTGCTTTTGAACCATTATTATGCTTAGGATCATCTGATTTTACAAAACCAATATATTTCCAAGGATCTTTTGTTTTTCCTTTACTTGCTGAAGGTTGATCATTATTATTACTATTGTCATTACACTCTCCCTTTTGATCATTAATTGATGAATTAGTTTTTCTTAAAATAGGTGGTAAAGGGGTAGCAGGTATTATAACACTAGGAGTTTTATTCCAGAATTTAATTTTAAATTTTGTATTAGACATTTAAGTAATAATACTATATCTTTTTTCCAACAAAGAAAAAAGTAAAGAGTAAAGAGTAAAGAGTAAAGAGTAAAGAAAAAAGAGAGAAAAACATGAATATTTTTTAAAAAAATTAAAATGCCGCTTTATTTTTTGTAGGTGCGCTACACCTTACTCTTTGTCACTAAAATAAAAAAAAATCATTTTTCAATTATAATTGCAATTGGATTATATACAAAATATATAATACTGTTACTCTTCCTCTCAATTTGTAATGGTTAGTATTATTTTTTTAAATGATATAATTTCATTAATAGTTTAAAAATAATTAAACACGTAGTTAATACGCAGTAGTTTAATGAAAAGATCAAAAATATATAAATTATAAAGAAATAAAGTTAATAATAGAATTGATTATTCATTTTTTAATGATTAAAAGAAGTCATATAAATTAATAAAATAAAATAAAAAATGGGATAAATAATTACTATAAAAAAAATAAAGAATCGCGCAAGTTTAATATCTTCTCTTGAAACGAATCTTCACATCAACAGGTCTAGGTAGAGCATCGTAGATGCTAACCAAATGATCTTTATGAATAGAATTTTCAGGAAGTGTCCATACGTATTTACGCACTATTATTTATTTATTTTTTAGAAAATCAATAATAATAATAATATTAAAATTAATAAAAGAATTAACTTTATCATATTTGATATTTCTTAATATCATTATATAATCTTACATAAGCAACTAAGTATAACACGTTGTTCTAATAAGCTGAAATTCATTCCAATACCTGTTCAGTTATACAATATAAAAATATTTGGATTAGAAAATTGATATGATATACTGTAGATGTTCAATTTATTGCTTTATTAACTACTTACATTGACGCGATCCATTCGAAAAAGGTACCCAAGCTATACCATTTTGCTTTTCAGCTTCTCCTCCAGGAGCAAAACGATCAGGATTGAAGGTCTCAGGATCATTCCATACTTTACTAGAATGATGTAAATCATAAATATTGACCTATTTTTATAATATTCGTTAAAAATAATAACACATATATACCAATTAAAATTGTGATCCTATTTTTTTTTTAAAAAAAAAAAGTAATAAAATATTTACTGATTTTTTTTCAATGCTTACATTAACTTGAGTCCCTTTAGGAATGAAAGTACCATTTAAATTAACATCTTGCGTAGCTACCCGAGGGGTAACCAAGTGAAGGACAGAGTTGCTGACCCTCATTGTCTCCTTCATAATCATATTGATGTAGACTAACTTCTTTGTATCCTCGATAGTAGGTAAAATATCTTCATTAGGTTCCCCATTAGGACATAAGATAAAATTTACTTCTTGGCGAGCTTTTTCTTGAATATCAGGATGTTTTGATAAAAAATAGATAGCAGAAGTCAAGGCAAAGGAAGTAGTATCATGCTGTACTCAAATAAAGAAAATAAAGAAAATAAATAAAATATATATAATACGTATATATATGCAGTTGTACAGAAAAAAAAATCAGTATTTTACCCCAGCTATATATAAAAGAAAATTATTAAAAGAAAATAAAAATAAAAGGGGATAGGTTAGTATTAATAAATTTTAATATATTATTAAATCTATTTCCATATGTATGTTCTTATGTATATTTACCAGCAAAGAAAATAGTAAGATCACTAATTAATTCTTCTTTTGTTAAGATACCTTCACCACGGAATTCACTTTCAATCATAAGTGTCAATAAATCCTTTTCAGCTTCTTCAACTCCTTGATCAATATTATCTTTAAGCAATCTACGTTTATTTTCAATTACTGATGTTAACATAGCCTTCCATTCATCAAGCTTTTTAAAAGATTCTTGGCGTTTAGGGAATAACCATAAGAATTTCCTTTCAAGTATTGGAAACATAAAAAATAATGGTTCACCGGATGCTTCAATTAGTGTATCGTAAGTTTTTTTCCAAGGTGATTGTTCATCTGCTATTGCATTAAAATCAAATCCTACATTATTTTGATGTTGGTTATTATTGTTATTAAAAGAGTAAAAATTAGAATATATGCAAAATCAATATGTTTCCAAAAATTAATTAATAGGTAGATATAATTTTTACCAAAACCAGCTTTTCCAATAATCTAAAATAATATGATATAATAATGAGAAAATAAAATATTTAATATAGTAATAAAATACTGTATCATATTTCACTCCATATATATATATATATATTTTTAAAAAAAATAAGAGTGTGCTTACATCTAACGTAGCTCTTTCTGTATAATGATTTATATTAATTTCAAATGGCTTATCACCATATGCATTATCCCAGATTTTAAAAAGACCCTGCACTGTTTCACCAAAAAGTTTTGCTGGTAGACTTCTATGGAAGGCTGGATTAGTTAGCTATGATAATTAACAAGTATAAAGAGATAGTAACAATCAATTAATTATATAAAAAATAAAATATATCTTTTTCTACATATACATGTATTTTTAATTTTAATTATTTATTTACTTTTCTATGTTTTAACCATTCAGCACCATTAGTTGCAAGAATATTATTAAATCCAAAAAATTGTACTAGAAATGAATCTTTTTCGGCTGCCAGCTTGCTGAGATCAAATTTTGGAAACACGTCTATGGATCAAAAAATTTAAAAAAAAGGCATAATGGTAATAATTAGATAATTTTTACATAGTAATTAAAAAAGAATTAATATATGTATATCTATATTATATTTACCTGATTTTAATAAAACTTGCCTAACCGCATCAGGATTAGCAACATGAACCACCCAACCAGTTCTTTCAAGTCGTAGATAAAGACCATTAGTTTCTTCTACTATATTTTTAGAAATTGCCATATGCATTTCCTTCGTGTAGGGCTTTTTAATAATAAAGTTATAAATATATTTTAAAAAAGACGTGTGTTTAATATGCCTTAATTGCTTAGGTGGTGTAACAAGTTGTTTGAGACCAAAACCAAGTAAAAGAAGAGAAACTGAAGCACCAATAGTTAATCTTTTAGCTTTTGAGTCAGTATATTTTAATAAATAAGTTTCATAAAAACGACTCCAGGCTTGCTGGTTAATGAATCGGCTATCCCAATATTCACTAACCGTTGAAATAAACTGTGACATATTTTTATGCTTAATAATATTATTAATGTATATAAATATAAATATATATATATAATAACTATAATAGGAAGGGAAGAAGAAAAAAAATTAAAAAAAAATTAAAGGAAAGAGATCAAAAAAATTAAAGGAAAGAGATCAAAAAAATTAACAAATACTTTATATACTTCATTTTTTTTAATTTTCGGCTAAATTTTAAAATTCTATTGCCTCTTTTTGGCATTGGCCATATTCACGGAAAATGAATTTCCTTTTATCCTTTTCTGTTTGGTAGCTTATTTTTGCTGAAGAAAATAAAACAGATAGAGTTTTGAGTGAATTGAAAATTTTTCGGCACACTACCCTTTACTGAGTAACCTAATAAAGATAAATACTTGTGACATTAAAAATTATTCTCATATTTCTTCCAAACCCCCTCCTGGATAAATTTTTCCGTAAATGAGAAGATGTTTAGTGGGAAAAGCGCTACATATGAACAATGAAAAAACAAATTAAAGTAATTTATTTTGATAAAATAGATTAAAAAAGTTACAAAAAATAAATAAATTATAATTTGTTAAATAGAATAATATATCGATAATAGTAATATATATATTTATAATTCTTTCATTAATATTACTTGTCTATCTAATATCTTTTTTTAAAATCAATGTATAAATCAGGGTTGATACTAATTAAGCTGAAACGGCTTTTTAATTTATCTCTATGAATTGAGTTATCTGGTAAAGTCCATTCATATTTACGTACTATATACAAATAAAATAAAATAATAATCAGTATTGCTACTAATATGCCTTATAGTCATACTTCTACGTGTGTATAATAATAATACTTACATAAGCTAGCAAGAATGATACGTTGTTGAGTTAAACTAAAATTATAGCCCGGACAAATTCTATTACCACTAAAGGCATAAAAAAATATTCAAAAAGGATATTTTTTACTATTAATCCGCATTCATTTACTTCTTTAACTCCTTCTATTTTAAATATATATATATATATATATAGTTACTTTGAAAAAGGCGCCCTATCATGAATAATAATAGTAAAAGAGAAAAATCATTATTACTCATACATATACTAAATAGATAAATATAAAACTTACCATGGTATAGCATTATCAGATTTTTGATCAGCTTCACCTCCAGGAGAAAAACGATCAGGGTCAAACACATCTGGATTAGACCATACAAGAGGATTATGATGAAGTCCATATATACTAATGTTCAATTGTGATCCCTAATAAAAAAAATAATAGATTATAGCAAGATACCAAAACAATTAGCTGTATAGTAATGTAACATTGACAACAAATTTAATACATTACCTCGGGAACAAAAGTACCATTCAAATCAATATCTTTAGCAACACTACGTGGGCTAACCAAAAAATTAACAGATGGGCCTAAATTATTAAATATATTGTTAAACATGCTATTATTATATTACTTGTTATACATAAATACATACATTTACACATGTACATATATATATATATATATATTATCCTATTTCATTTTATTTTTACAACTTACTAATTCTTAAAGTTTCTTTGATAATCTGGGTAACAAAATGAAATTTTTTAGTATCTTCATAGGTAGGTAAAATGTCTTCCTTAAGTTCACCGTTAGGACATAAAATAGAATTTACTTCTTGACGAGCTTTTTCTTGAATATCAGGATGTTTTGATAAATAATAAATTGCAGAAGCTAAACTATATGCTGAAGTATCATGGCTAAATGAAGAAGAAAGAAAGAGTAAAAGAAAAGGTGAATAAACAGTATAACATACATATCTGATCATTATTGTATAACTGAAATAATCTATCGGGAGCCTACCCAGCTATATATAAAAATAAATCATTGAAAAGAACACATTTTATGAACCATTAAATTTGAGTTTATATTTACATTTGTTTTTGTCTATTTTTTTTTCTTACCAACAAAGAAAATAGCAATATCATTAATGATTTCTTCATTAGTTAAAGCGCCTTCGCCATTATATTCGCTTTCAAGCATAAGAGTCAATAAATCCTTTTCTGAGTCCCGAATAGTATTATCAAACTTCTTTTGTTTAAATAATTCACGTTTTTCTTCAATAGCTTTTGTTAAGAGATCTCTAAATTTATATAAGGTTTTAAATTGCTCCGATCTTTTAGGGAAGAGCCAACGATACTTTTGGTCAAAAGCAGGGAAAATTGCAAATAAAGGATCAGCACCGGCTTCATTAATAACGTCGTAGCATTTTTTCCATTCACTGTTTTCATCTATTAACGCATTAAATTCAAACCCTATTATATAAAAAAAATATAAAATAAATAATATTAGGGTCGGTTTCTTGTTTATAAATACATATATAATTTTTAAACATCATAACTATAATAATATATAATTACCAAAAGCAGCTTGCCCTATAGTATCAAGAGCTATTCTTAACATGATTTTTTGGATATCTACAGTAAAAACACCACTAGGATGATCATTGTCCCATATTTTGAATAGCCTTTTTATTGAATCTCCGAATAGCTGAACAGGCATTGATCTATGAAACGCTGAATTTGCTATCTTTCGATGCTTTAACCATTCATGACCGTTTGAAAAAAGAATATTTTCATTTCCACAATATTGTTCTAAATAAGTATCCTTTGGTGCACTTCCTTCAATTTTTGGAAACACATCTAGTGATATAAATAAATATGTAAGGCAAAGTATATTTATTTGTTTATTTAGAAAAAAACAAAAGTTTACCTCCTTTAAAAAAAACTTGTTTTGCGGCTACAGGACAAGCGACTTGAATAACCCATCCACATCGATCCAAAAGTAAATAAAACCCATTGCCTTTCTTTATATATGGTTTTCCAAGGGCTTCATGCATGTCAGGAGAATTATGTTGTTTAATAACAAAATGATAAATAAGTTTCCATACAGGAACGTGAGGTATATGTCGTAAAGCTTTGGGAGGAGTAGTGATTTTATGGAGAGTATAACTTATTAACGTAAGCGTTATAGCTAAACCAAGACTGATTCTTTTTGTTTTTGTATTTGTTAATGTAGAAAAGTGACTTCCGTACCAATCTAATACTCCCCATTGTCGAGTGTATTGATTTATTGTATTTAATATTAACCGTGACATATTATTGTTATTAGTAGTAGTAATAATACTAACAAGTTTTAAAAGTAATACAATAAAAGAAATAAAATAAACTATATATATAAAATAAAAATAGATAGGAGGAGGGAAGAAAATTGAAAAAATTGTTTTTTTTTTAAAGAAAAAATAAAGTAATGGTTTCTACTTTTGGACTTGCTCGAAAATAGATATTTACGTAAATAGAGATCAAATAACCAATGAAAATGAAAACGTTACTGTGCTTTTTAATAAAATAGCCTGTACTATCATAAGCTTTTTTTCAAAATAAATTTTTTGTGAGAAAAACAAGGTTTGAAAAAATGACCACAATGGTAATACAATCATTAAAATAAATTAGACATAGATAAGGATCAAACTCGTTTTAATGGTCACCAGCAATACAAAAATAAATATATATGCAAACATTTTATAATTGATCCATAAGTTATCTTTTTTCTTTTATTTTTATAAACACATGATAAATATGTTTACATAAGGTATATATAAAAATAAAATAAAACAAATAGTGAATGGACATTAAACAGCAAATGATATTATATATAAAGTTATCAAATAAACTTAATATCTTCTCTTGAATCGAATCTTCAAATCTACAGGTACAGGTATTTGGTTATACTGACAAACCATCTCATTCTTATGGATTGAATTTTCAGGTAATGTCCACTCATATTTACGTACTATTGTTTTTTAAAAATAGATCAAAATTAAAATAATAAGAATAATAAAATTAGTAAAAAGTTGATATCACTTTTAATATTTCAATATTCCTTCTTTCATTTCATAGAGACTTACATAAACAGCTAAGAATAACTCGTTGTTCTAATAAACTAAAATTCATTCCTATTTTAAAATATTCGGTAAGTAAAATTATCATTCATACTTGTACTTTACCTATTCTATATAATTCAATTACCTAAACATTGACGAGAGCCATTTGAGAATGGTACCCAGGCTATACCATTCTTTTTATCGGCTTCTCCTCCAGAAGCAAAACGATCAGGATTAAAAGTATCAGGATCATCCCATACATTACTAGAATGGTGTAAATCATAAATGTTGACCTATTTTGTTAATGTATATTTTTTACAAAAAAGAATGTGCATATTAATTAAAAATACAATTCTTTAAAAATAAAAATTGCTTCATTCTCCTCCCTTTTCTTTCTTTTCTATAATTTAAATCACTTACATTAAGCCGAGATCCTTTAGGAATAAAAGTACCATTTAAGTTAAAATCTTGAGTAGCTTCACGAGGACTAACCAAGAATAAGACTGGATTGCTAATTCTCATTGTTTCTTTCATAATTTGATTTAAATAAACCAATTTCTTTGTATCTTCGATAGTAGGTAAAATACCTCCATTAGGTTCTCCATTAGGACACAAGATAGAATTTACTTCTTGGCGAGCTTTTTCTTGAATTTCAGGATATCTTGCCATATAGTAAATAGCACTTGTCAAAGCAAATGCTGTAGTATCATGCTATAATCGAATAAAGAAAAGAAGAAAAATTAAATATATAAATAAATAAATTATAATTATATATATAAACATAAATGAGTGGTTAAAAAAGAATATTTTACCCCAGCTGTGTATAAAAATAAATTAATAAAAGAAAATAAAAAAAGAATATAGATTAATATCAACGAAATTTAATATATTATTAAAATAACTTTATATTTATATAGTTGTATATATTTACCAAGAAAGAAAACAGTAAGATTGCCAATTAATTCTTCTTCCGTTAAGATGCCTTCACCACGGAATTCACTTTCAATCATAAGTGTCAATAAATCCTTTTCAGCTTCTTCAACTCCTTGATCAATATTATCTTTAAGTAATCTTCGTTTATTTTCAATCACAGTTGATAACATAGCCTTCCATTCATCAAGCTTTTTAAAAGATTCTTGGCGTTTAGGGAATAACCATAAGAATTTGTTTTCAAGGATAGGGAACATAAAAAATAGTAGATCACTAGATGCTGCATTGATATAATCATAAGTTTTTTTCCAAGGTGATTCTTTGTCTGCTACTGCATTAAAATCAAATCCTAAATCATGATGGTGATCGTTTAAAAAAAAATTATTAGATATGTATAAAATTATTTATTTTAATATATATATATATATATATATATAATGTTTACCAAAACCAGCCTTGCCAATGATCTGGTATAAAGAAAACTCAGTTAAATTTTTACATTCATATTTTTTACTTTATTTTTAAAAATATAATATATTATAAACTTACGTCTAAAGTAACTCTTTCATTCATATTTTGAATGTTAACTTCAAATGGTTTATCATTATATTCATTATCCCAAATCTTAAAAAGTCCTTGTGCTGTTTCTCCAAAGAGTTTTGCTGGTAAACTTCTATGAAATGCTGGATTTGTCAACTTTTATAATAAATATATATCAAGAGTATTAATATTCAAATAATAATATATACAAATTAAATTCATTATTATATATATATAATTTTATTTGTCTATTTACTTTTCTATGCTTTAGCCATTCAGAACCTGTTGTCATAAGAATATTTTTAAATCCAATAAATTTTTCAAAATAAGATCCTTCTTCTGAAGCTAACTTGGAGAAATCTATTTTTGGAAACACATCTATGGATCAAAAAAAATATCATAACCATAATAATTAGATAAATACATATGTATATAAAATATCTATAGAAGTGTGCAAATGTAGGTATATATATTTTTACCTGATTTTAATAAAACTTGCCTGGTAGCTTCAGGATCAGCAACATGGATAACCCATCCAAGTCTTTCAAGTTGTAAATAAAGCCCATTATTTTCTTCTACTATTTTTTTAGAAACTGTCGCATACATTTCTTTTGGAGTACAATTGTTAGTGGCATAATTATAAGCCAACCTTAAAAATGAGGCATGTTTAATATGTCTTAGATGTTTAGGAGGTGTAAGAAGACGCTTGATACCATAACCAAGTAAAAGAAGAGAAACTGAAGCTCCAATAGTTAATCGTTTAGCTTTTGAATTAGTATATTTTAATAAATAAGTTTCATAAAAACGGCTCCAGGCTTGTTGGTCAATGAAGCTATTAACATCCCAATACTGACTGATTGTCGAAATGAGTTGTGACATAATTTTTAATAATATTATTGTGATATAAATATATATTTAATAATAAGAATAACAATTATAGTGTTTTTTTAAAAAAATAAAAATAAAAAAATAAAAAAAAATGAAAAGAATAGAAAAATGAAAATGAGGAAGAGATTGGAAAAATCAAATTTAAATACCTGTGGAAATAATAACTTCCTTATATAGCTACCCTTTAAGAAATTTGCACCGTAGGAAAATACGCCGAATCAATGCACCATATCAACACGCCACTACCAACGAAATTAACTTGGCGCCGCTATAAATAAAAATACACGATTTAAATAACTCCATGAATAACTTATTCAATAGGATAACATGTTAATAAAATATAGCAATAAATTATGCAGAGTGAGTTATTACTAGAATTTTTTTACGAATTTTGAGGGATAGCATCACTCTAAACTATTTTAATAAAAAAGAACTCGAGTGTGATAGGTATAGTAATTAGTTGCGGCAAAAATCAAAAACCTTCATACTAGATATTTAATTCAGAAACATACCTAATTATGTATATTTATAAATTAAATGAAAAGCGACTATTTACTTTCTATTGAGAAATAAATTTTATGGAAAATCTATGTAAAATGCGCATGTATCACAAAATTATGAGATTAAAAAAAATTCATTTTTTGCTCTATTTCCCTTATACTATGATGTGAATGAGTTATTACCATATTTTTTTCAATTTTCTAGTTTTAAAACTAGATAAAACAAAAATCTGGTGGTCGATAAAAATAATTTATATTGCTTATTTTACTCTAATAACATAAAAAACTAGAAAAAGAGAAATTAATAAAAAAAAAGAAAAAATAATCTATTCTGCATAATTTTTATCTTATGATTTGCAACACATAAATATTTTTCATAAAATTCATCTTCCAAGAGAAATAAGTATTTTCTTTTTAACAAAATTTACTTAATTTATTAAAATACATAAGTCTCTCTATATTAAGTCTTTTAGCATGTAGAATTTTGTTTTTCATTATAACTAATCACTATAATAGACTGTTTTTAAGTATCGGACAAACTAATATCATTCTTTTGGGTTTCATTCCATTTTTTGGCTGGCAGTTAAATATTGCTTTGATGACCAATTTTGAACTTTAATAGCTTTTTTTTTAGAATAAAAAAAATGGAAAAGTAATCTATCAATATTGTTTTTAATAATTATATCTCATATTTATAGATTATTTATATTACAATAAATTTAAAAAAGTTACTATTCTTCAAAAACGAAAATATATATATATATAGTTAAAACTCGTTTACACCATAGAGTTTATTACATTATTAAAGTAAAGCAAATTTTATAATCAATTTTTATTAGACATCGAGTTTAAATATATCGATCATTTTGCTATAGTTCATTTGCACCTTATGTGATTGATATATATAGCTTTTCCTCCTTTTTTATATATATTTTTATTAATAACTAACTTAAGGTATACTTAAAATAAAATAAAAATAAATAAAAAAAAATGATAAATAAATATTAAATAGCTAATATTACTATATATAAAGCGACTAAATAAACTTAATATCTTCTCTTGAATCGAATCTTCATGTCGATAGGTGAAGGTATAAGATCGAATTTACTAATCATATCATTCTTATGAATTGAATTTTCAGGTAATGTCCATTCATATTTACGTACTATTATTTTTAAATATATTAAAATAGCAATAATTAAAAAATTAAAAAATTAAAAAAATAATAAAATTAGTAAAAAGCAGCTTATTATTACAACTTTTCTTCCTTCATTTCATAAAAACTTACATAAACAGCTAAGAATAACTCGTTGTTCTAATAAACTGAAATTCATTCCTATTTTAAAATATTCAGTAAGTAAAATTATCATTCATGCTTGTACTTTACTTATTTTATATAATTTAATTACCTAAACATTGGCGAGAGCCATTTGAGAAAGATACCCAGGCCATACCAGTTTTTTTATCGGCTTCTCCTCCAGGAGCAAAACGATCAGGATTAAAAGTATCAGGATCATCCCATACATTACTAGAATGGTGTAAATCATAAATACTGACCTATTTTGATAATATATATTTTTTATATAAATAAAATAAATTTTAATTAAAAACATTTTTTTAAAAAAAAAACTTTTTGTTTTGTTCTCCTTTCTTTTCTACCTTCGTATCTTTTAAACTACTTACGTTAAGCTGGGTTCCTTTAGGAATAAAAGTACCATTTAAGTTAAAATCTTTTGTAGCTTGGCGAGGACTAAGTAAGGCTAAAACTGGAGTGTTGATTCTCATTGATTCCTTCATAATTTGATTCAAATAAACTAATTTCTTTGTATCTTCGATAGTAGGTAAAATATCTTCATTAGGTTCTCCATTAGGACATAGGATAGAATTTACTTCTTGGCGAGCTTTTTCTTGAATTTCAGGATATTTTGCCATAAAATAAATAGCACTTGTCAAAGCAAATGCTGTAGTATCATGCTATAATCAAATAGTGAGAAAAAGAATAATTGAATTCAATAAATAAACTATAATAATATATATAGTTATATGTAGCGATTAAAAAAATTACCCCAGCTGTATATAATAATATACCATTAAAAGAAAATAATAATAAATAGGAAAAATAATAGATTAATATCAATAAATTTTGGTTTACCATTAAATGAAACTTTATATTTATATATGTGTATCTATTTACCAAGAAAGAAAACAGTAAGATTGCCAATTAACTCTTCTTTTGTTAAGATACCTTCACCACGGAATTCACTTTCAATCATAAGTGTCAATATATCCTTTTCAGCTTCTTCAACTCCTTGATCAATATTATCTTTAAGTAATCTTCGTTTATTTTCAATCACTGATGTTAACATAGCCTTCCATTCATCAAGCTTTTTAAAAGATTCTTGGCGTTTAGGGAATAACCATAAGAATTTGTTTTCAAGGATAGGGAACATAAAGAATAATGGGTCGCTGGATGCCGTACTGATAATATCATAAGTTTTTTTCCAAGGTGATTGTTCGTCTGCTACTGCATTAAAATCAAATCCTAAATCATGATGGTCATCATTTAAAAAAAATTATTAAAATATGTATAAAATTACTTTGTTTTAATATATATATATATATACATATATATAAAATGTTTACCAAAACCAGCCTTGCCAATGATCTGATATTAAAATAAAAGAAAATTGATTTAATTCTTTCATTAGTATTTTCTTTTATTTTAAAAAAGATAACATAATATATTATAAACTTACATCCAAAGCAACTCTTTCATTCATATTATGTATGTTAATTTCAAATGGTTTATCATTATATTCATTATCCCAAATCTTAAAAAGCCCTTGTGCTGTTTCTCCAAAGAGTTTTGCTGGTAAACTTCTATGAAATGCTGGATTTGTCAACTTTTATAATAAACATATGTCAAGCACAATAGCATTCAATTAATAATGTATAGAATTAAATACATATTACATATATATATATACGCTATTTTATTTTTCTATTTACTTTTCTATGCTTTAGCCATTCAGAGCCTGTTGATAAAAGGATATTTTTAAATCCAATATATTGTTCGAGATAAGATCCTTCTTCGGAATCAATCTTGGAGAAATCTATTTTTGGAAATACATCTATGGATCGAAAAAATAATAATAACTTTAATAATTAGATATATATATATATTTGCAAGTATGTATATATGTATATAAAATAGCTAGGAAAGCATATAAATATAAGTGTATGTATATTTGCCTGATTTTAATAAAACTTGCTTAACAGCTTCAGGATTAGCAACATAAACTACCCAACCAGTTCTTTCAAGTCGTAAATAAAGCCCATTGTTTTCTTCTACTATTTTTTTAGAAACCGTTGTGTGCATTTCTTTGGGGGTAACACATTTAATGACATAATTGTAAGTTAACCTTAAAAATGAGGCATGTTTAATATGTCTTAGATGTTTAGGAGGTGTAAGAAGACGCTTGATACCATAACCAAGTAAAAGAAGAGAAACTGAAGCTCCAATAGTTAATCGTTTAGCTTTTGAATTAGTATATTTTAATAAATAAGTTTCATAAAAACGGCTCCAGGCTTGTTGGTCAATGAAGCTATTAACATCCCAATACTGACTGATTGTCGAAATGAGTTGTGACATAATTTTTAATAATATTATTGTGATATAAATATATATTTAATAATAAGAATAACAATTATAGTGTTTTTTTAAAAAAATAATAATGAAAAAAGAAATGAAAAATTAAACAAACGTTTATATATTGCATTTTTTTAGCAGTTGGTTACTTTTAAGACATCGTCTCCCTAACATACACCCTGCTTTATGAAGTAAAGGAACAATAGTTTCCTTATATGGTTAATCCTAGAGGAAAGTGCGCCGTATCAGTGCGCCAATAAATAATATTAACTCTGCACTGCATATTTTAATGAAAAATATGCATGATTCAAAAGACCCCATGAATAACTTATTAAATAGGAAAACATATTAATAAAATATAGCCATAATCCACCTCTATATCATTACCTCATTTTTATTTTACTATATGTAGTCATCCATATATGTATATTTTAAAGTTTACATATTATAGCATCGGGAAAATGAAATTTTCTATTTTATTTATATAGAAAATAAAATCTTTAAATGATTGTATAGATCTATATAACCAATATATATATGCACGTAAATTTATTATTATGTTTTCCTATTCAAACCTATTCTACATAAACTTAGTGATATAATAATAGCGATTTTATGTAATATTATATTTTACAGTAGATTTAATTATAAAATATTTATTAAAATTTAAATATATATAATGTTTAAAAATATAAACTTTCTAGTCTCCTAATAATAATCCATCATCATTGTTATTTTTAAATTATATAATATTAATCATTTAAATCTTCATCAGGTTCTAATTCATGTTTAATTTTGATTATTGTCATTATTTTCCCATTGTATAATATTTAAAATTACTGGGACTGAGAAAGAATCTATGTTATCAATGAACAATTCAATAGAGGTATAGTGATTTAAAAAAATATATTTGATACAACTATATTAATGGACTTGCAATAAATGATTCTGAATCAATTTTTATATTAGATAGTTAATCATGCATATCTAAATCCATGAATTCATCATTACTGCTCTAGAATATATCAATTTATATGAATATCATTAGTAATTTTTATTATTGGATATATACCTGTATTTATTTTCTGAAAAATATAATCTGCATCATTAACATAATTGT
This sequence comes from Cunninghamella blakesleeana, assembly GCA_017871115.1. NCBI lineage: Eukaryota > Fungi > Mucoromycota > Mucoromycetes > Mucorales > Cunninghamellaceae > Cunninghamella > Cunninghamella blakesleeana. The sequence goes on along the minus strand of JAFCIZ010000002.1, from coordinate 3,415,418 downwards.
TAAAACAATTTTTTTACCTTTTGATGGTATATTACTGTACGATCACGTTTTGTGGTACTATGTCTTTCTAAGTCTATATTTTTTTTTTTTACATGTTGGACATTGTTGCATTATTTTCATTATACTTACTTTGTAATTACGTATTTATGAAATTTAACACATAACAAAATTATTAAAACATACTGTAGTGATATCATTAAATTTCATTATGCTAAGACAGCTAAGATATAACAATTTTTAGGACATCATTAATTTATAAATTCTGATAAGTCGGTTTTAAATATAAACTGTAAATGTGCAATATATAGTACATTTTTTTTAAAAATAAATAAATATATAAAGTAACCAATAATCTACCAAGTTTTTATTATCATTTCTGGCTGTTAGACTAAAACTATTGAAATTTCCATTGATTAATTATTATTATTATTATTCTATATTTACCTTTATTTAGTATTCTATACTAAAATAAATTCTGACAGAATAAACCAAGGCGTTCGAATATAAAATAAGAAATATGATTGATTATATCTTATTGTTTAATATTACGTATATAGCCTTTTATGAGCATTTAGTCATTAAAATAAAGATCAATTTTTTTTCCTTTTTTTTCGAATTACTATTTGCACTATATATGTATGTATATATATACATGTATGTGTATGAATACAAGTACTATATGTAATTGATTTATATTACCCTTTTCCCTTTTTATAAACGTATTTATTAATAACTGACTTAAGATATGATTAAAAGAATATAATATGAAATGAAAAAATTAATAAAATAAAATAAAAAATGATAAATAAATATTAAATAGCTAATATTACTATATATAAAGCGACTAAATAAACTTAATATCTTCTCTTGAATCGAATCTTCATGTCGATAGGTGAAGGTATAAGATCGAATTTACTAATCATATCATTCTTATGAATTGAATTTTCAGGTAATGTCCATTCATATTTACGTACTATTATTTTTAAATATATTAAAATAGCAATAATTAAAAAATTAAAAAATTAAAAAAATAATAAAATTAGTAAAAAGCAGCTTATTATTACAACTTTTCTTCCTTCATTTCATAAAAACTTACATAAACAGCTAAGAATAACTCGTTGTTCTAATAAACTGAAATTCATTCCTATTTTAAAATATTCAGTAAGTAAAATTATCATTCATGCTTGTACTTTACTTATTTTATATAATTTAATTACCTAAACATTGGCGAGAGCCATTTGAGAATGGTACCCAAGCCATACCAGTTTTTTTATCGGCTTCTCCTCCAGGAGCAAAACGATCAGGATTAAAAGTATCAGGATCATCCCATACATTACTAGAATGGTGTAAATCATGAATATTGATCTATTTTTCACAAAAAAAAAGAAGGAAGTGGATATTAATTAAAATACGACTCTTTTTTTACATTGAAAAAAGTGTTCGTTTCATTTTTTTTTTTTTTTCATCAACTTACGTTAACTTGAGTCCCTTTAGGAATAAAAGTACCATTTAAGTTAAAATCTTGAGTAGCTTCACGAGGACTAACCAAGAATAAGACTGGATTGCTAATTCTCATTGTTTCTTTCATAATTTGATTTAAGTAAACTAATTTCTTAGTATCTTCGATATTAGGTAAAATATCTTCATTAGGTTCTCCATTAGGACACAAGATAGAATTTACTTCTTGGCGAGCTTTTTCTTGAATTTCAGGATATCTTGCCATAAAATAAATAGCACTTGTCAAAGCAAATGCTGTAGTATCATGCTATAATCAAATTAAGAGAAGAAAAAGAATAAATATATAAATATATTATAATATATATGTATATAATTATAGATGGATAATTAAAAAAAAAATATCTTACCCCGGCTATACAAAATTATTTTTGAAAGGAAATAAAATAAAAATCAATATCAATGTATTTTAATTTTTAATGGTATGTTTACATGTATGTTCATAAACTTACCAATAAAAAATATTGTAAGATCACCAACTAATTCTTCATTAGTCAATATACCTTCACCACGGAATTCACTTTCTATCATAAGTGTCAATAAATCCTTTTCAGCTTCTTCAACTCCTTGATCAATATTATCTTTAAGTAATCTTCGTTTATTTTCAATCACTGATGTTAACATAGCCTTCCATTCATCAAGCTTTTTAAAAGATTCTTGGCGTTTAGGGAATAACCATAAGAATTTGTTTTCAAGGATAGGGAACATAAAGAATAATGGTTCACTAGCTGCTGTATTGATAATATCATAAGTTTTTTTCCAAGGTGATTTTTCATCTGCTACTGCGTTAAAATCAAATGCTAATACGTGATAATGTTTAAAAAAAATTCAATATTAAAATATATAAAAAAATTAATTTGTTTTAATATATATATAAATAAAATGTTTACCAAAACCAGCCTTTCCAATGATCTAATAAAAAAAAATTCAGTTAAATTCCTATATTCATATTCTTTACTTTATTTTTAAAAATATAATATATTATAAACTTACGTCTAAAGTAATTCTTTCATTTATATTTTGAATGTTAACTTCAAATGGTTTATCATTATATTCATTATCCCAAATCTTAAAAAGTCCTTGTGCTGTTTCTCCAAAAAGTTTTGCTGGTAAACTCCTATGAAATGCTGGATTAGTCAACTTTTATAATAAACATATGTCAAGCACAATAGCATTCAATTAATAATGTATAGAATTAAATACATATTACATATATATATATACGCTATTTTATTTTTCTATTTACTTTTCTATGTTTTAGCCATTCAGAACCTGTTGTCATAAGAATATTTTTAAACCCAATAAATTTTTCAAAATAAGATCCTTCTTCCGAAGCCAACTTAGAGAAATCCATTTTTGGAAATATATCTAGAAATTAAAAATATATATAGTTGTTAGAGAAATATATAAATGTACAGATAAAGAATCTATATTTACCTGACTTTAATAAAACTTGCTTAGCAGCTTCAGGATTAGCAACATAAACTACCCGACCAGTTCTTTCAAGTTGTAAATAAAGCCCATTGTTTTCTTCTACTATTTTTTTAGAAACCGTTGTGTACATTTCTTTTGGAGTAACACCTTTAATGACAAAATTATAGGTAAATCTTAAAAATGAGGTATGTTTAATATGTCTTAGATGTTTAGGAGGTGTAAGAAGACGCTTGATACCATAACCAAGTAAAAGAAGAGAAACTGAAGCTCCAATAGTTAATCGTTTAGTTTTTGAATCAGTATATTTTAATAAATAAGTTTCATAAAAACGACTCCAGGCTTGTTGGTCAATGAAGTTATTAACATCCCAATACTGACTGATTGTCGAATTGAGTTGTGACATGATTTTTAAATAATATGAATAACAATAACAATAATAATGTTTTTTTTTTTTTTTTTTTTTAAAAAAAAAAAAAAGGGAAAAAGGAACCGAAAAAAGTAACGAGATAAAAGACTTGTAAACTTTAAAATACCGGCTCACTCATTGCCTATTTTTGTTTTACCAAGAAAAAAAGAAAACAATAATTTCCTTATATGGTTACTCCAAGTGGAAAGTGCGCCGTATCGGTGTGCTGTCAACATTGTTAACATAGCACAGCATGTATTTATATAAATGAGTTGTTCAATTGACCAATAAATAACATTAAGTAAAATAAAATATTGATAAAATATAAGCATAAATTATATGTAATTGAAGTCTATAATTTTTTCTCTTTTTTATAAACGCATTTATGGATAACCGACCTAAGATTTACATAAATTAAAGTTTATTATAATAAAATAAATTAAAATAGTAAAAGAATATTAAACAGCAAATGATATTATATATAAAGTGATCAAATAAACTTAATATCTTCTCTTGAATCGAATCTTCATATCGATTGGTTTAGGTATAAGATCGAATTTACAAACCATCTCATTCTTATGAATTGAATTTTCAGGTAATGTCCATTCATATTTACGTACTATTAATTTTTTAAAGAAATTAAAATAATAATAATAAAATTAGTAAAGAGTAGCCAAGTAAAAAAAATTGATATTATTTTTTCTTTCATTTCATAAAAACTTACATAAACAGCTAAGAATAACTCGTTGTTCTAATAAACTAAAATTCATTCCTATTTTAAAGTAACTAGTAAGTAAAATATTCACTTGTTTTAGATCTTTTTCTACTATATAATTCAATTACCTAAACATTGACGAGACCCGTGAGAGAATGGTACCCAAGCCATACCAGTTTTTTTATCGGCTTCTCCTCCAGGAGCAAAACGATCAGGATTAAAAGTATCAGGATCATCCCATACATTACTAGAATGGTGTAAATCATGAATATTGACCTATTTTTCACAAAAAAAAAAGAAGGAAGTGGATATTAATTAAAATACGACTCTTTTTTTACATTGAAAAAAGTGTTCATTTCATTTTTTTTTTTCATCAACTTACGTTAACTTGAGTCCCTTTAGGAATAAAAGTACCATTTAAGTTAAAATCCTTTGTAGCTTGGCGAGGACTAAGTAAGAATAAGACTGGATTTCCAATTCTCATTGATTCCTTCATAATTTGATTTAAATAAACTAATTTCTTAGTATCTTCGATAGTAGGTAAAATACCTTCATTAGGTTCTCCATTAGGACACAAGATAGAATTTACTTCTTGGCGAGCTTTTTCTTGAATTTCAGGATATCTTGCCATATAGTAAATGGCACTTGTCAAAGCAAAAGAGGTTGTGTCATGCTGTAATTAGATAAAAATAAATAAATAAATAAATAAATAAATAAATTACAATAATACATATGTATAATTATAATTGAATGATTAAAATAAAGTTAATACTTTACCCCAGCTGTATATAAAAATAGATTATTAAATTAATAAATGAGAATAGGTTAGTATCAATAAATTTTGGTTTATCATTAAATGAAACTTTATATTTATATATGTATATCTATTTACCAAGGAAGAAAACAGTAAGATTGCCAATTAATTCTTCTTTTGTTAAGACACCTTCACCACGGAATTCACTTTCAATCATAAGTGTCAATATATCCTTTTCAGCTTCTTCAACTCCTTGATCAATATTATCTTTAAGTAATCTTCGTTTATTTTCAATCACTGATGTTAACATAGCCTTCCATTCATCAAGCTTTTTAAAAGATTCTTGGCGTTTAGGGAATAACCATAAGAATTTGTTTTCAAGGATAGGGAACATAAAGAACATTGGATCAGCGAATGCTTCCATGAGAATATCATAAGTTTTTTTCCAAGGTGACTTTTCGTCTGCTACTGCATTAAAATCGAATCCTAAGGTATGACGATGATAATTTTTTTTTTTTTAAAAAAAAAAGAGTAAAGTATAATTAATATTAGAATATATATATATATATATAATATTTACCAAAGCCAGCCTTTCCGATTAACTAAAATAGTATATGATAAAGAGAAAAAATTAATATGAAAATAAAATGGTGAATTATGTTTTTTTAATCACTCTCTCTATTATTTATTCTTTAAATATAATATATTATAAACTTACGTCTAAAGTAATTCTTTCATTCATATTATGTATGTTAATTTCAAATGGTTTATCATTATATTCATTATCCCAAATCTTAAAAAGTCCTTGTGTTGTTTCTCCAAAAAGTTTTGCTGGTAAACTTCTATGAAATGCTGGATTTGTCAACTTTTATAATAAATATATATAAAGAGTAATAATATTCAATTAATAATGTATACAAATTAAATCCATATTAAATAATATATATATATAATTTTATTTATATATTTACTTTTCTATGTTTAGACCATTCAGAACCTGTTGATAAAAGAATATTTTTAAATCCAATAAATTTTTCAAAATAAGATCCATCTTCTGTGCCCGACTTGGAGAAATCCATTTTTGGAAATATGTCTATGGATCAAAAAAATAATTAGATTATTTATATAAGAGTATACAGAAAAAACAAGATGTATATATTATAATTACCTGATTTTAATAAAACTTGCTTAACAGCATCAGGGTTGGCGACATGAACTACCCAACCAGTTCTTTCAAGCTGTAAGTAAATACCATTGTTTTCTTCTACTATTTTTTTAGAAATGACTGCATGTGTTTCCTTAGCAGTAAGTGGTTTAATTATGACATTATAAGTGTATTTTAAAAAGTTTACATGCTTAATGTGTCTTAGATGTTTAGGAGGTGTAAGAAGACGCCTGATACCATAGCCAAGTAAAAGAAGAGAAACTGAAGCTCCAATAGTTAATCGTTTAGCTTTTGAATCAGTATATTTTAATAAATAAGTTTCATAAAAACGACTCCAGGCTTGTTGGTCAATGAAGTTATTAACATCCCAGTATTTACTGATTGTAGAAACGAATTGTGACATATTTTTATAATTCTTTTATATATAGTAGAAGTATATTAATTAAAAAAAGAAATAGAAGAGAAATAAATCAACCAAATATTAAACTATATTTATATTGGTTTTTTTTATCGTCTATCGAAACTCAGATGGCCCTCACTTAAATTTCTGAATTTGGAAAATAATCGCCAACCCTTTTTTTATTAAGAAAAAATGTAGAACTTTATTTCCTTATATAGTTATAGGGATGCGCGCCGTAACAGTGCGCCGTATATTTATAATAAAAATTTTCTGATTCAATGAATGATTTATAAAATAGAAGTATTCCACGTCTAAAAATTCTTTTATTTTATTTTTTGTAATTGTTCCATATCTTAATGATTACTATCATTTTTTTTTATCTTAATTTAGTAAAATATAATAAAACTCATCCAATGTATTTTATTTGTTAGATCACAGTATTAAACAAGTTAAACTATGATTTATATACGTAAAGAATTAACCTTATTCAGTGGCTTAATTTTTTAAAAAAATAGTAAGCTAAATGTATATTTAATGCAAAAAAGCATTCTTTTATTTACATGTATATGTATTTATTTGATTTTCAATTAAAATAAAACAATAGATATCTAGTTATGAAGAGATAAAATTAGGCAGTATGTATATCATTATAGAGATAATTTAAAGAACGGTACAACGAAATTAAACAGCCATTATTCTCGCTTAATAAGTCAATTAGCCCAAAGTTTTAATAGGCCAGTGGTATGGTTATTTTGTAATAGGCTAATTTTCAAAAGACGATATTGAATATTTATGAGTCTATTTATATATCTATATCAAAGCTAAATGAATATTTAGCTTCATAAATATTAAAGCGATTGACTGAAATTTTAACAGGTTAGCAATATGATTATTTTGTATATATATATATATATATATATATAATAATAATTTTCATACGATAATCTTGAATATTGATCAATCTATTCAAAGAATAGAATTCGAGTAAATTTTTAAAAAGCGTTAATGTCATATTAATATAAAACGTCACGTATAGATGAATAGCAATTATATTATTAACCTGCTAAAATATCAAGTCTATTGGCTTTTATTCATGAAGCTAAATAAATCTTTGGAGTAATAATTTTTCCAGTCATTTAATAAAAATAAGCAACTTTTTAATTTATACTCCAGCAAGTTTTTATAAAAATAAAAAATAAAAAAATGGGTATATATATACGTGTAGATATAAAGTAAAATGGAAAAAAAATAAAAATAAAAAAGATAAATAACTTTATTTTTATCAATTATTCTAATCCTATATCAAGTAATTTTACTACTTTTAACAAAAAATAAGTTTCAGTATGCATAACCTCTTACCATCTTTTTTTTCCTTTTTTTCCTTTTCTTTTGCCGTGATCAACTTTTATATGATTATTATATATGTATATATATGTGTGTTTCTTTCTGATTAAAGAAATATAAATTAACCATTCAAGAAATATATGTCATAATGTAATCAAACCAAAAAAAAAAAAAATACTCTTTTTTAAAATATAATACGTAATAAATAATAAAATGCAATTTAAAAAAGTTTTTTTTGATTAGGTTTTGTCATACAATAGAAATTAAATCAAGCTTTTTTATTTTTATTTTTGTTTTATATGTATTGATTGAAAAGAAGTACAATTTTTCATTACTCTTATATTACTCGTATCATTAATGTATGCTATTTTTTTTTTTTTAAATATATTAAATGTTTATAAGAAATTCTTTTTTTTTTATTATTTGGGTAAAAAAAATATTAGATATGGTTCTTGAGTCTATATATGGTATGAACCACAACATTTTTATGATATGAAACCTTTAACCAGTTAAAAAAATATATATATTCTTTCTTCTAAAAAATATATTTATAAAAAACATACTGTATGTAACGTTTTTTTTTCCTTTTTTTTTTTTTTCAAGTAGTAGGATATCGTATTAAATTATACAAAGTAGTCAAGTAAAATCACTCGGGTAGGATGCCGTTCAAATGATGTAGCGCCGTGAGATAAGTTCTTAGCCTGTTACAGTAAAGATGATGCTTTTGAGTTACCGTCCAAAAATAAAATATAAATAAATAAACAAATATAAATAAATAAGGAATGATTTGCCGACATTTTTTCCATTATTATTTTTACTTGGATGCCTAGAATATATAAGTTATTATACTAATCTAAAACTTAAAAGGCTTTTTTTTTTACACTTCAAACTGATCTTTAATATAATTTAAACTCCACCTAAATACGAAAAAAAGCCTATTTAATCCAATCAGCCGTTTCCAAAACACCATTTTAGAAGTAAGAGAAAAAAATTATAAAAATTCGAGTTTTTTTTTTATTTTGTTATTATAGTGATCACCTTTTATTATTTTATTATTGTGTAAATATATATATATATATATATAAATATATATATGTATACTAACCAAGGTATATTTTCTTATTATTATTGTATTATATCTTAATTATATAACATGTAATTTATATAATAATAATATAATAATAGTATTATGATTTAAAATTAGTTGTTTTTTTAATACGTTTTGTTTATATTTATAAGTGCGTATTTTATAAGGTTTATGAGAGATAGAGTGTTGAGTGGCTATTTAGTACCACATACATTATTTTTTTCGAGTCGGAGCTTGTATAAAAAAAGATTTTCTTGTCTTTTCCCTTCTAATTTTTTTTTCCCTTTTTCTTTCACTTTGTTCTTTTTTTTTTTTTAAAAAAACAAGTCTTTGAAAGGTAATTTATTTTTAGTTATATAATGTATTTGACTTGTAAATAATAATAATAATAAGGGTTGGGTAATAAGAGAATAGTAAGAGATAAAAAAAAGGGATTAATGTAATTGAAGATGGCATAGATGATTAATATAAAAATAAAAAAAGAGACGCGTTCTGTCATTTTTATTTTATCATCTTAAAAACAAAAAAGAGAAATGATAGTTATTACTTATGAAAACAATGCTATATATATAATAGAGTAGTTCATACTTGGGTTAGTACCGTATACTAATATAAAAAAAAAATTATTACTTTTTTTCTTACTATTTTTATAGAAAATAATGGTCAAAGAACCAAGACCTCCCAAAGCTACCTCATGGGCAGCTATCAAGAATGCTACTTATCCTGCTGAAGGTGCTGGTAATCAAACATTTGATAACCGTATTTTCTGTGCTATTGTATTTGGGTTACCTTTTATTATTAATTACAAGCTTGGCTTACCATTTTGGTGCTATATCGTTTTAACTATTCTCTTGGGTTTCCCTATCTTGGCCAGTGTCATCTTTTTATACAGTAAGTTTGCCCCCGTTTATCGTAATGGTGTCAAGTTACCTGGAAAACCTATTGAAGAATATATCACTATTCATGATCCTGAATTAAAGCAAGCCTACCATGGTCGTAACAAGATTCCTATGGAAACCTTTTTTGAAGCTTATTTTGATGGTAAAATCGATATTAAAGGTGATCCTTTAGAAGTATTTGAATTACGTCATGATTGGGCTGCTTTCTCTTTTACTTTTGGTCAATTCAAGTTCTTTTTAACTGAATGGTTACCCGAAACTTTCTGGCATAGTCGTGGTCAAGATGAAAACCAAGTAAGAGATCATTATGATCGTGGTGACGATTTCTATGAAGCCTTCTTAGGTCCTCTCATGGTTTATACATCTGGCATCGTCTCTGACCCCAATAAACGCGAAACCTTGGAAGAATTACAAGAAAATAAAATGAGATTGATTTGTGAAAAGGTACAATTAAAGAAAGGTGAAAAACATTTGGATATTGGCTGTGGATGGGGTACTTTAACTGCTTTCGCAGCTAAACATTATGGCTCTCAATCTACCGGTGTAACTTTAGCCCGTAAACAAACTGAATTCGGTAATAAGCGTATTGAAGAATGGGGCGTGAAAGACAATGCTGTTATTCGTTGTATGGATTATCGTGATATTCCCGGCGAAACCTATGATAAGATTACTTGCGTTGAAATGGCTGAACACGTTGGTCTCCGTCGTTTCCCCCAATTCTTAGAAGATGTCCGTGAATTATTAGATGATGATGGTTTGTTTTATATTCAAGTAGCTGGTTTACGTGCTACATGGCAAGTAGAAGATTTCATTTGGGGTCTCTTTATGGGTAAATACATTTTCCGCGGTGCCGATGCTTCTACTCCCTTATATTGGTATATCAAACAATTAGAATGTGCTGGTTTTGAAATCTATAACATTGATACTGTTGGTGTTCATTATTCTGCTACCCTTGAAAGATGGTATTTGAATTGGATGAAAAACCGCGAAGCTATTCGTGCTAAATATGGTGATAAGATTACTCGTATTTGGGATATCTTCCTTGCCTGGTCTACTATCATTTCTCGTCAAGGTAGTGCTACTTGTTTCCAAATTACTGCCAACAAGAACAGAAATGGTTTTGATCGTGCTGGTTTAATCAATAACCGTACCAATCCTGCTGCCTGGAATAAATAATTTTTCTTTTGATTAAAAAAAAAAGAGCTGTATTTATTATATATATATATATTGTCTTGTTTATTATTTTATTTTTATTTTATTTTTTTCAATGTGAATATAGTATAAAAAAATCATATATATAAATAAATATATACATTGCATATTTTTTTAATTATGAAATAAAAATAAAAACAAATAGCTTTTTATAAAATAGTCTTCAACTATCTATTTCAGTTTTTATAAACACAGTAAATGATCAACAAATGTAACGGATAAATATATTTTTCCATTTATTATTTTGTAAAAGGGTGAAGAAAAGAAAGGGGGAAATAACATAAATGGTTCAGGTTATTTATTTATTTAATTAAATATAAACATAATTAATATCGTTGTTACTATTTTAAAAATAATAAATAAATAATAATAAATAAAAACAAAGTTAATAAATGTTCATTTCACAAAAAAAAAAAAAAAATGAGTTAGACTAAAAAGTAGAGAGATCTCGTCTTTTTTGATGAGATGTCAAGTAAAAAAAAAAAAAAAAGATGTATAACGTGATAGAATGATAGAACAATAAGATCAATTCTTTCGTTGAACATAAAAAAAAAGAAAATGCTATATTTAACATTGTTTTTTTTTTTCTTTGTTTTTGTTTTTTTTAATCATCATATGATTGTTGCATAATTTTTGTTGAAAGTCTCTTTACAACATCATCAATCATTTATTAAATAATGAAAAAAAGAAAAGAAATAAGGAAACGATTTTTGCCACATTTCCATATATTTCAAAACCTATCATCAGATGAACCACATGGATGTTTAAACTTGGTAGCCAATCAGATGAGAAGAGTTTATTTTTCAAATCAAAACATAAATATAAATAAATAATAATACTTGTATATGTTTCAATAACTCTCTCTTTTTCATTTATTTTTTTATGTATACTATGTAGTTCTCTTTATTTATATTTTAATTTATTTGTAATGATCAGCAATGATCCCTCGCGAAAACATATATGAAAAAAATGAAAAAAAAAGAATGAAAAAAATGATAATTTATAAAAAAACTACATATATATATATATACGTATATGTGTGTAAAGAAACCTAAAAAATGATGGTACGCATTTTTTTACAAGTGATAGATAAATGATAGTATCACTTGTAAGTGTGAATAAATAATATATGATGAGTATATATATATATATATATATAGAATGTAAAGAAATATAGAACTAAGAGAAGAGTTTGTAGTTATATGATTCACTAAAATAAAGTTTGCTCTTCCAAAAAAGGAAAGGGTGTGTAAATTTATACTCATGTGATCCTTCACTAAAGGTTGATATCTATAAAAATAATTATTTTTATTTATTCTCTCGTTTCTATTTTTCTCTCTCTTTCTCTTTCATTTTATTTCTTTATTAATTTCGCTTGTATATAAAATAAATTATTCAACTTCTTTTTCTTATTATATATTACTATAATTTTATAATCATATTTATTTTATTTGATAAAATTAAACTACACCCTTTTTAACAGTCAGTAATATAAAAAAAAACTACTCTATTCATTTAATAATTATAAATATGCCATTTAAAAATCTTAAAATTGAAATTATACCAGAGAGTGATTCAATTCAATTATTTCATGATCAAGAAACATTAAGGAATGAAGAATACTCTTTACATGGGCGACTACGCCTAATACCGCTTATTGAAAAACAGACACAGCATAAAAAAAATAATGCACCACCACCTGTCAGTGTCCAACATATTCATTTAAGGTTACAAGGTTATATTCAAACCGTACTAACAAATAATATCCCTGATGATGAACAAGATAATACAAAAAAATGCAAAGATATTACCACCTTAACATTATTGGATCGTATCATGTATAGTGCCAAAGGGTATGCTAACGTGACTGAATGTATCTTGGACCAACATATGACCGTGTCGCCTAATCTGACCTTATTAACTGCACCAACAGATGTCCCTTTTACCTTTTTAATTGAACAAACACAACTTTTACCTCCTTCTATGCATTCCAGTACCCATTTAATTAGTTATACCATGACAGCTATGATTCAAGAAGATACCATGCTTAAAAAATGTGAAATTTGTCAACAACAACAACATCTTTTACACCATCCATATTCAAAAAATTGTCATGATGTCTTTATGAATATACTGAAAAAAAAAAGAAGAAAATCAAAAATTATTTCTAGCTTTAATACAATACCACTCTCTGTAAACTGTTATTCTTATGCTAGTTTATATAATTTACATTATCAACCAAGGATCAAGTATTGTGGTGCAAGACCAAGTTGTTTACAATATGAAATTCATTTAGCAAAATATTTACTTTATGACAATTATGATCTCTCTTTTCAATGTCATTTTAAACCTTTATCACCTTCTGTACATATTAACCGTCTCTATTTTTATATCCTTCAAACTGAAAAATATCCGTATGTATTATTAGATATAACATAATAATAATAACACTATTATTATACAACTAACATGTTTGATTTATTCTATTACTGATTTTCTTCTTTTGTTTTTATAAATATAAAAAGTTATCGACCTGGCCATATAATGGAACCATTAAGATCTGAAATATTTGGAATAAGGTCAAGAAAAATAGGCATCACAGAATATACTATAGATAGAGATTCTGATGACCTTGATAATATAGGTAAAATCTTTTTTCTTTTTTAGAAGAATATAGTTATTAATTTGTATATTTAGAAAAAGATCAAGTATGAATTCATTTTATTTATTCATTTTCTATTTTTTTTTTTTTTTTTTTAAATATAATATATATATAGACCTTCGTATTCATATCAATCCTCAGCAACTATCATTACCTGTTAATAGTAATAGTTTAGTTATTGAGCACAAGTTAAGATTGATTGTTCAATTTGAAGGAAAAATAAAACGTATGGCTCTAAGTTTCCCTATTGAATTTTGTGCTCTTCCACCTACTACTGAAACACAACCAAGGTTGATGTCTTCCATTTCACCCGTTACCACTGATAATGATACCGCTTTATGTAAATTACCAAGTTATCATGATGTCATGACTGAAGGTGCTCCTCCATCTCCTTTTTATGAAAATATGCCTCTTACTATAGCTTAAAAAAACAAAAAAATAGAATTATATATATATATATATTTATCTATATACAATGCATTCATATAATATTTTATTTACTATCTCTAATAATTATTATAGTGCTTTATTTATTTATTTATTTTTATTATTGTTATTATTATCACTATTATTATTTGAATGATTTCTTTTTTCATTTAATAAATTATTTGTAATAAACCGACCATTGTTAATGATGTAAGAAAGTGGTAAAATGATCCATGGGGAATTAAAGCCAACAAAATAAACCCAAAAATAAAAAGGATGAGGATTACAGTTAACAAATCCAGTAAAAGTATCCATGATAAAATATAAACTACAACTGTATAGATGACCTATTGATACAGTAAATTGATATAATCTATATTGCAGATGATTGAAAAACCAATGATAAGCTGCTAAAAAGCATAAAGGACCCCAAATAAACTATTTTAATAATTTTAAATTAAATAAATAAATAGAATAATAATAAAATGAGTATATAGCACGCTTATTATTATCTTTCTCTCTCTCTTCTTTTTTTTTTTTTTTGATTTATTCTTATTATCATTATACTTATTTATTATATATATATATAGAAATAATTTATACATACTACAGTAATAATTTCTAAAGTTAATAATAACGTATCGCATGATACATAGCGCGAATCCCCCTTGGAATACTCTTTCCATAGTTCAGCTAATAAATCGGATCGACCTACTACATTATGACGATGATAAATCCAATACGCTTCAAATCCACAGTGTAAAATGCCACATAATATGAACCAAGTAAAATTATAAAGAATAGAAGTAACAGGTGCCTTTTGTTTAGTATTGATTTTGTTGTTGTCCTTACAAAGAGTTAATTGTCGTCGATAGGTTCTAACAACCAAGATGGTAGTTAATACAATAAAACTAAATATGGTGCTAACAACGCTTAATAAATATACCATGGATCGTTTATTAGATTGATAGTTGGGTAATTCAAGTTGTTTTGGAAAATAAGGATGTTCATAGTGTTGATTCATTCCCAAGCTGCAATCTATTCGTATTGAATAATAAAATAAAAAAGAGAAAGAGAAAAAATAGAGTTTGTCCGAAAATTTATTTTAAAAACCAAATTAAACTCAGCATTTTTTCTTGAAGTTTAAGCATGATTTAATTTTTTCAGTTAAAAAAATAAAAAGATAAATGTAATACTTTTAATTTTATATAATGCTTTTTATTTTGATATAATAATACAATGATTAAAATTAATTAAGTGCACTAACAAATTCATATAAATTAGATTAAAGAAAAAAAAAAGTCATTTTTTAAAATATTAATTTTATTACGTAAAAATAACCATTTTTACGTAATAAAAAAAGATGAAAAATATCTTTAATTATCTTCTTCTATCACTGATGTACCAGATTTTAATTCAATGTTCGACTGTTTTTTTAATACAGTAATAGTTTCATCGATACTTTGTTGTTTGACCAAGATATAGTCAGTATCAAAAGTGGATATACAAAATACAGCAATACCATGATCTCGAAGTGGGTCAATAATACTTGCTAAAATGCCAACAAGAGAGAAATCCATTTGTGCGTCTACTTGCAAAGCTCGCCATCCATCTTCTTTTTTACCATTTTCCTCTGTGAACCAACTTGGTTGAATAGCACTTGGTAATAATAACGATAATTCACTAGTGGTCTTACTGATTGTATACCAAGGTAACGCCAAAATCTCATTTATAGGTAGCTTGGTTTCTTTAGGTAATTGATAAAGCGAGAATTCATCGGGAAGAACTTTTAAAACAATCATATTATAATGAATATATTTAGCAAAAATAAAATAAAAGAGAAAGAAAAGTGGAAAGTTGGAAAAAAAATTCAATATTTATAATGTTTTGTAAATTGACTCTCCGCATTTTTTTAAGAAAATAAAAAATTATAAAAAGCTCACCCTCTCAACCCCCTTTTTTTTTCTCTTTTTTTTTTTTTTTTTTCTAACATATACTATTTTAATTAAAACTCTTTTATTCTTCTTCTTTCTTTTTATCAATTTCATGTCTCTTGCTGGTTACTTATTCGGTAATGTTGATGAACAAGGAAGACTCGATAATGATTTAGATGAAGTAATAAATATACTTATTTTATATATATAAAACTATAATAAAAAATTAGTATTTATTAACTGTTGTTTCTTTTCCTTTTCTACTTTTTATTTTTTTTATTTATTAACAATGATATTATTGTTGCTATTATTATTATTATTATTATTATTATTACTACTACTACTTAATATGTTGCATATATTTATTTAATATAATTATTGCTATCTTT
Organism: Cunninghamella blakesleeana; assembly: GCA_017871115.1. Classification (NCBI taxonomy): domain Eukaryota; kingdom Fungi; phylum Mucoromycota; class Mucoromycetes; order Mucorales; family Cunninghamellaceae; genus Cunninghamella; species Cunninghamella blakesleeana. The sequence goes on along the minus strand of JAFCIZ010000002.1, from coordinate 3,399,076 downwards.
AGGAATTAAGAGAATCGTTACAACACGCTGATGCAAACGTCTTTTCACAGATATTTAACCCTGATACTTTCGGTATTAATGGAAGAGAAGACGAAGACAACGAAGAAGACGATAATAATAATAAATCAACAAAGAAAGGGAAAAGTTATAGTACTAGTAGTTTTGATTTGTTTGGAGACGATGACAATGACGATGATGAAACTGATCCAACACACGTAGTTCCAAAAACACAACATGCTGCTAATGCTATTGATTTTTCTGATATTAATGAAGCTATACCTGAAGAACTGAATACCACTACTACCACCACCAATACTCATAATATATATCGTTCATACAACAATAATCATTATAGTTTAAAAAGTAATAATAATAACACCAATCTTATCAGTAAAAGAAAAAGAAGTAATAATAATAAAATACCTACCAATAAATCTACTACTGCATCGTCTTCGCTATTAAAACGATATCAAGAAGAAGAGGATGATGATTATGATAATGAAGATGATGATGATCGTTTTGTTTCTCCCCCTCTACCTCATTCGTTACAAAATAAATCATCTTTTACTACTACAACTACCGGCAATATTTTAACACCTATACCGACTATATCCTCCTCTTCGTCATCATTGACAACACAATTTAAATTACCAACTCACCCTTCTAATACACCAACAGTTACCGATATAAGAGAATTATTTCCTTCTTTTGAAAAAGATAAAGTTTTAAGATTTTCTGAATTATTCATGACAAGGATCAAACGGCGAACAAAATTACAAACTCATCTACATGGTAAAAATAATGCAAAAATAAAATTTAAAATAGTAATTATAAAAAAAAAAATAGGAAAAAATACAGTATAATATATATATATATATATATATATATGGATCTATTTATTAAATGAATAATATTTATAAATATTATATAAATGTATATTATATCTATAGTATCATTGGATGATGGATTTGTTTACGAAATGGCAGCAGATCAAAAACATGCATTCTTACATTTTCCATACAAAAAGCGGAAATTGGAAAATCAACAAGAAGAAGACGAAGATGATGAAGAAGTGGTTAAACAAAAAAAATTAATAATTCAATCAATGAACCAAGAATTAGAAGATCATCATTTATATCATTCGGTTATGCTACAACCTTGGGAAAATGCCATTTTATGGGGAGATAGTGATGATGATAATGATATGTATACAAATGGAAGCAGCTATAATGTAAGAATAGGTTCAAAAATTATAATATAAATATGTAACAATTGCATCATTGAAAAATAAATAAAAGGTAATATAGTTATAATAGTGTGATTAATATATGTATGTATGTGTATATTAGCAGGTAAATACAATGCAAGAAGAAATATATAATTCTGAACTCGATAGTGGTGATTGGTTAGAATCTGTTATTTGGGATAATGATGATCTACCTGATCCAAATAGTGTTAAAGTTATATTAGATTTAAATGATCCCCATATGCTATTTGATACAGAATATATGGAAGATAATCAACAACAACTCTTACCGACAAAAAATATTGTCAAAAAAGGAAGAAAGCCAAATCCTAGACCTGTACAAAAGGTAATATATATCAAAAAGATAACAGCAGAATTAACGACAAAAAGGTTAAATGATACTGTTTTTTTTTTTTTTTTTTTTTTGATGACTATGAATACATATATTTAGATGCCATTGGTTTATACAAACGATCCCGACTCTCGTAGTAAACTTCCTCAAAGTAGATTTAATATATCCAATGATCGTCACTATGATATGAACTTTGCCGTAGTTCGTGTTCGTCAAACCCATGGTCAATTAGTAGTACAACATTCTATACCCGCTTTACAGCTTCATCGATCTTTGGTAATACGAATGAAAGTTATTATATTCTTATATATGTTTAAAAAATAATGTGTTATAACTAATTTTTATTTTTTTTATATATTTATAATATTATTTATTTATTTATAGTATAAGACGCGTATGTCCAAATCTGAATTAAGATCGTTCCATCGTCCTTTCTTCCAATGGCCGTTAAATACAGATATTACGTTCTCTCGTGTTCGATTAAAAAAGAAAATCAAAAGTAAAAAAGTTAATCAAGAGGAAGTAATGCGTACAACAAAGGATTTAACTTTAAAAGATACTTCTAACTATGTATTAATGGAATATTCTGTAAGTGATTTATAAATTTTATTTTTTTTTTAAAAAAAAATCTCTTTATATAACTTTAAATTATTTGTTTTAATTAATTTTGTATGTTTTCTATATTTTATTAAATAGGAAGAGCATCCACCTATTATTTCAAATGTTGGTATGGGAACCTTAATAGTTAACTATTATAGAAAAATTGATCCGAAGGATGATTACATTCCAACAGTAAGTGAAACAGATTCTTCTATATTAATATGAAAAATCAACGTAAAATACCAGTATAGGATTGATGATCAAAAAAATTTTTTTTTCGTTTTTATATATATTTAGGAAGAAATTGGAGAACCATTTATTCTTGAATTAGAAGATACTTCACCTTTTATGACCTTTGGTAATGTAGAATCAGGACAAACTATACCCGTCTTATATAACAATATGATTCGAGCACCACTATTCAAACATAAAGTTAAATCAACTGATTTCTTATTAATTAAAAGTACTCACCGTGGCCAAACTAAATATTACATTCGTAATATCCCAGCTATTTATCTAATTGGGCAAACATATCCTGTTCAGGAGGTCCCTGGGCCTCAATCTCGTAAGGTTACCACCACAGTGAAAAATCGTCTTCAAATTGTAGCGTATCGATTAATCAAAAAGCATCCTCAGCATAGGTTAAAAATGTCAAAATTAGCCTCACGGTTTCCTGAATATTTGGATATCCAGGTTAGGCAGCGATTGAAAGAGTTTTTAGAATTCCATCGTAGAAGTAAAGATGGTGGTGGTGGGTATTGGAAAGTTAGATCAGCAAATAAGAAAAGCAGTAGTAATAATAATAATAATGACGGATTAAATGATGGTCAACCACCTAGTGAAGAACATCTTCGACAAATGTGTACACCTGAAATGGTCTGTTTATATGAAAGTATGTTGGTAGGAGAAAGACATTTACAAGATCTTGGTTATGGAAATATCGATGAAGATAATATGGATCAAGATGAAAATAATCCTTCTCAATTGGAAACTGAACAACAACTAGCTCCTTGGTTTGCTACAAGAAACTTCATTAATGCTTGTCAAGGAAAAGCAATGTTAAAATTGTCGGGCGATGGGGATCCTACTGGTCGTGGTGAAGGGTTTAGTTTTATTCGTGTTTCTATGAAAGACATCTTTTTACGTGCTGGTGAATCAGCTGAAGAAAAATTAGGTAAAAAATAAAATAATAATAATAATGATAATATAAAAAATAAATAAATTATATATATATATATGACTAAGCATATTTTGTATATTAATACTTTTATTTTTTATCATCAATATGAATAGCTGAAATTAGAGCAAGACCAAAAAGTGCTCATAGATATAATGTAGCTGAGCAACAGCAAGTTTATAAAGAAGAAGTAAATTATAATAAATATATAAATAAATATATAAATAAATATATTGATCACGCTCATTTTTTGATAAAAATACTAATTCCTTTTTTATTTTTTATTTTTATTTTTAGATTCAACGTATTTGGAATGCTCAATGGGAAGCATTAACAAAAGAAGAGGAACCTGAACTTTCCATTCAAGAAATCATGGACGATAATGAAGATAAAGATATGGACCCTTTGAATAGTCCGATGACTGTAAGTGGTTATATATATAATTTATTAAATAAATATATGCTATATTTTTATATGTTTATGCATATGTTGAATTTTTTAGTTTTAATAATTATTTTTTATATAAATGTAAAAATTTATAAATATATATAGCCTGATACAGAATGGCGTCGTCGATATGATCGTGCAGCTTCAGAAAGTATGGATGAAGATGACGGTATATCCGTAGCTGGAAGTTATAATTCTCATGCCAATCAAGCCAACAAAGAATTACGTATTACAAGACATATAAGGCAAGAAAATGGTGAAATTAAAAAAGAAGTAGAGATAGTTCGTGACCCAGCTGTTATTAAAGCTTATATTGCTCAAAGACAATTGATTTTGGAAAATATGGCAAAGTAAGTATAAATAATAATAATAAAAAAAAAAGTATATTATTTATGTTTATTATAATTAATATGTTTATTATTTAATTTTATCATTTTTTTTTAAAAAAAGCTTGGAAGCTATTGACTCTGGTAATAGTAGTGAAAAGAATGCAAGAATGAAACGACAAACTGAACAGCAGTTAGCAAAATTAAAGAAAATGGCTGAACGAAGAAAACAAAGACAGTTATCCAAAACGGCTGCTTTGGCTGAAAATCCTGTACTAGGTTTAATGCGCGGAAAACGTGAAGGACAAATGAGACGATGTGGTAATTGCGGTCAATTGGGTCATATGAAAACAAATAAAAGTTGTCCTATGTTTTATGTTGTCAATAACCCAAACAACCCATCCTCTTCAACTCCTAATAATAATAATAATAATCCTACTACTCCATCCTCCTCCTCCTCTCCTTTACCACCATCATCTTTATAATTTAGCTGTATATGTTATTTAGTTCTCTATCTCTATCTACCTTATACGTATTAATATATATCGCCTAATTTTACCTTATAAATTTTTTTTAAAAAAATTCCCCTTTCTATATATAACTCTGTAACTTTTTCTTTTCTTTTCTGTTTTTTCCCTTTATTCGCCAATAATTAACATATATAATAATAAATATTAAAGTATATATACATATCCAATTGTTATCCATTTAATAATATAGGTGATACAAATACTAATAGTAATTTATTTTTTTAGAGTACTGCAACATAAACGTCAGTAGGATTAGGAGCAAATAATTGAGTTAATTCGTGAATATAAATATCAATGATATAACCAACATCACGTGGGAAAAGAGCATAAAAAATGGACCAAGCCAAAGCAGCTTGGTAACCAATACGACTAATGTGATGTATTAATGGGTGTGGACAAGCATAAGTAAATGGCATGATGATAAAAAATATACCTTGAATCAATACGAATCTATTTATATTTAAAAAAATGAAATAAAAGTAAAATAAAAAACGTATATATATATATATATATAAATATATGTATGTGTGTATACATAAAATATAATCAATTGGTTTTCCTTTTTATATTCCATTTTTTATTCCATTTTTTTTTTTTTTTTTTTTTACAGGCATATTTATATCATTTAATCACCATATACTTACGAGACACTATAAGAATCAAATTTATTTGTATTAGCCCAAAGTAATAAAGTAGAAGTAATAAAAGCTATACATGACGGAAATAAAATAAAATAAAATATAATAAAAAAATGATAGTTAATAAAATAAAGTATCTCCATATTATTATTATTATTATTATTATTATCATACCTGGATATAACTGAGATAAACGTTGTTGAGCTCCTTCTAAACGAAAAGTTAATCTTGTAGGAACTAAGACCGTTTCTGTCGTTCCTTCAAGTGTATGTCCTGTAGATGTACGATCCATTAATAAACCCCATGATTGGGCAACTTTTAAAAGATCAATAAACATATGAACAAGTACAAATACAAAAAGTGTAACAAATCCAACACAAAATAATAGTTCATCAATAGGAACTTTTGATATCGATAAAAATTGGCCTGTCCTTGGTAAAAAGTATCGACGAATCCAATCACTATGTGCTAAATAAGGTGTCAATAAAAAAAAGAATATATAATTGCCAATAATACATAGTCCGGACATTGTATACGATTATATTTATTACTTTTATTTTTTAATATTGATAAAATAAAAGTTAAAGTTTGTAAATACAGTAATAGAATTAAAAAAGTAAAAAGGAAAAAAAAAAACTCTGGTTTAAAATTTTTCTAGAAAAAATCTCCAGTTAAATTTTTTGACGCGCTTGAATTATATGATCCGATTCAATCTAAATATGGAGCATTAAATAAAAGAATATAAATAAAACAAATAGAAAGCTTATTAGTTTATTTTTATATGCTAATATTGTTTGTAATGAATTTACCGTTTTATTATTAACATTCTCTCTTAGACTGATCATAGCTGCTTCTCGTAATAAATTATCCAATTGGGCACCTAAAGTATATATATAAGTAATTATCAAAAAATAAAAGTGATTTTATCAAAATATTAATAAGGTTTTTCAATAATTTTTTATCATATTTATTTTAATTTACCAGACCAGCCAGCTGTGCCCTTTGCAATCTCAATTAATTGTTCGTCGTTCATATTTAATGGCATTTTTTTCCCTAAACCTTTCAATATATCAAATCGTTGCTATACAAACATATATATATATATATATATATATAGGTAAATAAAATTTTCTTAGCACTTTTTTTATTATTATTGTTATTATTATTATTATTACATTTTCATTAGGTAATGTTAATTGAATATGTTCATCAAATCTTCCAGGTCTTAAAACAGCTTCATCAATAACTTCTGGTCTATTAGTAGCTATATAAGTTTTTTAATATAGAATGATAAATATAGTAAATATAATTTAACTATGTATATATATATATATATATATATATTGAAAGGGTAAAATAAATCATTATTATTTTATAATAATTACCAGCTACTACAAGAACATCCAGTTGAACTTGTCGATTTTTTGTCAATAAGCCATCCATTTCTGTTAAAAAGCTGGTAACGATACGATCACTTGTGTTTTCAGAACTAGAACTAGTACCTCGTTTTGGTAAGAGCATATCGATTTGATCTATAAATAATATACATGGTGAATTGGATCTTGCCTGATGAAATAGTGTGGATATATTTTTTTCTGATTCACCAATAACTTTGGATCTTAATTGAGTACTCTAAAAATAAATAAAAAAGTGAATTTATCATCTTTACAATATTATATTATTGCTATTTTTTTGGATTAAATAATATTATTCTTATTACATCAACAAAAATATAATTAATATCCGCTTCATAGGCTAATGCACTACAAATCATGGTTTTGCCAGTACCAGTTTGTCCATGCAATAATATACCACGAGGAGGTGTTATGCCTAACTGAGTATACCGTTCTGGATGATGGAATGGATGAATGACAGATGTCTATTAAAGTTATAAATAAAAGAAATAATAATAATAATAATAATAAAAAATAAAATGATTTTAGTTTTTATTTTAATTTCATTATATATATATATATATATTATGAATAACATGTTCTATGCATAGTTACTTTAATGTCTTCGATAATATTATCAATACCAAATATATCAGAAAATTTAACGACAGGTATATTACTTGCGTATGCGTTCATATCGGAAGGACGAACTATTTTTAATGCATTTTCGATATGGCTCCGCGTTATATTTACATTCTATTTTATAATTATTAAAGTTAAACATCTTCACTATCATTACAGATGCTTATATATAATACCATATATTTTTATATTAATTTATCAAATACATGCATATATTGAATTATATATTACCTTTGAGTTATTGTCTAGTTGTTGTTCTCTAACTAATTGCAGTATTATTTGAGAGCATAAACTTTGTAAATCGCTAGGAACAAAACCATGTGTTTTATGAGCTAGTTGTTTTAAAATGAATTCTTTTTCATCACGAACAAATGGTAACTCTATCAATACATATATGCAAATATATATAAACAAATAGTTTATCATTAATAAAAAACACAATTTATGTTTATATACATTAATAGATATAATATAATAATGGTAATCAATTAAACCTACTTTTGGTCAATATTTCTAATATGGAATACCTTTGAGAAGGTAGTTTTACAACTAATTCAAATCGATGATCTAATCTACCAGAACGTAATACACAGGGGTCAATGGCATGCAAGCGATTTGTTATTCCAATAATGAATAAGTGGGGTGATAATTGATCAATACAACTTAATAATGTTGATAATATTCGAGTATCTAATCCGCTTTTATTTTTTGTTAGTTTTGGTGCAACCATATCTAATTCATCAACAATAATTAATGCTAAATCATTTTCATTTTTTGCTTTTTCAAAAAAAGTTTTTAGTTTCTTTTCAGATAATCCTTCCTCTAATTAATATATATATATATATATATATATATATATATATTAATAGAAGAAATAATAATTATTTAGATTTCATACCCTTTATATCAAAATAATTATTTTTATATAAATATATTTACCAGTTTGAAATATATCAGGTCCATTTATAACGTAGTATGATAATTGTGACGTTTCTAACAAAATAAAATAAAATAAAATAAAATAAAAGTAACAAGATTATAATTACAGTCAACCATTCTTTTTTTACATAAATTATTTATTAGAACTAAAAACAAATCATTTCATTTTATATATAATTCATTACTTGCAATGGTCATAGCTAATTCTGTTTTTCCAGTACCAGGTTTACCATGAAGTAAGATCCCTTTCGAAGTTTGTGTTGTATATTGATTATTACTGCTATTAATGGTTTTCCATACATTCAATTTATTAATTATTTGTATTATAATATCTTCATATCCACCAACTTTTGAAGTGATATTATTTATCCATTCAGAATTTGACATATTTTTTTATTAATAAAAATGAAAGAGTGTAAGGAGAGAAATATAACGGTTTTTTAGTTTTGGCAAGTTTTTTTAGCGGGCAAACTCCGCGCAAAAAAAAAGTAAAGTCGCCAAAAAATTTCCTCTCTTTTTCGCTCTTTTTCTTTCAGTGTTTTTTTTACCATATAGATTCTTTTTATATTTATACCTATTTTTTTGATATTCATTTTAAACAATAAATATAATGTAATAGTTTTTTTATATTACTAAACTAAAAGCCAAATAAATTTATTAATGATTTCTCTTTTTCTTTTTTTAATAGTAAACTAATATATATTTATATACGTATATATAATAACGATATGAATGGATCACAAACTAATAATAATCCTACCATTCCTACAACACGTAAACCAACTTCTGTCCGACCAACAAGGGCCTCACTAGCTCGTGCCAATATTATACAAGCAAAACGGCAACAACAACAATTGGATTCCACTTTACCACAAAGAAACTCATTAACAAGATCTAATTCATTAAATACTTTAAATAATAATAATAATAATAATAAACCTAATCATAAGCGTTCATCTATAATATCAGCAAATTCACAATCTTCACTTTCATCTTCTACTTCTTCACCGTCTACTCCATCCTCAACAAATCGATTAATTAAATCTACAAACTCTGTATCTAATATAAGAGTTAAGTCTAAAACAACTACCACCACAACCACTAATTCTACACCTGTAAAACGTAAATCTGTAACAACAAAGGAATCATTAAAAAAAAGGCCAGCATGGGATATGAGGGTAAGATATAATGAAATAATAGAATACAGTAGTATAAAATAATGCAAATACAATAATATCAAATTATACATTATATATATAAATATATTCTATTTATTTTTTCTATTATAGGGGAAAATTAGTGATTTAGAAGCTCAGCTGGAAAAAAGTAATGATAAGTTAAAAGGCTTATATCAATTCAGGGACGAGTTACAAGTACTAAAGGAAGATAAAGAGTCTGAACGTAAAGAAGCTATCCAACGTGCTGTCACACTGAAAGCTGAGTTACAGGTTAGTTAATAAAGATTAGAAATAAAGAATAAAAATAAATGACTAATCTATTTTTTTTTTAATATTTATTTTTATTCTCTTTATCTATTTTATTAGCAACTTGAAAAGGATCATTTACAAGAAGTGGAAAATATAAACTCACAGCAAAGGATACATTATCAAGAGCTAGAAGATAAACAATTAATATATAAAAGAAGGGTGACAACTATTGAAATAGAGCTTGAAGATGCCAATCGTAGATATAAAGATGCTGAAAAAAAATCAACCAATGTGATGCAGGAACATCAAATGTTAGAGGTAAGGTGGTTAAAAAAAAGACAATAAAGAGAAAGAAAACAAAAGAAAACGAAAGAAAAAAATACTAAGTTTATTAGTAATCTATAAATTAATATAAATTATTATTAATTTGTTTATTGTAGAATAAGCTTCGACAAATGAAAACACAAACAATAAATATTGAAGAAGAACTAAAAAGGATAGATACAAAATTGGAGGTAAACTAACTCAAACACTTATTTAAAAAGCATTTAAAATTCCGCACATTATATTTTGGACAATGATCCATTTCTAAATTTTTATATTCTATTTCTTTTTTTATTTCTATTTTTCCCTTTGTGTAGCGTTTTAGTGGGACATTAGCTGATCGAGAACGTGATATTGCTAAACAAGAAAAAATATTAGCTAAAGAGCAACCAGCCACGGAATCCGCCGAAAGGAAATTACAAGAAGCAGAGAGTCATAGAAAGAAATTACAATCCGTCATTAAAGAACTTGAATAATAAAACAACAAACATTACACTATTGTTTTGTTTCACTTTTATATTTATATATATATTTTACACCGTTGATCTCTATAGTTTTATTGGTTCCATTATATATTTTTTATTTATTTATTTATCATTATTTTATGTTCTTTTTTGGAATCCGAACTCCTCCATTTCCTTCCTTCTTTCCTTTTCTTTTTCCTTTTTTTATATCCATTTTATTAATAATTTAACCTTTGTCCACTATCTCTCCGGAAATTGCTTATATATCAAAATGGAAATCACCAGCTATATAGTTGAACCCTGGCAAAAGTTTATCCTTTTTGTAACTCTTATCCTCGTTAAAAATTTCAACACTAGCTGGACCACAAAGTCCATTTATTTGTAGATCTAAATTAACTCCGCCCTTTTCCCCTTATTTTCATATATAAATTGACCCAACCATAAAAAAAAACTTTTTTTTTTTTACTTCTTTTCCTTTTCTTTTTAATTTTTTTATTTATATATTTTTATTTTTACTTTTATTTTGCATGCTTTAAAAAAATTTATGATATGACAGCTGTATCATCGACAACCGTAGATTATTTTAATCAACAAGAGCAACAACAACATCAACAACAGCAGCAATCTAATAATACTGAAAAACCATCAACTTCAATAAGAGAATGCCTTTTATTTCCAACTTATGCGTATCGGAATCCTGAAGGTAAAAAAAATTAATAATACTAGGAATAATAAGAATAATATTACCAAATAAAATTGATGAAAAGAAAAAAACCCCATGATAATCTAAATGAACCTTCTTTTTTGTTTTATTTTTTACTCTTGTTATGTATATTTGTGTTCACATTGATTTTTATGATTAGAGTCATCGGAATGGATAATTCGTACAAAAGGATGGGCACTTTCTCATAATCGTTCTGGAGCAAAACAAAAATTAATGACTAGTATGTTAATTTTTTTTAAAAAAAAAAAGAAAAAAAAGAAAAAAAAATATCATCATTTATTTATTTATTTGTTTACATGGTACTTATTATATATATTATTATTATTATTATTATTATTTTCTTTTTTCTCTTTTTTTGTTTGTTTGAAGGTCTTACAAAAGGGGTAGTTGGACAAAATAATTCAGGTGATCAAACAATATTTGAAGAACGATTTAAATATTTCCTTGCCAAAAATAAACGCAATAAACAATTCATCATTCAACCAATTGGAACAACAAGTTTACCTTCTGATTCATGGACATCATTAAGAAGAGATTCAAATGGATCTACCGATTCAGGTTTTCAATCAGCTACGACTTCTTCCTCTTCATCAAAAGACGATTATTTTTTTTGGAATTTTAATGATGATTTTAATTTTAACGATAATAACAATGAAATGAACAACAATATGAACAATAACAACAATAATAATATATTTATCATGGAAAGACCAGCCAACCCTTTATCAAGTGTTTTAAGTGGCAGAAGAAGTTTACAATCCAATACTTCCATTTCTTCCAGTCTCTCCTCATCATCTGACACTAATCAACAACAACAAAACAATAATCAACTTTATCAAAATGATGAAGTAGACGATGGAGATGATGAAGATGACGAAGATGAAGATGAAGATGAAGATGATCAATTACCATCTAATGAATATTATTTGACAACATCCCCCTCAGCTTATAGTTCGCCATCTATTATTACAACTGTTTCTAAACCTTCTTTATTAAATTATCCATCTTTTAAAAGCATTCGTTCAACAACCTCTAACCTATCTACAACCAATACAACTACCACTTTAAATAATAATAATTATAACCATGGAACTTTATTTAAATCAGAAAGTAATGGGTTTTTCACTGGTATTACCAAATTCAGCCATGATCAAGTCTTACAATGGGCAAAAGAACAAGATTGTTGCGATTCAAGATTACTCAAATTACAAGCGATTGAAAACAAAGGCGATCATAGTTTTCCTATTAGTCAAGGAATTGTAAATCTAATTGAGCCAACTGGAATTAGTATTATCTCTGATATTGACGATACTATTAAAGAAACACAGATTTTACATGGTGCACGTACTGTTTTACAAAATACATTTTTTAATGAAACCAATGATATCCCTGGTATGGCAGAAGCTTATACGAAATGGTACATCCAAGGTGCTTCCTTTCATTACGTCTCCAATAGCCCCTTCCAATTATTACCGTTTTTACAACAATTTTTAAACACAAGCCAATTCCCACCTGGTAGTATGCATTTAAGATTAGATGGCAGTTTATTAGCAAGATTAATTGAAATTCCTGGCCGTGCCAAACGAGATGCTATTTTATCCATCATGAATGATTTTCCTCGACGTCAATTTGTTTTAGTGGGTGATTCTGGTGAAATCGATTTAGAAATTTATACAAAAATTGCTTTGGAACACCCTGATCGCATTTTAAAAATATTTATTCACGACATTACTACCAAATATGCTCATTATAAACAACAGAAAAAATTACAAGCTACTTTAACTACCTCTTCATCAACTACTACCTATTCTTCTTCCACTATTAATAATAATAATAATGGTCTTTCATTATCATCCTTATTTCAAACATCAACTACTTCAAAACGTAAAACATCTTTATCTATATCAACCTCTCTTCAGCAAGATCAAGATAATCAACTTTCCAATTCAATGGATGATTTATTTTCCATCACTCGTTCCATAACAAACGGTAGTAGTAGTAGTTCTTCGCCTCTATCTTCTTCATCTTCTTCTATAAAGGCATCGTCCTTATTAGAAATGGCTTCCTCCATCTCTTCTTCTTCTTTGCTTGGTTTAGGAAGAGGTAGAACCAAAACTTTAGCTGACCTTGTCATCGAACCATCCACATCCACATCTTCGTCCACTTCATCCATCAATAATAATAACAATGATGATGTCCCCCCTTCTCAACAATGTGCTCAACTCTATGATCGGGTCAAAAAAGCTCAAGACCAATTGCCTAGCCATATTGAAATCGTTTTATTCCAACATGCCGATGAACTAAGAGATGATCTTACTATTCAAGATGCTTTATGGCAACACTGGGATGACCAATGTTAAATTCAAAAAAAAAAATACCTTATGATCTTTTATATATACTTTATTTTATTTTCATGTTATTCTATGTATGTTTTTTATTTATTTATTTATTTATTTTAGCATTTATTTTTAAAAAAAATTATCTCATACCTTTCCTAAAATGGACATATATTCCCAATCCTTTTTATATTTTTATATTTACTTATTATATAGACTTATATTAATTATTTACTACTATTATCTACTATTATTTCTACCTTATATACATATATAATCCGTATTTTATATTTTAACTTTTATTTTTTTATTGTGTATTTTTTTAAAAAATAATAATATTTTAATACTACGTATATAGAAAATTTATATTTATCATTACTTTAATAATTATAGCTTATAATACATTATATTAAAAATTAAATCATAAGAAAAATAAAAAATTATAATATTATGGTTAAAAAAAATGTGATATAAAAATGTTATAAAAATTTAGTGATGAATGATCATGGGATAAAGGAGAATTGAGAAAAATAAGAGCTTGATAACTAATTTAGATCATCCGATAAAACCTTTTTTTATTTATTCCACATGGTTTTAATCATTTTCCAGACTGATTTTAATGATGATCTATATATATTATGAAAATTTGAAAAAAAAAATTTTTTATTAATAAAGTTAGAGTCATGCTTTTTTTTTTTTTTTTCATTCCTTCACTTTTTTATTTCCTTTTTATTATTATTATTATAGTTATTTTCATTACCTTTTAGCAGGGAGCATTGGATACTTTTGGAACGATAATGGTCAGTGATGTTCAATATGATATAAAAAATAATAAAAAAGGGTTATATTTATATTTACATATTTTTATTTTATTTTTAAATTTTACCTGTAGTTTTGGTACTGGCTTAATAGGTTCGCCATATAAAAAGCATCGAAAGACATAGCTTGAAAAATAATGAGAACTTAATCTTTTCCATAATAACATATACTGAAAAAATATAGCGCTAAAAGGAATAGGTGTATTCTAAACAATAAAAATAAAAAACAAATATTAATATAATCGATCATAGGAAACGGACTTTTGTAATGTATATATTATTATTTGCATGAAACAAACCTTAATATGGAAATAGGCTCCTTTAGGTAGTTCATTCTTCTTTTCATTGGGTAATTGAAACCTTACTGATTTTTTTCGTGTTTTTGGCTTTTTCAAAGTTTCCCATGTATGTCGAATCCAGTGATATTTGTATAAATAAGTATCATGCTGAAATAAATCAAACCTTAACCCACCTAAAATATAAGTGTGGTTTATATAAATATAAAATAAAAAAAAAAAAATAGGTAGGTTAATATTTAAAAAAATATATAATCATTTTATTTATAAATATTACCGGGTACACGATCCGGGTCTTTTATTCTTAACATGATTGCAAATAGAGGAAAGTGATTGAAAAAGGCTAATAAGGTTTCCATAATAGCTTGTAAAAAGATGATAGATACACGACTCTATATTGTATATAATTATATTAGTGTTATGAAAAAGTAGAAAATAATACGAATATATAAATATATGGATATATAAATATATAAAGTTATTTATATTCTTTTTTATTTATTTATTTTATTTTTACTCGTTACCAAAGCAAAAGTCAAATAATAAATAAGAACCGTTGGAAATAAAAAAGCCAATAAAGTAAATAAACAAGTTCCCAAAAGAAGTTGATCCAGATCATAATCGCAATTATCAATTCGTTGCCTTAACATATTTCTTTTTTTGCCTCGAAATAAAGTGAATAAAGCATATAGAGAGATTAATTGCCAATTAAATATTCTTGCTGCCACCATATAAAAACAATAAATATGCATTGTTAAAAAGGCCAACATATCAGATAAAAGTGAAATAATCATTGATACGCCAAATATACCACAACAACCAATAAAATATAATATATGACTTGTCCAAGGTTGTATTATCCACATACATTCTTTTAAAAAAGAAAAATGATTATAATAGATAGTTTTAATTAATATAGGTGTACAAATATGCATGATCTTTTCTTTCTTTTTCCATCGGATTGTATATATTTTACCTCTCCATAAATGAATGAGCCATAAAAACAATTCACTTAAAAAGGTACCTAATTCTTGATTCAGCTTTAAACCTGCAGGCGTTTTTAAGAACCACAACATCATTGATTGTAATGAATCTACTGTATAAGTCTAATTAAAATAATAATAGTAATAATAATAATAATAATAAATAAAATAGAATAAAGGCAAAAATTAAATATAGTATGCCAAAATCATATATAGTATATCATAGCATTAATATTTTTTTAAAGAAAAAAATAAAAAAAATCCATTACAATCATTTTTATTATTAGTATCTTTTTTATAATAAAATAAATAAAAATAAAGTACCTTTAATATTTCATGTAGCTTTATAGATACCATTTCACAATTAGCTGTTAAAAACGAACCCAAAGCTACTCCAATAATAATATCATTGGCAACTAACCACATACTATTATAAAAACTATAAAATAATGATAGCGATAATTTTAAGATTAAATTAATTAAAAATAAATAAATAAATAAATAATAGTATATGATACTGTGTATTTAGTTATATATATACCTTATATAGTATGCTCTTGTTTCTGCAGTATTTGATCGATTATTTTTTCTTAACATCATATATTGCTTTGGCCAAAAATATAATTGCTGTAAACGTAAGTCAATCTGCTGACCTATAAAGTACGAGTATTTATTAAAAGTATATAATGTATAAAATTAACCTTCCAAAATCTTTTTACAATTATTAATATTTTCTCTATTATTTCTTTATCACTCTCTCTCTCTCTTTTTTTTTACCAGCTGCAGATAAATCCTTGATAGCAACATTTAGTCTAGGTAATTTCCAACCTAGAATGTGTAAAGTGGCTTCAGAGAAAAAGAAGATCAAAAATAATATGCAATGACAAGGATTCATTATGAATGTTTGAAATAACCAAGAAATAAAGATTCTATAAACGTACTGATACATAAAATGATACAATCGCTTAAATAAACGCATAAACGAAAATTGATGATGGTGATGTTGTTGAGCATGTGGATGAGTAGTAGAAGTATCTGTAGTAAAAGTAGAATATTTTTCAGAATAGATTAAATGAAGTCCACGTTCTAAATAATATGAAGAATTGATTTGTACTAGTATAAATGATAAATCATCAGAGGAATCATACATAATAAATGGTTTGCTGGATAATTCTCTTCCATTATGAATCACTTTTTCTATATTCTGTTTTGTCAATCGTTCTTGTTTTTGTTGTTGTTCGTTTTTAGTTTCATGTGTGGTGATTGTGGTCATCATGGTGGAGGATAAAGTAGTAATATCAAGGGTTAATGGTTCCAAAGCAAGAAACTGAAGTCGTTCTGGATTAGGTTGATCATAAAATACTATTTCATACGATAAGGTTATTTGTTTATTCATGATTATAGATCTATAACAAATATAAAAAAGAGAGAAAAAAGTATTATTAGTCCATTCAAAGTATAAATATGTGTTGATATTGTTTATATATATACCGTGGTTCTGGTACATATGCATCGTTTAACTGAATTTCTAACCAATCATCCATATCTGAGTAAAAATAAATAAATAAATAAATATAATTAATATAATTTATATAATCGTAACTATTATTGCTTTAACTGCATGTTTATATATATTTATATAAATACTCTTTTTTTTAATATATATATATATATATATATTTACCATTCTTTTGGTATTGACTTTCTGAAGTTACTAATTGGCCTAGTATAGTTGGTCTTACTTTACATACTCTATCAATCAAATCAAAGTTGGTGTTTTCGCTTGGCATACAAAACGATTGAACTAGTTGGTTTAAATCCTTCAACTATATATAACATGATATGATATATAATAAATAACAACTAATCAATTTAAATCCACAACATATGTTTATAAATTATATATTTTTATCGAATAATTTACGCTGATATCATGAATAATGGCAGCAACACATAAAGTAAAAGGAGTGTGATGCCAACCTATTAAATAACCTTCTTTAAGTTTTGGTTTATTAAGATGCGATGGCCAATATATTTTAAGAGCATGGGGCGAAGAGATCATATATAATTGTGTATTTACAAAATAAGGTATATATATATATATATTTATATATTATTGTTGTTTTAATTATTGTTATGTAGATATATCTAATCTATTTATTTATACGCGTATTATTTGTATTTTAATATTTATAATAAAAAAAAGTAAAAAAGAGAGAAGAGGGTAAGAAAATTTATTTTAATGTAAAATTTTTAAAACCCACTGGTTCCTTTTTTTTAAAAAAATCAAATTTTTCGTTGTTATTTTTTTTAATCCTTATTCCTTTTTTATATATAAATTTTTACTATGCTTTATTTATTTCAACGATATTATATAAAATGTACATATTCGATTATTAAACAACATAAACATTATTTTACAACTGAAACAAAAATAAAAACTATTACCACGACTATTAATTCAACTAATAATAATAGTAGCAAAATACTTAAAGATTCAATAGTGAAAAATATTGACACAAATGTACTTTCTTTAAAAACAGCAATAAAAAAGAAAGATGCCTCCTTAATATTTCATCAATGTTCAGGGAAAAGAAAAAAAGATGGCTTACCGTGTACAAGGAAAATAGCGGTTGATATAAATGAAGCACCTTTTAAAACATATTATTATTGTCATACTCATCGCCCTACTTCTTTATTAAAACGTAAAGACACTGCTTATTCACCTGCCACAGAAAAAATACTCTCCATTCAAACTCCACCTTTACATGATTGTTGGTCATGTAAGTTATAGTACAATCAGATCAAATATATATATATAAATATATATAAAATATTTATAATTTTTTATTTAAACGTATTATAGTATGGATTAAAGATCACATCACCAAAAAAAAAATGCGACAACGAATACAAAAAGAAATGCTTAAACCTATTTCCAAATATGATGAAGCTGGATATATTTATTGTTATATATTACAACAAGGACCCAAAGCCTCCACAAATAGTCATTGTTATTTTAAAATTGGTCGAGCCAAAAATCCAATTAAACGAATGATTCAAGTCGCACATCAATGCCATTATATACCTTCCTTATTAGACATTTTACCAAGTGGTCATTTTCATCCGAATAACAATAATAAAAAAAAAAGAAAAACTAAAATTACCAACGATGATAATGCCAATAATAACAATCAACAATATGATCAATCTATAGATGAAAAACGTATAATATCCTATTGTCCAATCTCTCATCGTGTAGAAAAATTAATTCATTTGGAATTGTCTTACTTATTTACACCAAACACATTTCAATGTACAGGTTGTGGCCAAAGTCATCGTGAATGGATTCGTGTTAAAAGGCCATTTATTCAAGATACCCAAGGAAATAAAGTATTGATGACAGATCATCAAGTTTATGTAGAAAAAATTAGACCGATTGTATTACATTGGATTCAGTATGGACTCGTTGTTTCATTAACCACTCAGCAACTCAACTCATCATCATTATCATCAGAATCGTTAGTTTCATTGTCAACATCATCAGAGTCAGAATCAGAATCAGAGTTAGAATTAGAACCAGAATTAGTATTAGTATTAGATTCAAAACCATAGAATTATAGAAAGAAATGGTATTTTTTTTTTTTGGATAAAAGTGTTTATTTATTAAAAAATCTAGACTATTTATAAAAAAGAAAAAGAAATACATTTTTTTTTTGTATGTTTTAAAAAGAATAAAGGATAAAATGAAGAAAATAAAAAAAAGGATATGTTTGTATAAAATAATTAAAAATGAAAAATGATATAGGTATTAATCTTCCTACCTAAAATAAATTAAAAGTACATGGGTGATATAAATTAAATATATGTAACAGTGTATATAGAAAATGATGAATTATAGTTAAAAAAATGAAATGAAAATAAAAAAAAAAAAGTATAAAACATGATAAATAAAAATAAGAGGGATGGAATTATATACATTTAAAAAGGAACCTAATTTTTTTACCCCCATGACATTAAAAAACCAATAGTATAAATATATATATATGAAAAAGAAAAAAATTATATACATATATCAATATATATATATAATTTTTTTTAAGCAGTAGTAGTTTTGATGGGTACATCAGTATCATCAGCAGTAGCAGATCCGGCATTAAGAACAGCAGGTTGTTCAAGGTAATCAGCATTAGAAGTAGAAGTAGAAGCACTGGGTAATAATTTCATTTTAAGACGATCTTTGACTTCCATCCACATTAATTGACGTTCACGACTAACACCACCCAACACCGAAGAATTTTCTTGAGCACGACGTAATAAATAAGGAATCACTTCATCAATCATACCATAAGGTAAATATTTATAAATGGAATAACCATGATTGCCTAAAGTATAAGAGATTTGGTCTTGCATACCGAATAATTGACCAAAGTGAACCACACCAGCTTTTGGAGAGACACCATATTGTTCCATGGCTTGAACGGTTTGAACAATAGAATCACGGTTATGACTAGCTACCATAAAAACAATAGGTGATGTAGAAGAAGTCAAAGCTTTATCTGTGGTTAATTGATGAGCGTGTAATTGAGATAAAAGGAAGGTGACACCGCCATTAAAGGATGCGTGAGTATCTTCTATAGTATCATGAATGGGAGATGGATAACCTAATTCTTGAGCTCTCTGTATAAAATAAAATAAAATAAAATAAAATAAAATAAATAATAGATGGATTAGTTAGTTATGTATATATATTCCGAAAATAGATATTCCTAATTATTTTATCTTTTTTTCTTTTTTCTCTTCTCTTATTTAACCTCGGAACAAATGAAATTTCGTTATTTTTTTTTAGTTACACTAAACCCAAACCTTAACGTAAAAAAAAAAAAAAACAATCCACGCATACAAATATATACACAAAAGGTGTTATTTTAAAACCTTATTGTATATATTTGAGCATACATCTATAAAAAAAAATAATTACCTTTCTTTCTGAAACCATATAAGCACCACGGACCAATTTGGCAGCAAAAGCAATATTGTTACGTTTTGCAAATTCCACATCTCTTTCTAATTTAGCACGAGCGGCTTTAGTATACATTTGATCTAAAATAAAATATATATATAAATAAAATATAATTAATTAATATTTATCTTTTTTTTTTTTTAAATTAAAATATATATATATATATATATTTATATATCTCTATTCCCGAATATAAAATATATATTTTATTTTTTTATTTATTTATTATTTGTTGCGATTAGAATTTTTTTTTTTTTTATATATATATAAAAACTTACAAGTATTATAAACAGTAGGAGCATGATCAAGTTCATCACGACGATTATATTTTTGTTGTAAATTTAAAGCAACATGATCAATAGCTTCTTGGAAATAAGATTGTTCAGCATCAACCATAATACCTACACCAAGACGATGAGCCAAAGTACAAACTTGTTCTAAACGAGTAACCATACGATCATAAGCTTGTAATTCATCACGAGTTAAAAGACATTTATCTTCGGATACGGTTTCATCGGTAGACCACCAAATATCACGATTAGGGGATTGTAAATTAAAGAATTGAGAAAAGGTGAGAACATCTAAATGAGGTTGATGTTCATGCATATACTTGATCATACTTTCTCTTTGTTCTTGTTGTTGTTCATTAGCGGGAGGAGGTAAAACTTGTTGAACGACATCTTTTAAAGCCTGAGTGCCGACCAAACCATCGACTTGATGAGCTTGGAAGATTTGTTCCATTTTGGTGATGGCGTTATTTAATCTTAATAACAACTCGGGAGGGGCAAAAGCAGTAACCTTGATAGCAGCGAAGGCATTGTTAACTAAATCATTACCACCACGGGAAGCGGTTTTAATAGAATGTTCGGTCATGGCGACGATAACATCAGCACTTTGTTCTTGACGCCACCATTTTCCGAGAGGTTGAGACAATTCATCGTATAATTGAGGAACGTCAGTTTGTTCTAAATGTAAATCGGCTTCGATACTAAGATCCAAGATGCAATTAATACCGGAGGCAGCCAATTTGTCCATGGTTTGAATGCATTCTTCGGGTGTTTCCCCACCACAGAACTGTTTAAAGAAGGTTTGTTTGACAAATTCATAAACGATGCGTTCTAAATGGCATTTTTCTGATAAAGAAATCACATAGGGAGCCATATCCACTAATAAAGAGAATGTACATAACTTGTAAACGAACAGGCCTAACAACAACTCTTGGGTGCTACGAGCACTAACGGCAGTACGACTGCCATCATCTAATAAATCTTGGATAGTAGCTTTGGCAAGAGTTTGATGATAAGGAGAAGAAGCAGAAGAGGTAAGTAAAGACGGAGATTGGGAGGATTCAGCTTCTACGGTTGTTTTAGGGTAATAAAAGTATGTACCGGCAGTCAAAAGAGAAATCCCACCAAGGATACCAACACCTTTTATAGAAGGAAATGCTTTTAATTTGGAAGAGGTATGAAGTCCATTACATGGTGAGGAATAAGGAGCTAAAAAAGGTGATGGTTTAAGTATATTACTAGTTGGTCTTAATCTTCTTGTTGCAGTTGTACGTAATAAGGAAGAGGTTTTGTACATTACACACTTGTAAAAATAATAATTTTTTATATGATAAATTGCTTATATAATTAAGATGGGAAGTTTTTTTTTTTTTTATACTCAAAAAAAAAAAAGAAGTAAGAATTAATATATTAAAAAAAAACACACGTAAAAAATAAAAATATGCAACACCGATCGAGCAGTTAATATATATTTATTTTATATAGAAAACTATAATAATTATTGTTATTATTATAAAGAAAAGAAAAGAAAAGAAAAGAAAAGAAAAGAAAAGAAAAAAAAAAAAAGAGTTAAAAAAAAAATTAGGAATTTATAAAAAAAAAAAAATTGATTTCAGAAAAAAAGGAAAGTATAGGACGAATCGGGGGTTTATAGTATACTAGTTTTTCTCTGAGTAAAAAAGTGACGGGGAAGTACGAAAATAAAAAAATTTTTTAAGTTTGAACATGAAAGAAAAAAAAAAAAGGGACGATCCCTCCATCATTATTATTGTATTTATTAGATAAAAAGGTTCGTTTTTAAATCATTTACATAACATTAGTGTACTTGAAAATAAAGATTATCCTTATTTATTAATGTAACAGTAAGCTATAAAGTAAAACATAATAAAAAGAAAAGATAAAATGGATTTTTTTATTATTATTATATTAAAATGAAAATCAATTTTTTTAGATAAAAAAATAAAAAATAAAAAATTTAGGATGGAATAGGGTAAAATTATAACAAATGTATCATCTCAAAATGGCAATTTTCCCACAATGAAACCAATCAGCTTTCAGTATTTTTTAAATATTAAAAATGCGCTTGCTTAAGGTTTTTTGACAAGAGAAGAAGCATGAAGAAATGTGAGAACCTTATCTAATAATAAAATGGTATATATATATATAAAAAAAACGTTTTTTGTGTGACCATCTTTGAATAATCTACAAACAACGCATTCCTCTTTCTCGCTCTCTCTCTCTCTCCCTTTTTTTCCCTTTTTTTCCTTTCTTTTCTTTTTTTTTGCACATCTCATTTAATAGAAAATAGAAAGCATTACCACTAAGAAAGTGGCTTATCTAGCCTAATTTCAATGGGTATTTTCATTTAGAAATAATACATATGCTTTTTTTATAATCTAAAAAATGGTAGTCGTTTACCATAATGATAAGCTAAACGTCATATACATCATCATCTCCCTTCTTTTTGTATGAACTATATAGTATAGTGTTTGTTTCGTATTGATAGGTTTCATCAGTATTAAATCATTGTTATTATATCATTTGATACTTTTAAACTTAAAAGGATCATGCAAAAAAAAAGGTAGAAATGAAAAATAAGTTTCACTTTTTTAACTTTCTTTTTCCATATATGTTTTCTTATTTCATTGTTTTTTATGCTTTATTATTTATTTGTAGTGATTCATATATAACATTCTTAATCATTAAATATATTTATATTATTTATTATTTATTATTTATTTATTATCATATTATTTACTTGGTTACTATTATAAGGTTTTATTCTAATATTTACTAATTTAAAAAAGCCCACAGATCATCGAGTTTTTTCGTGATATAAAATAAAAAAAAATTCCCCCATCAACTATTCGAGTTCCGTCAATCTGATGACTTTTTTTTTTTTTTTCTATCAATTAAAATGGACATATCTCCCATTTTATCTTTGATAATAAAAAATAATAATAATATCTGTATTGCTATCTTATCCTTTTTTATTCTGGAAAATGTAGACTTTATTATTAAATATTGTATGTGCGTAATCTACTATCTATCTATATATATATATATATATATATATATATATATATATACATTATAAATAATGATAGCCATGGTATGGTCAACGGTAATAGGTTCGGGATAATTTTTTTTTCTAGGATTATTATTTTTGCGCCCAATCATCTTTTTTTTTTTTAAAAAAAAAAAAAACACTCAACAATTCTATCCATAGCTAACCCTTCCAAGATTTCATTTTAGAAATAAATATATATGCACTTGCAATTAAGAAAAAAATTGTATATGAATTAATAAAAACATTGGAGCAGGGTTGCATGATGAAAAATTTTTAGAAGTGGTTCATTTTTATACTTGCTATAGCTCGGTAGTGCCTGCATATGGATTGGTAATAAAAAAAAAAACTAAAGCAAGATTACTTGATACAAAATCAAAATAAAAAAAAGGAACATGATAAAAAAATATACATTTTTTTTCAGGAATGGAAAATTATTATACACATGTTATGACTTGAACTATAATCATGAATATGTATAAAAAAAAGTACTACCTATAGTAAAGAAATATCAATGTAATAAACAGAAAAAGCTCACTTTTACCGCGTAAAAAAAAATATATTGATTGCATTGAACAAAATCACGTGATTATGACTGTGGATAAAAAGCGCTAATCATCTTGGATAAGAAGAGTTAATTCTCCTGAATATTAAAGGATCAACAACATGAATCAATAAAAGCCAGCTATCCTGGTTAAAAAAAACCATCATTATGAATAAAAGAAAATTTATTCTTAACAACAAAAAAAAAACAGAGTGAAAGAGCTTGGTCAATTGCTCAAACATAATTTGCTATCATAAAATAATAAAAAAGGGCCATCGGCAAGGCAAATCAACAAGTATCATTCAAATAAATATTTTAAATAAAACTAGGCTTACTTACTGAATGAGCTGTAAGGTTGAATCTAGGAACTTGGGTAAATATGCTTGATACATCTCGTGCAATTCTATCTTCCGTTTAGGATAGTATGAGAAGCCAATCTGTTTGCAATTAATACTTTTATACACTGTGCCAACTGCGTTGAATTTAATAACCCCCCGTATAGGTCCCTAACCATTCGGTGAGTATAATATTAAATCTATAAAACTGCCAAGTAAGAAAAAAAAAACTAAAGGACGCAAAGACCCTTAATGTAAATGGTGAAAACACCAGTAAATAAAAAAATAAAGTCCAAATATCCCTTTTTATTTTTTCAAATATATACATGTACGTACCATTAGAGAAACAATTGTCAGGAATAATCAATTACTACCACCAAAAATAACTAATGAAAGATCGATATCAGCAAATAGGAAATGCAAATCCAAGGAAAAATTGATAAAAAGGAAGCTTCTAGAAATTTAAAAAGATTAGTCAAAATTGATATATAAATCTAGATTAGCTACATTATATAACTTAAAATATATTTTTATAGACGAAATAACAATATATTATTTTAGCATAAAAAAAAAAAAGCTCTTAATTACCAATAAACAAATAAAAAAAAACACGTCCAGAGGTATTATAGTACAAGCTATGGCCAAATAAATCTCTTTTATTAATTTGAATATATATATATATATACATATGCATATATACATACATAAGAAAAATAATAACTTTTATAATAAAAGTAATAATATTAAATAAATAAAATATAATTTATTTATTTTTTTTTTTTTTCTATTACTTTCTTTAGTGAACTAGTTAGAATATGCCAGGGACTATCCCCCAAATAATTACAAATGCAATAAGCATAGATAAAAAAAATAATCTTTAAAACAATTTATTTATGATAATAATAATTATATTAATAATATACAGTATTTTTAAAACAAAATTAGATACATACATATATATATATATATATATGCTAATCCAATTTTTTCTTTTTTTTTTTAAAAAAAAACAACAAAGAATTAGATTTCCTTATAGGTAATGAATAATAGAAATAGTAAGGGAATATAGGTGGAGTGGGGAGAGAAAGAGGGGGGTATGTTATTATATATGAACGGATAACCAGGGATGCGATTGTATATATAACGTATCAAGATAAGCTTGATTTTCCATTTCTTTTAAATAATATGATTTCATAACTTGACGCTGAAAAGCTAAAGTCTCTAATTTGGATTTAATTGGTTTAATAGGCGGTGAAGATGAAGGATAATAATTATTATTAGGTGATGGTGAAAATGATGATTTGGAAATAATTTCGTTCAAGGTGGTTTCCCAAAAGAATTGGTCATCTAATTTTATTTCTTCCAACTGATATTTTCTACCATTTTTATGATCCTCTTTATGATCCATTTTTTATTTTTTAATTAATAATCGTAAAACTATTAGTATACTATTATTATTATTACTAATATTATTATTATTATTATTATTATTATTATTATTATTATTATTATTATTTTACCTATAATTATATCTTTTTGTTGGTTTACTTTTGGTGGATGTTTATTTTTCTTTTTTTTCCTAAATACACAAGTGATTTTAGTGATTATTTAAGGCTTTTTTTTTTTTTTTTTTATTAGGTATATTCTACTTTCAATTCTTCCAAAAAATTCATTCAATTCCGATATATATATATTTTTCATACGTACCGAAAATAAGGGTAAATAGGTGATTTTATATCTTTTTTTTTTGTAAAATAAGACTTCCAATCGTGAATAAAAATCAAAGGTAATTTCATTATGATAATCTTTTTTTTTTTTAAAAAAAAAAAAAAACAAGTAAAGAATGAAAAAAAAGGAAAAAGTAAAAGAAAAAGGAAAGAAAAGGATCGGCTGCTTAGATGATATTTAATAATCGTTTTTTTTTAAAAAATATATATAATAATTGTACGTGGGTAATCAAATTTATATAAGGATCCGGAACCTTGATTCCGTTCATCTACATATTATTTTCTTATAATAGTAAAGTACAAGATTAAAAAAGAAACTCACTTTTTTTTGTTTATTTACTTTTTATCCCTTAACTTTTTATTTATTTATATAATCAAGTCATAATATACTAACATGATTATTATTATTAATTAGAATATTTTGTTACTATTCATATTTTATATGATGATTCTTTTATATAAAGAAAAGGCATTTTTTTCTAAAGATTATGAATTTAACCTTGTGCAACCCTCATGATTGAAGCATTCTAAAAAAAAAAAAAAAAATGATACGGATACGAAATGGGGTTATTTTTTTATAACGATGATATGCAAGTAAAAAAAAAAAGCTAGTTTATATTTATAAAAAAGGTAATAACTATAGCAACTCTGTACGTAGCACTTTCTTTATATATATATATATGTATTTTAAAATAAAAATAAAAATCTGTGTTGGGTATGGAATTTATTTTATTAATTTTCTATCATAACATGATTACCAAAACAAGTATCTAATTTAGATCCAAGTGATTTTAATTCATTAGAATAAACAGTTGAAGAATGAATATACTGTAACGTATCTTTTATTAAATGAAATAAGGCTTCATTGGGATGGTTATCTTCTTGTTTTTGTTCTTCAAAATTATTGTCATAAAAATAATAATCATCGTCATCAAGAAAAGTAGATAACGATGTAGTGGAGATGGATGAAGTGGATAAAGATGGTGTTAATGGTAATAAAGGGGAAGTAGACAACGTTGAAGATTCAGTAATAAATAATGATGCTGCAGTTATTGTTTTTGAAAAATAAACGGGTATCACTAAATAAGTGGGTGGTTCTATATTATTATTATTACTATTACAATTATTAGAAGGATTTAAAATGGTGGAATAATTAAACAAGTGATATAATTGAAATGAAGATATGGTCTGAAATTTTAAATGAAATCCTTGATTAAAACACCATTGTACACATATTATATTTCTTTTTTGTTTTTTTTTAAAATCAATAATAATTATAATATTCGTAGAATCCCGATAGTAATGATCATAAGTTATAGATGGTAATGTTGATTTGATTAATGCATTTTTTATTATCGTAGTAGTAGCAGTAGTAGTGATCGGATGGTAATGAATTAAACTTTCTTTTATTTCATTCAAGAGTTCTAAAAAGTCATATGGTCGATGATTATAATAACCTAAAAAATAAGTTGATGGTCCAATTAATGTGGTATTCATTCTTTTTTTTGTTGTTTTTGTTTATATATTTTTAATTAAAAAGAGAAGAAAAAAAAAAGGCATGATTATATTTAGTTTTTTATTAATATAACTTACAATATCAGGTTACAAAAAAAAAAAAAAAAAGAAAAATAGAAAACAGAGGGGTATCAAGACATAACCAATAGGAATGTATATGTTTCTTCAGAAACAATAATAAAAAAAATAATATAGTACGATAATATTTAATAGGACATTAATAATAATAAATTACTATATATATATATATATATTACAAAAGAGAGAAGGGGAAGGAGTGTATATAGATTTTTTTTAAAGATCAACTACTGATGAATCATTAGATGTAACAACCACTTGACCGTGGCTATTTAATATGACAGCACGTTCGGAAGAATTTGTTTTATTATTATTAGGAAAGTGTTGACCAATTACATCTGAATGATGGCGATGGGCACTTGCATAAACACCCAACCCAATATTTTTATAAGTTGAGGATCCCATCGAATTATTATTATTATTATTTGTTGCGTTATTAGTAGTAGTAGATGATGTAGTTGATGTAGATACTTTTTTAGGTTGGTCCATATGATTGTGATCATTATGACTATTTCTCTTGTTATTATTTTCTGCTGTAGATGGGGATGACCATAATGCATTAGGATACATAGTTAAAGACGATTGTTGATGATGAGAAGGGGATTTGCCTTGTTGCAATTGTAATTGCTGTTGTTGATACTGTTCTTGTAATGCCCATATTTCATCTTGTCTACCGGTTGATAATGTATATCCAAAATGAGGTTGGAGCTGTTGACTATATAATGGATTATTTGTAACTGATGTGTATAAAGCAGCTAAATCAACTGTTGGTGGCGGTGATGATGGGCGCGTCTTTTGCGTCAAAGAAGAGGGTGAAGCCGATGACGGTGTAGAATGAGGTAATATATTAGTTACAGGTGTAGAAGAAGAAGGTGATGGATTGTTACTATTATTATTATTATTATTATTATTATTATTATTATTTCTGTTATTATTATCATTGTTATCATTATTATTACTATTAGTGATGCTAGTTGAGGTTACATTGTTATTTTTTGAAATGGATAAAGTAGAAATGGTAGGCGATGTTGAAGTAGATGATGGTGCTGTTGTTGTTGTTGTTGCTGTTGATGATGATGATGTATATATATGATTTGTATTAAAAGCATTAGATAATATTTCCGCTGCACTTTGTTCTGCTCCTTCTAAATAATTATGTTGAGCATGATTACTATTATTATTATTATTATTATTATTATTATTATTGCTATTGTTGTTATTATTATCATTCATATATGACAATGGAGAGTGGGAAAGAGGTGAATTTACATTAATTGGCTTATTGAATAAATTGGCAGAAGTAATATTATGATGCTGTTGCTGATGATGACTATGGTTATTATTATTATTATTATTATTGCTATTAGGACGGGTTGTAGGTAAAAGAGAAATAGTTAAAGTAGATAACATTTTTTCTAATGAACGAGAGAAAGCATCCACACCATGAATGACTCTTGATTGTAATAAGGACCGTATTGAGCGTAAAGATCGCTGAAACATTAACCTTCCATGCTTAGCCATACGAAAGTGTTCATCAGCCTTGGATTGAATAATAGAATAACATTGAATTAAATGTACACGGATCGCCAGCATAAGAGATAAAGTGACCAGACGATAGGAAAATATAAAGTTAGTTTGGTCTGTTAGTGCACAGCCTAGTTGAGTAATATTGGTAGCTACAGTAGCACATCGTTGTAAAGTAATCGCTTCATTACTTTTATTTGGCTGATGATGATTGTTAATATTATTTAGTTTGAGAATATCCTGATGAAAACTATTATCATTTGCCAATAAAGATTTTACAAGTAATGTTAAATGTAATAAATTAAAAATAAGATGTAATTGAGCAACCATAGGATTATGTGGTGGGTGAGAGGGAATAGGTTGATATAAAGAAGAGACTGGTGAAGATAAAGAATCAGCAGTAGGCAAAGGAGTCCAATGCAAAGAAGCTGGTAATCTTTGTAAAAAAGATAACAATTGTTGATCTATATGCATAACAGATAGTGTATTTGTTGAAATTAACATAGATTCACCTAGCTGACTCAGTTGAATAAAAGCTAATAAATACTCCATTACGTTCTGTTCGTCGCGGTCCATCTGTATACCTTCCATATCTAAAGTTCTCGCCGTAGGTAAGTTCATGTTGATCATATCATTCGAATGCATTATCCAAGGTTGATTTGTACTCAAACTAATCCATTTATCCAAACAAAAACAGCACCAAATTACCCTTTGTTTTAATGCGTTTAATTTCGGGTCGTGATGGTAATTTCTATTTTGCTGAAGCTGATGAAGTCCCAAATCATAACACATTTTAAAAGCCATAGTACTATACATTGAAGATTGGCATGATGAATTCGCATACCCGTGACGATTGGATTCATACAATGATAAAAGACACAAGGCGATAATGGTGGTGAGATGAGGTTTATCTAAATAACTATCGATCATGGATTTAGCTACCTTGGCATATTCATCACTATCCGAAGACAAAGAAGTTGTACATTGAGCGGCATGAGCATACATGGTATTTAATAAAAAGGGTGTAATCATAGCATGTGAGGAAGGTTTATGGATTAAAGCAAAAAAAGTTTCCTTTGGTATGAGAGGCAAAAACTTGTATCGATGACGATAGTATAATGATATCAAGTGTTGATTGATAATGGGCGATTTCATATTTTGGTGTTGAAAATCATGTTGATGGTCATCCTCTTGAACTATTCTGTTCACTAAAAAAAAGGATAAAGGTGGAAATTCTGGTTGAGAGGCTGAGGTTGTAGTAGAAGTGGAGGAAGAAGATTGCCATGGCATTGTACCGTTACCATTACTACCATTATTGTTATTGTGATTATTATTATTATTATTATTATTATTAACCGGTGTTACTGGATATATTCCTTGTTCATCAAATTCGCAACCGGGCCATGTTTGACTGAGTGTATCTAGAGTGTGAGTCGTCGTTTCCATAGCCTGTTTTTCTTTCTTTATTAAAATTAAATCAATACTGTTTTCACCATTGTTACCATTATTTCCCTGAGTTGATATTAATTGGTCTTTATGCTGAGCTGTTAATGTAGGTGATAAAGGGTATGAGGGATTGATTGAGATAACTTCATTACTGACATCACCTGAAAATGAGCAAGGTCGCTGACGAGCTATTTCAGTTGTAATAAATAGTAATTAGTAGATAGTAAAAAATAAATAATAAATTAATTAATTAGTACATATCATTTGTTTGTGTTTATATATATTAACTATTATTTTTATCTTACCTTTGCACTAGAAAGAAAGGAAGCCAGAAAGATAATAAAAAAAAAACCAGTAATAAAATATAATATAAAAATAACGTGTGAATTAATTTTATAAAGGAAAAAATAAAATATATAAACAAATTCATAAAAATAATATTTAGCTTAAACTACCTGCATACAAACGGGCGCAATGCCATCACACTAAAGAATAATAGATAAGTAAAAGAAGAAGAATAGTAATTATAAAAGAAGAAATTTAACTGATTAGTACATTCAAATATATTAATATATTTAGTTATATAGAACAGTAATGCTTACTTTAATTTTCTTCACTCTGCAAGTATAACAAGCACGAGATACTTTCATTCTTTTTGGCTTATGAGCCGTAGGGTCCTGTGCTTTAATATTCATATATATATATGTATGTGTATATAATATTTTATTTTTACATATAATAAAAAAATAAAAGGAAAGAGAAAAGAAGAAGAAAAAAGTTCAATTTAAGAAAAAAAATCTTTTCAAAAAGGGTCCAGTAAAAAAAAAATAACTCAGCTATTACATAAGCCGCTGAGATTGGATATTTAAATATGTGTTCCCGAGGATAGTTTATATATAGAGATGGTAATGATGATCAAAGTACAGACTATTAAACTTGTGTACATTATTCAATAAATGACATTTTTACGATTTATATCTATATATTAATAGAAAAGCAAACAAAATACTTGATATAGAGCATAATATATATATATATATATATCGTATTTATTCTATTTATTATTAATATACATGATAAAAATAATAATATTACGTATTATAATTTGTGCAATATCCACGTATTATAAAATGATCCTTTTTCCAAAAAAAAAAAAACTTTTTTTCTCTTTCTCTTACATAATCTAGGATTTTCATTTATTTATATCAAAATCAAGTAAATATTGAGAGAAAGTGCTAATAATAATGAACCCTTAAAAAAACCAACATCCAATATTGTCAACAAATTTAGAAATATCACATGGTGAAACATCTATTTTTCTCTTTTTTTCAAAAATAAAGCTAGTTTTTAATAAATAAATTATTTATATAAAAAAGATTAACTAATAACTATAACTATTTAAGTGAATGAATATATAAGGGTATTTAACAAAGTAATTATATATTATAATAAATCTTTAGAAAAGAAAATTAAATAAAATAAATACGTAAAAAAATAAAAAGTAAATAATAATAATATTAGTTATATATATATAAGAATATATAAATATATATAGCAATAATAATAGTAATAATAATAGTAATTATAATAATAATAATAATAATATATACATATATATGTATATATATATATATGTATGTATGTATGTATGTAAAGTAAAAATACATAATAATATATAAAAATGCGTGTAATTATATGATAATTAAAGGTGTGTATGTGTATAAATATATATATATAAATAAAATAAAGCAATTATAATATTTTTTTTTCCTTTTCCTTTTTTTTCTTTTTTTTACATCTTTTCTAAACTATTCCTAGGACTACCTTTAGGACTTGGAGCTGTACTATTTGTTGATCTTTTAGAAAAATTGCTCATGGCTATAGAAGGAGAAGGAGTTCTTGATATAGATGTAAATCTATGTAAATCTGATGAAGAAGGAATATCACCGCCACTAACTGTAGTAGTAGAAGAAGAGCTATTTAGTATTGTGTTCATCGCACCACCGCTATAATTGATATAATCATCCTCATCGGATGTTTCATGAATAGTGAACCCAACTCTAGATCTTGATCTTGTCATAGATGTATTAGTTTGCACATCAGATATAATACTAGGAGAGCCTGTTCTTGCAATTAAACTGGACGAGCTATGAGTTCTGTTCGGTAACCCAACCGCTGAAGTAGATCCATTACGAAATCCATGAATCATATCATTATTGCTATTGTTGTTGTTGTTATTGTAGCCAGGTTGCATAATTTGTGATATATGATGACTATCTCCACTATATCTTTTCTTTTGCCAATATTTCATTGATATCATACTTGATGTTTTATTAGATATACCTAAGCTTCCATTCAGCTGTTGTTGCTGTTGTTGTGCCAACTGTTGGTCATAAATCGGTATTGTCATGTTATCCATACCAGTATTATTATTGATATTGCCGTTGTTGATATTACTCATGATGTGTTGATTATTCATTTCCAATTGTTCTAATCCATCATTACTTATACCAGCCATATCTATTTGATATATAGGTTCCGTAGAGGAGGAGGGCGCTAAATTATTATTACCTACCATAGAAGAACTACCAGATCGAAAAGGTATAATTCGTGATGTCCAATATTTTAAAAAGACCATTGGACTAATTGCTATATTTTTCATTAATCGGAAAGGACCAGCCAATAAGGATGACATTGAAGTTGATGTCGTAGTTGTTGCTGATACATTTCCTAAAATGCCACCATTTGTATCCACACGTCGATATTCATTACGTCTACGTTTTTTAGTCTGTCTATACCATTCCCATAACACCACACCAAATAAAACAAATAGCATACCAAAAAGCCCAATCACTGATACTGTATTACCTAAATCCCACCATGAACTATTAATGTAATTACTATCATCAGGAATGGATTGCCAATTATTGTTATTGCTGTTGTTAATATCATGTATAGGAGGGGGATGAGTGTTATCTTCTGGAGGAAGTTCTACACCATCAGCAATAGGGTGCGGTAATTCATCGTCACTGCTATGCCCACCGCCCATACCATCTTCATTTTCCAATAAAGGTATTTGATTTGCAACATGAAGCAGCATAGCACCTAACGTCCAAGAGACTTGAATATCGTTAATAGTGTCAATACTTTGAAAAGGAGGATTCCAATTTTTATCTTCCACACTTTCTATAGATTGCTCTTTCCATTTTTCTATCATTGTTGTAGTCCCATCACTATTGATCGTTGTTGTCATAGCATTCAAACCATCATGAATAGCACCATTACTATTATTATTTGAGTCAATAATACGAGGAACTTCAATCCCACTATGTAACACATTCACAATCCAAGCCGATTTAAAACATTGTAATTGGTACCTTTGAATTTCTACAGGATCCCAGTCAGGATGTTCTTTAACTTCTGATTCCCAATCTTTTGAACAAAATGCAGTTGCTTTCTTTTCATATTCCACAAAATCATACACACCGCCTAATCCTAAAACATCATGGGAACTATACCAATATTCAGAAATGCCAACAAACTTATGAATTGACCAATCTATTTTAGGTGTATGGATTCCATCAAATAAACAAGGCAAGGTAGGACATGCTGCGTGTTTATTTAATAAAGGTAACGTGGCTTCTAAACATTTATCAAATTGACCTGTTCCTTTTAATTGTAACGTAACACTAGTTGAATGAGAATCGGTAATTTCCAAATTTAAAGGTAAGCAAGGGTCATCTAAAGGTAAACGGTGGTGATCATCTAATAAATCCATTTGTTTTTTATTACTGAGTTTCCCTCCACCTTCCTGCTGTTGCTGTTGTTGTTGTAATTGAGCATCAAATACCATTTTCACCCGATGTTCTAAATATCTTCTCCTTGCTTCGTTACTACCATAGCCTAAAAAGGTAGTGACAAAAACATCATAATCCAAAGCCCGGCCATCCAAAGTTCTTAGATGAATTTTTGTCAAATCATTACTATGTTCTTCTTTTTGATGATGTTCAGGTTCAAAAGCAATCTGAGCACTTGCCCCACCCATATCTAAAAATCCAAACGTATGCTGTTGTTGTTGTTGCTGCTGGTGAGAAGAAGGTTGTATACTTGCATCAAATCCGCCCATAAGATAATTAATTGCTACCCAGCCATAGGCACCTTCTAATTCCCCAGGAATGGCTCGAATATGAGTATCACAATTACTGATAAAAAAAGGAGTAGTTTCTTTAATATAATCACAAGTAGCCTTCATTAAAGTTCCTTGTACATCATTAGGCAATAGACGAACCCCAGCGGTAGCCATTAAAAAGACAGGAGTATGTAACTGCTGATGACTTGGTACTACCTCTAGGGCAAAATCCAATAATTCTTTTAAATGTTCATTTATGTCGTTTGGTTTTGATCCATAAGTCGATATGCCAGGCTCTACTCTATGAGTCCATTTTAAACCGTGTTTATCCGCTCGTTCGACGATAGGAATATTGCCTTTTAATTCCTCTAGCGTATGTATACCTTTTAAATATTCATGATCTTTCCAAGAATAAACGTAAATACGTGACCCAGATGATCCTGCATCAATAATAACACCATACTTTCTGTTGTTTTCCCAATCTGCATCATTTAAAGGAGTTGTTAATGGTCGTCGCTTTTTCAATTCAACATTAGACATTATCCAATAAAAAAAAACACGTATATTCTTTTGCTTTTCTTTCTTTTTGTTGTAAGAAGGTTATTATAATATTCACACAATATA
The DNA here is from genome assembly GCA_017871115.1 of Cunninghamella blakesleeana. Lineage (NCBI taxonomy): Eukaryota > Fungi > Mucoromycota > Mucoromycetes > Mucorales > Cunninghamellaceae > Cunninghamella > Cunninghamella blakesleeana. The sequence continues at coordinate 3,363,114 of JAFCIZ010000002.1, read as the reverse complement.
AAAAAAATAAATATTATATTATATTTATATTATATATATAAGAATACTAAAAATAGAAATAGAAATAGAAATAGAAATAAAAAGAAAAAAAAGAAAAAAAATAATTAATTTTTTATTATGTATATTATCAATATTAATGTTAATCATAAATATTATTGGATCATTACTTACAATAATGAGTATAACTTGTTAAAAGAGTGAGGAAATTATAAAATGATTAAGGAAAGTAAAATACAAAGAAAGTTATTGATGAAGAGATGAAAAGAAAAAGAAAAATGAAGCGCAAAAAAAAAAAAATTTGCCTTATCCGAATCTTTTTTTTTTTTTTCAGGCGGTGTTCAATTATTTTTTTAAAAAATATGGTTACACTTTTAAATTTATTATGTGAGTTAATAATAAAAAAATAAAATGACCATTTATGCTGAAAAAGCTTCTTGAATGTTATTTTTTTTTTTTTTTGTTAACGTATCTTTCAACGATGAAATGTAAGGTAGTACAGAATCAGTAAATAAAATAAAGTAGTATCAACATGCCATTAATAGTAATATATGATGTTAGAAATTACATAGATCGATTATTTTAGTTTCCATTTTAGTTTGTTATAATACGTACGTACACATCATATATTTACTAAAATGATCATCATTTTTATATGTAAGGTAAGCTTTTTAAATAAAAAAGAAAAAGAAAAAAAGAGCATGTAATGATGATAAAGTTTGACCTGGTTTTTAAAATAAGTTTTGGTGGAGCTTTTTTTTAACTCGATAAATAAAAATCCTTTTTTAAAACGTTCATAAATTTTATAAATATTACCAGCGATAAATTAAAAATAATAAAATAATATGTACACTTTATAACTTACTACGTATAAGATATATAAGTTTTAAAAGAAGGAAAAAAAAATTTTATGTTTAGTTTAGCTGATCTTATTTAAACCCCAGACAGATTTTGATTTAAAAAATTTTGGGAGACAAAAATTTCCTTTTTTCTTCTTCTTCCACTTTTTCATTTTTTTTATTTTTTTAAAAAATATACTACCCTTTAATATAATGACTGAAACCACAAACAAAACTCATATCAATGTAATACTTTTTTATAATACATTTATATATATATATAAAAGATATGAATAAAAACTAGCTTTATGATTTGTCTAACGCGTTATATATAGCCTTTACACTTTGGCTGGTTTGTAGGCCATGCTATCACAGTTGCAACTGGTCTTGCTTTCTTTTTATCTCTTGCTCTCTTTCATCCTAATACCTATTTTTATCGACTCGCTTATTTAGCTTCTGTTGCAAGTTATTCAATTACTTTATTTAATGCTTATAGTGTAAGTCAATAAAATATAATATAATATAATACAAGAAAAAAGAAAAAAGGAAAGTGCTATAAATATACATAATGATTTTCTTATATATGTTATTTTGGATATGATTTTTATCTACTTCATTTTTAAAATATGAAATAGCCTGCCTTCAAGAAAAATGATATTAACTTTAAAAGGATCTTATTGGACGAAAACACACAATATTTATTAATAGCCCTTTATTTCTTATGGACAAAACGTATTGCAGGTAAGCAATGATAAATATATATATATAAGGAGAAATGAAAAGAAAAAAAAGTGAAAAGATGTTTTAATTTATTATATATTATATACTGTTACTATTTTTTAGTATCATTGGTGCCCTTCTTTGTTTACTCATTGTTTCATGTGGCTCAATTTACTCAAGGTCATTTAATCCCTGCTTTTGCACCTCACGCAGCATCTCTTGGCGATAAACTTAAAGCTTTAGCAGATCAAAATTACTCCGTATCCATGCATTTAGTAGCAAAATATGAAGTCTTTGTAGTGATGGGTCGTTTAGTTCTAGGTCTTTTTGTGTAAGTTATTCGAGGTCATAAAATAATGAAATAATATATATATATATATATATATATATGGGGTGATCATTCAATATATTTATCTTTTTTTTCCCTTTGTTATTATTTTAGTTTTAAATCAACCATCTTTTCAGTATTACTTTTTGGCCATTTTATTAGAATGCGCTATTATACTTCATCTTATATGCGTGATACTTTCCATTTCCTTGGAGAAAAATTAGATCAATATCTTCTTCCCGAAAATGCTCATCCTAAATTACCACCTGCTATAACTCAGTATTATCAAACCTTTAGAGAAGTTCAACATGCTAAACAACAAAAATGATTTTTTCATATAATATACACATATTTGTATATTATTTTACTTTATTTATTGAAGAAATAATAATTATAAACATATGCTATATAGTAAATAAATATCTTTTTATAAAGGTGTAAAAAAGTAAAAAAAAGTAATTGAGCATCATTTTTTTTTTTTTTTTTCGGAGCTCGGCCAATTTTTTAAATTTAAATTTAAAGACTTGGCTATTTTTTTTCTTCGACTTCTTTCTTTCTCTTTAAAATATAATAAATTATACTGATAAAATGGATTCGGCCCTCTTGTCACAAATTCAAAAGGGAAGAAAACTGAAAAAAACAGAAACAAATGACAGATCAGCCCCTTTAGTATCTGGAGGAGGTAGAATGAGATAAATAATAGTATTATAGATTATTTAAACATGTATATTTTAACTTTGGTATTAATAAACGTATTTTTTTTAATCGATATTTAGTAACTAAATCAAGTGCACCAGCTGGTGGTATGGCACGTCCACCTCCTATGATGCCAAGTTCACAATCCTCATCTCAATCTGCCTCAGCACCTCCTATTAATAATGGACCCCAACTTGGTGGTTTATTTAGTCAAGGAATGCCTACTTTACGAAAAACAAAAGGCCCTGCTATACCTACAGGAAGAGAAACATCTACTAGTAATGAATATATAAAGGATCTATAAATATAACTATATATAAAAATATATATGTTAGTATATTAATATCTTTTACTTTCTTCTTTTTCTTTATTGTTATTATTTTTTAAATAGCTCCCCCACCACCTCAACTTCCTTCATCTATTAGACCATCAGTAGCAAGTAAACCATTAAATAATACATTACCAAGATCTTTTAAACCTCCACCTATACCTGGGCGTGCTACACCTGCTATTCCTACTGGAGCTCCACCCCCTCCGCCTCCACCTCCACCAACTACAACTTCAGCATATAATAATAATAATAATAATAATAATATTTCAACTGGAGCTCCTCCTCCTCCTCCTCCACCCCCTCCTCCTCCACCCCCTGGATCTGGATCTGGACCAGCAGTATCATCTTCTCATTTATCAACCATAACACCTGGTAGATCAAGATCAAATAGTTCTCCTCAACGACCTATACCACCACCACCACCACCTCCTGGATCTGGATCTGGAAGCCCTGCAAAACCAATAGGTTCACCTTCTCGAGCTCCTTCGAGAGCTATTCCAAGCTTTCCTACTCGATCTATACCACAAATACCACCACCAAGTGATCAAACTAATAATAATTCATCATCATCATCTAATCTTGCTGTACCACCACCATTGCCACCTGGCCGTCCTCGCTCATCATCTACTTCACAAAGGGATCACTCATCTATTCCTCCACCTCCAGTAAGTAACAATAATAATACTTCATCTGGCATTCCACCACCACCACCTCCTCCTCCTCCTCCACCTGCAACAAATTCGAATAATAATACGATTTCATCATCATCATCACCTCCTCCTCCACCACCTTTTCTTAATCGAGCTAAAACAACAGCATCTACTTATTCATCACCAAGATCTACCTTACCTCCACCCCCTACGCTTCCTGGGCAATTAAATCGGCATAACACAACATCTTCAACTCCTAAACAACAACCATCATTAACAGAAGGAAATGGTCGTTTCCAATTCCGTCCAATTTCTTCTTTTCCTTCTCCTAGACAATTTAAATCTAACATCAGACGAGTATATCCAAGTGGTGAACTTCGAGGAAATGGTAAATTAAATAAAAAATAAATAAAAAACCGACTGTAAAAATGAACAAATAGAATAGGTTATTTAAATAAATAAAATAGTATAAAAAGTTTAAAAAAAATATTAATATACCAATTTGCTTTTTCTTTTTATTATTCTCATTTCATTAGCTTATCCATTAGATTTATCAAGTCTTTAACAGATAGATTGATATACATATATATAAACCAAAAAACAATAATAAAATATGAACAGAAATAACATAAAAAAAGGCGGCCAAGCCATGGAGTGCTATCATAATCGATTTATTGAATAAAAATAAAAAATAAATAATAAAAACCATACAAAAGGTACTATATTAGCCATAAACATCATTACTGGTTTTAGGAAGAGGGGGAAAAGATTAGAAAGTTTATTTGAAAGTAGATGGAACATGCTATTAAAATCATGTCTATGGGGGCACTATTTTTATAAGGACTCTTAGCTACACGATGTAGAACCCATAAAAGGAAATTAGTATTCTATATTTTTTATCATGTTAGCTTCTTATTCCTCACTTACTTGTCTCTCATATTTCATTCCAAAAAAAAAAAATTTAATCCACTTATAGCTTTAAAATAATAGAATTATTATTATAAGCAGAGTATAATGTTAAGTTAAAAAAAAATTAGACAGGTAAAAAATGAATAATACTTTTTTCGTGCTCTTACAATTTCTTTTTTAAGCGAATTATATTTTTTATACTGAGAACTATTTATTTTATAGTAAACGCTGTTACGTATTAGTTATTATATATATTTGGTCTTTTTATTATTTATATATATATATATATATATATATTGGCGATGTTTTTTTTGAATTTTTGGTAAATAGGAGTTTATTCTTTTTATGCTAAATGTCATTTTTTCTATTTTAATAAATTCTGTTATATAACGAAATTAATCTATAAATCTATTTGCTCAAATTAATAAGATTATTAAGATCCTTAACTGACCTTTTGTGATTTTTCATTCTCGATTGTTTTCATTGGTAATGATCTTCTTTTTTATTCAAGATGGTTCGACTCTTTTTATCTTGTAATTATTTACTTATTTGATAAAGGGTATTACACCTAATTTTTATACCATTAGTCTACCAATACTTGGTTAATTTCTATATGTAGTGATTTTAATGCTGCGTGATGGATTTTGATGGTGCTATATTCTCTGTCTTGCAGTTAATTTTTTTTTATTCATTTCCTCCCCTTATCTTTGTTACCTCTTTGATTAGTTATAGCAAAATTAATGGAAGACAAAAAAAGAAGAAAGGAAATTTCATGAAATTTATTAAATTTTTCCATTTATTTATTTTTATATGTAATATCAATTCATAAGATAAAAAAATTCTATGTCGATTTGTGAATTTTACCATGACCTATTTTTATTTATTCAATAAAACTGACAATATATTTAAAACATATATTTATTAAATTTTTTCAAGTCAGTTTATATATATATATATAAAATAAAAATAAATTGATCTTTAACCAAAAAATACATGTTAAATACCAATCTATGATAGAGGAAAAAACACATATAGTATGTGTGCCTAAAAAATTTCGTTCGTTAAAAGCACCAGAAAAAAATTATAGGCGGAAATCCAATTTTTTTTCTCTATATAAATTTTTTTATGTTGTTATTTTTTCTTCACTTATTCCTTTTTTTTTTTTTTTTGCTTAACTTCTCATAAACAAATTAAAAAATATGGATTTATCTATTTTATCACCTGTATCTGTTGCTTCAGTCTCTGTACCCAAACGAAATGATGGAAATCGTATGAAGATTGATGGAGAAGAAACCTCATTTGTGAATCCTGGTGAAACCGTAACAACAGATCAACAATTTATGAGAGGTCATGGTACTTATGCCGAGGAAGATAATGTAGTAGTATCTTCTATAGCTGGTACAGTAGAACGAGTAAATAAACTTTTAACAGTGAAAGCAATCAAAAGTAGATATAATTCTGAAATTGGTGATATTGTAGTGGGTAGAATCACAGAGGTATATAAAAAAGCTTTAATATGTTTATATGTATTTTTATTATTATTTTAAACGAGATTGATTCATTTTTCCTTTTTAAAAAATAAAATAAAATAAAATACACAGGTAGCAATGAAACGCTGGAAAGTCGATGTTAATGGTAGACAAGATGCTATGTTGTTATTAAGTTCCATAAGTTTGCCTGGTGGTGTTCAAGTAAATTAAATAATGATCCATATACTTTTTTTTATACTTAAACAGTATATTAAGGAAAAGAAGAGTGTGAATAATCATATAACCATTTATTATTTATTTAATTTATTGATATTATAAAAAATAGAGACGTAAAACTGAATCAGATGAATTGCAAATGCGTCAATTTTTTTCTGAAGGCGATGTGTTAGTGGTAATTTTTTTAAAATAAAAAAATTGATCATATAAATACAAAATGGATTTATCTTTATATCAATTAATATTTAATATGTCTATAATCTTTATTTATTATTATTGTGAGTAGGCTGAAGTACAAACATTTTATTCAGATGGAACAGTTGGTCTTCATACACGTGGATTTAAATTTTGTAAATTAAGAAATGGATCATTCCTTAGTGTCCCTCCAGCACTTGTTCAACGTTGTAAATCACAATTCCATACTTTACCATGTGGAGTTGATATTATCTTGGGATTAAACGGTTATATCTGGGTGAACAAAAAATTACAAGGTTTATCAAATATAAGTACTGATGATTTTGATACAAGCGTAGTCTACTCTAGTGTGAATGATGTAAGTGTTTTTTTTAAAATAGAATAAAATAAGTTGTATAAAAAATAATTGCAGTGGAAAGCAAATAATATATATTCGTATTTATTTTTTATTTTCATTTTATTATTATTTTATTATGGTTATTAAAGGATATAAATGAAGATGAACGTACCAACATTGCTCGTGTTATTAATTGTATCTCAGCTTTAGCAAAACAGTATATGTATATCAATGATACTGTTATCGTTTATACTTATGAAGGTAATAGTTAAATCATTTAATAAATATATTAATAGTAAGCAAATTCTCTTGTTCATTGATATCTTTTTTTTATTTAATAACAATAGCGTCTCTTTCTTATTCTGTTAAGGAATTACTCAAAATCGATGTTATCGAAGCTATCACTTCTGAAGCTAAAGTTCGTATGCAAGATTTTTAAATTTATTTTATTTGTTTCTCTTTTTTTAATACGATATAGAATTTATTATTATTGTTTTTATTATTATTAATTCATATTTTTATCCATATCATTCTCTTTTCTTCTTTCACTCCATTGTATATATACATAAAAAAAATATAGTAGTAGAATTAATATATATGTATTCTTTATTAATAAAAATATAAAGATCAATATACGATTTTTTTTTTTTTTGGTGATACTCACTAATGTATATCATTTAATTTTTAGAAATTGATTTTGCATGACTCCACTCTGTTGCTTTATTTAGTTATCAATTAACTTTTTATTATTTTTATGTATTAAAAACATGTATTTATAATGATAAAAAAAAAAAAAAAAGGAATTGTAGTTATATTTAGTACATATATATAAATAAATATATAAATATATCAAAGAAGATATATACAAAGTTTTGTATAATGAGAAAATAAAATAAAATAAAATGTAATATCAATTAAATGAAAAGAATAAGTAAAACAAAAAAAAGAGTATATATATATCCTCCTATTTTTTTTTATTAAATTTCAGTAGCAGTATCTTGTTGAGTACCTAAATCATCTTCATCTTCATCATATTCATTTTCATTATCATTATCTAAATCGACTTCACTAGGAACAGCATAAATACGTAAGATAGGACGATTAGGATCCTTCAACATGACATAACGACCATCAGGTAATTGTAAACACATATCCACGACAGCTTTAACAATACCCCAACCATTAGTTAATGATAAATTCATTTGGGAAGCAAAATCTTTTGGTTTATAAGCTTGAGTACCCAAAATGATATGACGAGAATTATCTTTAGGATTAGCACGAGCAATGTAACCTAATTTCATTTGACCGACATCGGCTAATAAAGCTTGAACGGCCCATCTTGCTAACTTAGCAGCATTATTACGCATTTCTGTAGCGACTACAGCACCACGCTGAGAGTCCAAACTCTTTTTCCATGCTAAAGCTCCACCGGCACCTTGAGCAGAAGGATCAAATTCATTCAAAGCACGAATGGTAACAAAGGTATTACCTTGGCCAGCAGATTTCACAGCAGCATCGACTTCAGTACGTACAATTAAATGAATAGGTTCCTTTTCTTCATTGTCATCAGCATTTCCTCCTTTATTATCAGCTAAATCGAATTGACGGTATCTGTAACCACAGGAGGCGAGTTTGGTAGCAGTTTCTTGTGTAGCAAATGGATTAGGTTTATCAAATTTAACGGCCACAGAGGATTCCAAGACTTGACGAGCGAAATTTTGATTAATATAAGTGGCTTCATTACAAAGAGCTGACCAAGAGTTGATGGTATCTTTATCGTTTTCTGCAGGAGGATCAATATTATTTTCATTCACGGTAACAAAATCAAATACTCCACCAGGACGTTTATCTAAAATTACTGTATCACCTTCTTTTTTGACAACAATATCCCATGGATAAACTGTACGTGTGGCGCACATTAAAAGTGATAATACGGCATCTGTAGCATAGACGGTGGCTTTATTTTCTTTGATGAATTGTTGAATAATAGGATCTTCAGAAGTAGTAGTATCATATTTAACACGATCAATATGTTGAAGTGGTTTTTCATTTCTAGTATTAACACGATCATAATTTTTGTTGTAATAATTGACTGATCCAAAGGTGGCACTATAAAAATGTATGGATATTTATTTTAAAAAAGAATCATGAATTAATATTAAATTATTTACCAATCGTTTTTCATTATTCATATTTCCCTTAATCTTCGTATGGACATCTTTCTCTCTTTCTCTCTCTCTCTCTTTTTTTTATTATTATCATCATCGTATTCTCGTATATAAAAACTTACACATCCTTAGCTTCAGGGATACCAAAAGTTAATTTACTTAAACGGCTGAACTCAATTTCATCCAATAAAGTCCAATCAGAGCCAATGTTGACGGATGCATTACGTACACGTTGAGGTTTATCATAATCACGTCCATAACGTTTACGACCTTGTTGTTGTTGAGGTTTATTACCAGTAGGACGACCGCCAACAGTACGATAACCTTGTTGTTGTTTGATTTGAGGACGAGCTCTTGTATTACCTGCAGCCTTAAGAGCCATTTTCTTAACGTTTGCTGAACGATTATCAACAACAGAGAAAGAGGATTCATCTTCGGTATGAGTATAAGCAAAAGCAGAAGCAAAGGAGGCACCATATACTTGATGTTGATCTAGTTTTTAATATTATTAATAATATAAGAAAAAAAAAGTGGATATTTAGTTTTACCAATCCATTTTTCTTGATTCTATTTTTTTTAATATTTATATATATATACCTCTGTTGAAACGATTGAATCCTTGTTTTCCTTGACGACCTGAGTTTTCACGATTATCTTGTTTTTGACCATCAGGATTAGTCCAATCAGCCACACGACCTAATTTATCAGCTTTACTATAAGGTGCATAAGGAATATCACGGAATTCGGTAGGAACTACATCACTGGCAGGTCCCCATCCATATTCACTATCGTGAAGAGTTGGTAATAAGAAATGAGGTTTACTTTCAGCCATTGTTATTATTTTTTTAAAAATAAATCTATTCTAAAAAAATGAAGGAAGAAGTGAAAATTTATACCAAACAAAAAAAAAATTTAAAATTATAAAGAGCGCCTAGTGACTGAATTTTATTTTTTAACCTCTAATTATATTTTTAAGCAATCCACCTTTCTCTCTCCTTTTATATATATAATTACATATATATATTAAATATACTTCTATTATTTATCTATTAATTATATATATAATATGAATTCTTCAAGTTCATCATTAGTCAGTGAAGATAAAAGTCAGCAATTTGATGGATTTAAAAATGATATAAAGTCTGTATTAGGACCTCTTGTTATGACCATGGATAAAAATATCATAAATACTCAACAAAGTCAACAAGAATTAGGAGAAGAAATAGAACGACTTATAAAAGGTATTAAAAAAAAGAAGAAAAACATGGATTACATATATATTAGTGAATGGCTTTTTTTATTAGAAAAATACTAATCTATACCTGTTTCTTTTTTTTAATATATCGATTTATTATTACTATTATTATTATTATTATTATTATTAAAATTGAAATATAGAGCTTGAAACATTTACAGATATGGCAGGACCACCTCTAGTACAAAATGCTTTGGAAAAATTAGCGGGAGCTAAAAAAAAATTAGCCAATTCTATCAATTTGCTACAACAAACTAATTCTAGAATTGAACGAATTCAGGAATCATTGGAAATTACGCCTTAATCTCTCATGCATACTTATATATACTTTTTTATTATTTAATACTATTATACCATATATTTTTTTAAAACTTGTATATCTACTTCAAAACATTTTTTTAATAAAAAACGTTAATATATAAAAAGATACAATAGGCTCTCTTTTTATTTTTTAATAATATTTGTTATCAAATGGCTATTTTTACAACGTTTATTCCAATTCTTTGATTTTAAAGATTTAATAGGCTAATATAGAATATAGAAAATTATGGATTTCTTATTTTTTTTTATTTTTTTTAAAAAAAAGATGATGAATAAAATTAGATGCCTTTATTTTTCTTATCAACATACAGATCCATCAGCATTACCATAATTACCAATATACTAACAATAACAATGGCTTGATCTTAAAAAAAAGATTTGTAAATAAATCGATCGATAAAATATAACGAAAATGTTCTATCACCTAGCACAAAAAAAACGCTGAACCAATAATATGAAAGAGAAAAAACATTAAAATCAAGAAAAAAATGTATGTAATCGGCCTTCTACTACCATATTTAGGTATTAGCCTTTTTTGTTCATCATAAAAAAAGAGAGAGAGAGAAAAATTGTTGTACTCAAGTCATATTACTTTTAAAATAATTTTATGACTTGTATATAAAAAAGTATATTTATTTTCTTGTAATTAAAAAAAAAAAAAGATACGCATGCATATAACATAAATAAAAGTGTAATTTAAAAAATATATAAAAAACATATACATAAATATTAAGAATTAAAGAAATAAAAAAAAAAAAATATGTTTCATAGATAATAATAAATAAATAAATAAATATATACATACATACATACATACATATATATATATATATATATATATATATATATATAAATGGTATTTGATGTCTATTGCTATTGTTGTTGTTGCTGGGAGAATAATTGTTGAAGTACAGTAGTAACGTCATAATTACCAGGTGCAAGTTGTTGTTGTTGCTGCTGACGTTGTTTATTAGAAGCATGATAATTTGCAGCGGAAGCAATCAAAGGGAGAACCTCTGGTGGTAAAGTGTTTAATCGTATACCTATCGATTCTAATACAGCATATACTTCATTTGTAGGTGGAGCAGAAGTTGACGTCGACATGGTGTTTACTGGAGGAGGAGGAGGAGGAGGAGGAGGAGGATGAGAATGATGGGGTGATGAGTTAGACCACATACTTGTTAAAGAAGAATGAGATGAAGAAGTAGATAATAAATCAGGAGGTGATGAAGAAATAGTTGAATAAAGTTGTTGTTGTTGTTGTTGTTGTTGGTTATTATTATTTTTATGTATATCAAAATAGCTATTATCAGGTACTGAGGAAGAATATAATCCAGGTGTCATAGAGGACGGTGAAGAAGGTGTCATTGAATTGGTAAGTGTAGTTCTTCTTTGTCTTTTATTATTATTGGATGATGGTTTATTAGTAGTAGTGGTAGTAGTTGTAGTATTAGAAGTAAGAATAGACGAAGATGAAGATGAGGATGGTGGTAAGAAAGTTGGTGTTGTAGGAGTTGATGGTAATGCTGAATGGTGGTAGTTATTGTTATTATTGTTATTATAAGCTGGAAAAGTGTTAGATGAGATTTGTGGATGGATAATAGTTGTTGTTGATAAAGGGGGAGATGAAGAAGATAAACTTGACTGTTGTTGAGATTGGTGTTTTCCTTTCTTACCAGTAGCATTAGATCGATTTCTTTTTTTAATTACATCTGTTTTTAAACTAAGAGGGCGGACCACACCATGCAATTTTAAAAATAAACCACAAGCATTACAAAGTGGATGACCTTGAGGATTTCTACGCCATAATGGAGTGGTGGAAGTACCACAGTTTGTGCATTGGGTTTTACCTTGTGATGACATTTTTTGATTTACAGTATTGTTTGCATTTATAGGTTGTTGAGAAGATGAAGGTGGAGGAGGTGGAGATGAAGAAAGAGTTGTTTTTGTATCATCATGTAAAAATTCTGATCCAGCCAAAGAACTTGTTGATGAATGTGATTTTGGTGTGGATGGTAAAGAAGAAGGATAGTTATTGGATTGATGTTGGAAAGACATTTGCATATTAAATGCTGGTATAGTATTGTTATTATTATTGTTATTATTAGGTTGATACATGTGTAAAATTTCTTCAAAGCTAAGTCCACCATGGTTTAATAAAGAAGAAGGTCTACTAGAAGGGTTTTCATTTGTAGGAGTCATAACCAAAGGTGGGGTCATATTCCCAAAATAATATTGATCATTTTCATTCGTTGTTAACGGAGATGTAATATGATGTAATAGATTAGAGCTTGTATATGAATTAGAAGGTACTGAACAACTGATAGGATCCGTTATTAAAGGTGATGATAAGGATTCTTCTTCTTCATAAGTGTCCATATCATCTTGTGTATTAGTAGGTATAGTGATACTATTAGGTAAATGCGATTGATAATCAGGTTTTCTTTTGGCAGGCTAGAAAATATAAATAATGTAATAAATATAAAAAAAAAGTACATATTATTTTTAGTAATCACATGTAATCAGCATTAATTTTTTTTTTAATAGATTAAATTATTTATATATATATATATGTATATGTGTATTTAAAAGTAATACATACAGTGTATTTTTGATCATTATATTTATTGACCCTAGAACTACCAGAGATTAATACATTTCTATCTTGACTTAAGTTTTGATTTCTATTTTCATTTAAATAATCCATCATAAAAGGAGGTGCAGAGGAAGACAATAAAGAGGTTGTATCATCCGCTTTAGGTTGATCAATAGTAATGGATTCTTTATTGGTAAACATATCCTTATCCTTTTTCTTTGACTTTTCTCTTTCTTCTTCTTGTTGTTGCTCTTTTTGTTTTCTTTCTTTTTCTTCTTCTTCTTCTTTATTTTTAAGTGTCATTGCCATCATACGCCAAGTAAGATTTTCTAAACGTGTACCATTGGGTAATGAGTCTTTTGCTTTTGTATACATTCTCCATACCTGACTAGAAAGTGGATCGTCTTTTGGTTCTTCTTCTTTTGGTTTTGGAGTAGTAGGAAATAGAGAGTCCGATAATAGTATATCTGTTAATTGGTTTTTGGTAGGCATGGTTTTATATATTTATTATTAATAATATTAGTAATTTAACAAATGTATATACAAAATATAAAAAAAAACCAAGAAATATATATATAAGCAAATATAAAAGTAAAAGAATTAATATATATATATATATATAGATAAATATATGTTAAAATAAGGATAAAAAATAGAAAATAAAATGAAATAAAATAGAAAGAAAAAGAATAAAATATAAAAACTGTGGTTGAAAATTAAAAGAAAAATTCACTCTTTACCATTTAAAAAAAGTCGTTCGGAGTTTTACTCTTTTTTTATATATGTTAAATTTTATAATAAAATAAAGAAAAAGAGATCAGCGATCCTTTTTACTTTTTATTTTCAAAGGTTACATTCTTTTTTCATTGGCTAGTGACTTAATTTTTAAAAACTTATCAAATTCCATTTCGGGTAGAGTCGCTGATAAAAACAATAATAAAAGTAATTAATAACAATCATGATTCCGTTATTATTTTTTTTATAAATGGTCAAATAGTTACAATTATAATAATATTTAATTTATTATTATAACTATCATTTAAAAAAAAGGAAAAGGTATCAAGTCATTAAAATAAATCAAGATATATACTTTTTTTTTTAAAAAAAAAGATACACATTTATTATAATTATCAGATAATATCTATATTTCAAAATTTATCAAAAACTAAAGACTTATTTTTTTTAAAAATGATTATGATAAGATGACGATTTCATGTGAGTTGGTTTACAATAATCGCTTTTTCTTATCTCTCTGTTTACCATATATGGATGAATGAAATAAAGCTTATTTGTTTTATTCCGAGGATGGCACTTTCTTTTTCCTACTCAGCTAACCTAGGTCCCCAAAGAAAAAAAAAAAACCAATAGAACTTGATCATTAGAAGAATATTCATTTTTTTTCTTTTTTCTTCTTTTCTATCACGAAATAATAAAGTTACTATTTATTATTCTGTAAAATATAATTATAAATAAATACTCCAGGGTTACAACATTTTAATAGACACGATTATAATGTTACTAAGTACTTACATAAAATAGATATATACTTGTGATTTATTTTTAGGTAAATAGATAAAGTTCTTAAATGGAAAGAATATAAGGTGATCTCTTGATTAAATATATTTATTTATTTAACTTTATCGCTGATAAAAATATATAAATAAAAAAAAGGTAGATTTGATTATAAATGATGATAAAAAAAAAAGATAAATGCTCGACTACCGTTTTTTCATTTTTTCCTTTTACCTTTTCCTTTTTATTAGAATATTATATGTGCGTAAATGGGTTATGAAAAAACAAAAAAGAAAACTTATACAGAAACATGTTTTATGTTACTTCTATTTCCTTTATTTCGATGATTGCTTGTTTTTTTCTCTTATCATTATTATCATTATCAGTATCATTAATAGAAGCATCTGGGGTGCAAGAAATAGCTGAAGTGATTACCGTAGGACCTGAAGATTGATGATTTTGAAATACATCTTTATATAATTCTAACTGTCCTTCATTTCGAATTGCATTATTATAAGATTGCCCAAGTCCATCATAAATTACCATTTTAATATACTGTTATTTTTAAGAAGAGAAAGAAAAAAAAGTGAGTGAGAGAGAAAGATGAGCGAAAAATTGGGATAAAAAAATAAGAATAATCATAATGCATATTTTTTCCTTTCTTTTCTTTGTTCAAGTTACCCATAATCCTATAGATGCAATAGCAATGGCAATAGATACAATATATGGAACTATAATTATAGTAATAAAAATAAAATATAGAGTAATTTAGTATGTAGTTTAATATGACTACAATTTTTGTAGTATTTGATTGTTAAATATATATACCCCAGTAAGGATATGCAGATGGTGGTTTTTTAGGTGGAAAGTAAACAAAAATAAGAGCAAACGCACAGACAGCGAAATAAAAAAGAACCAAGGGAATTGGAGCACGGAAGTACCGCTTAAGTTTAGGTTCACGACGACGTAAGATCAATACAGCAGTACAGCAAAGTATAGCTGAATAAAAAAAGAATAGTTAGTTTACACTTTTTATATGCATATATTTCATATTTCATTTATATATATAAGTACTTACTAAAGAAATAGTCACTGTAGCCAGAAAAGGACATGATAAATTGGAATGCAGTGCCAGGTGGAGGGGCCAAAAGAAATATTAATGAGGTAATGTATAAGAGTAATATTGATGATACAGGTGTATGATATTTAGGGTGTAATTTTGAAAAGAATTTATCGAATGGTAAATGCCCTTGCCTTGCAAATTCTAATATAACACGGGAACCGGGATATGTAACTATCTATTTATTTATTTTTTTAAAAAAAAGATATTAATTCGTTTTCAATTTTTTTAAAAAGTAATGTTGTCTATACTTTGCTTTTTTTACTTTCTTACTCCAACATAACCAAATGATGAGAGGCCGACGAATACTGGTAGAACTTTTGTACCAAATATCCCACCGAAAGCTGTACTGAATCTATATAACAGGCGTATAAATAAATAGATTGATAAATATCAATATGTAATATATATATATATTTAAGAGACAGAATTATGCTATTGATTATTACAAATTGGCAGCAACAGTAACATCAGAGTTAGCAATTACTTCAAGCGGCAATACGGCCAAATAAGATATTTTATATAGACGAAGAACATATATGTACATTAGCATAAGTATATTTATATTTATATAGCGATTTGTATCTATATGTATTTACTTATTTTTAATTTTATTTATATTACCAACATTAGCCAAAAGATATAAAACAGTCGTAAAAGCAACAGAAGCAATACCACATCTTGGAAGATTTTTAATAGGATCTTTTAATTCATCAGTTACTCTTTGCAAATTATGATAGCCGCCATAGCTGAAGATGACATAGTAGAGAGAATTAGCATATGAACCTGGGCTGTTAAATGTACCTTTGAATGAAAAGTTTTCTTTAAAATCAGGTTGATTAGGTAATCTTCCAGATAAACCGGCAAATCCAACACAGATTAATAATAAAAGTAAAACAATTTTTAATATGGTAAAGAAGTTATTAAACTGAATCGCATTCTAGTTATATGCATAAGAAAAGAAAATAAAAGAAAAAGTAATAAAAAAAAATAAAAAATACTTTTTAATTACAAATAAAATAAAATAAAAATAACATAATATATAAAGGTTTACCTTAACGGAATATATGTTGACTAAAACCCAAAAAGTTATACAGAATACTATTTTTTTAAATAATAATAATCATAATAATATAGAATAAATAGAATAAAATAACGTAAAATAATAATAGCATTATTATTATTAAGAGTCGCTTTAATATAGATGAAAATAAGCATGCAAGCCACTTACCACCAAACCCACGGGCCTGCCAATCATTGGATCCCTTAGAAATAGCACTATTTATATTTAAATAATAGATCAATATGTATATGTGTAAGTAATTGTATATGTATATAAGTTAGAGATTTTTGATGATCAAATAAGCATTTTGTATTGCATATATTTATATGTATATATAAACATACAATACAATATTATTTCCAAAAACTGTTGCCGCTTGTGCAATCCCAGCCCCTCTTGATATAACGCCAGCCATGATCATAAATAAAAATGCAATTAGTTGTCTCGGATTTGGATAAGTATAAGCAAGGTATTCCTTTTCAGCTATTTAAATATAATAATAATAGTAAACGATAATTATGTGAATAAAAACATACGTATAGTGCCCATAAAATTAATAATAATAATAATGATTTTATATTTTTACCTGCACTATAAAGACAAGCCCACATAAAATAAAAGAATATATACATATTTACATATTCTTAGTTTTTTTAAATATAAAGAAATATTTGTAGTTTTTTTTACCTTCGCGGAAGCTATTAAAGATAAACACAGTATATGTATTTAGTAACGTATTTGTTATACACAGTATTTTTAATAACAGTAATAATAATATATTTTTAAGTAATCATGATTTACCATAGTCCCTAGTTCCAAAAATACAGATAAACCAGAAGCTGCAGCGAAAGCACCAATCACCCAAAGAATAAGCATCATTCCCCCACTTCCGGTATTTTGCAGAATAATAGCAGGTGTACTAAAAAATTAAAATCAAAATATAAGAAAAAAAAAAATACCAATTTTTATTGTTATTAATTTCTATTTCATATATGTATATATATATGTGTGTGTGTATGTATGTGTTATTTCTAATCTTTAAACACACCTAAAAATACCTGTTCCAATCTATCAAAAGAAATGCGTATATAAGTATTTATACAAGCTAATTATTCATTTTATTTTAATATATATATATGTATATAGTAATATAAAACTATATTGCTATTACAATCTGACCGATATTCATCATAGTGCCACTGAAAAAACCCAAATGGCGATTTAACTTTTGGTCTACATTATCAATAAAAAAAGAAGTGTTTAAAATAGGTTAAAAAGGAAAGCAAAGGAGGGAATAAAAATAAAATTAAGCATTTTTTTTTTTTTATTTTTTTTTTTTTGCGTACCACCAACGGCTAGCGGAGCTAATTTATCATTCACAGCCAGTTTAGCATGATTAGTATTGTTATTATTTTCAAGTTCATTCATATCATTTGTTAATTATGTATTAAAGAAGAAGAAAGAAAAGAAAAGATGCAGATTTTTTAATAACAAATTCTTTTTTTCTTTTGTTTTTTATAAAAAAAAAACCTCATTATGCTTTAACTGGAATTAAAATTTAAATAAAAAAAGGGTGAATATTTTTTTTTGCCCCATCTCCTTTTTTTTTATAAATTTCTATTGCATATAATGGCAATTTGTTATTATACTATTTGGAAATATTTATTCTTTTTCTATACAACATATTGACTCGTTTTATTTAGCGATAAAATAATTAATTTAGTTTTAGTTGTAACTTAGCAAATCTCTCTACCTAGAATAATACACAACTCCCTCAATAATTTCTCCTCAGTTAAATATTAAAATCATTTAGCAGTAAAAATGTATTGATGATTAGCATAAATGTTTGATATATAAATTAGAGCAATAATTAATTCACAATAATAATTTTAATAATAATAATAGTATTAGTATAGTAATAAGAATAATAAAATGCAAATCAATTTTTAACGGTTTGTCTTGACAACCTTAACATGATCAATGATTTCACCTTCGGTTCCATCAATATTCACTTTATGATGTGTTAACTCTAAGGTATCATGGCTTACTGTGAATTCTGAAAAACCGTAACTTCCATAGCGAACTGCTGACCAATCTTCGTGCCTGTCATCATTAGGGAAAGCTGATGGACCCTCCTGTATAAAATTAATGACCACAAAAAAATGAATGTTAAAATATAGATAAATAATTATAAAATGAAAATTATCACCGCCAAAAACATTAGTGATATATATATATATATATATATATAAAATGATTGAACTTACAGGCTGACCAGCATTTCCATTAATAACATGGAAGAACGATGGGGGATTAACATAGGAGGTAGTCAAAAGGGTATTATTAGCTAAAGGATAGGTACGTTCATAATTATGCACATGTCTAAAATAAGTAATAAATAGACATCATGTTTGTTAGTCTATTGTTTTTTACATATTTATGTTTTTTTTTTAGATATATCAATTCTTACCCAGCTATTAAAGTTTAAAATATATCATCATAAATAAAGAACATAAAATAAAAAAATATAATAAATAATCATCAGTCAACAATTAACATGTTAAATAAAAAAAGTAATGAATGATCCATTAGTCTACTTACCAAGGTATAAATCGACTTTATATTTTAAAAGCAAAGACTCTAAACCACCAGATCGAGTAACATTATCTGGTCCAAGTGGCCCTTCACGGATAAGAACAGCATCTGTAGTGCAGTCTTTATCATCATAAATAGAACAATAAATAGGATGATGAGTGATAAGAATAATCCAAGGACGTTGATGACGATTTTTATTGGCTTTAATTAAATCTTGCTCTAACCAATTCAAACTATATTGACGTTGTTCAGGGGTTCCTTGTTTGAGATAAACTTCAGTGGAGAAGGATATTAAGTGAAGGGACTTATAGTCAATGGAATAAAAAAGGGAATTGGATGATCCAGATTCTTGGTATGGAACAATATTAAATCTATGTTTATATAAATAAAATAATTAATATTAAAAATCGGGAAGTTGATAAATGTTTTTGCTTTTGGTTTTGTTTATAAGTATCTATTATATATTACCTGTTTTTATAATGAGAGAAATTATAAGCACCTGTAAAAATGAAATACAAACATAAAACAAGGGTTAATAAAATAAAAAAGGCTAGCTTATTTTCTTTAAAAATAAAATTAATGTATATATAAATCTATACCTTCATGATTTCCAGTAACGCCCAAATATGGAACAGTTGCAAATAATTGTTGAGCAAAATTCATATATTCATCACCTTTTGTTCCGTTAAAATCAGCCATATCGTAAGCTTGATCGCCACTTACAGTGATAAAGGCGTATTCATGTGTAGCAGCTTTTCCTACTAGGGTTTTCATAGTGACAGCATTGTTCAATCCCTAAGACGAAATATAGACAAGTGATTTTTTTAATGCATAGGTATATGCATAAAACTTTTTTTTTAATTTGTTCATTGTTTCTTTCTTTTTTTTTTTTTTTTTTTTTTAAAAAAAAAAATACCATATCGCCAGTAGCAAGGAATTTAAAGGTATCTCGACGAGGAGCAGTATGGAATTCAAAGGAGGGAGACCATGAAGTGGTACCTGATTTATCAATAGCACCCACTTGATATTGATAAATGGTATCGAATTTAAGTCGTTTAGTTTGAATATTATGAAGATAAAGTGGTCGTTTAGCTATACCGCCATCTACAAATGTCCAATCCTAGATGGCAATAAAGTAATATTGTTATTATTTTTTTCGAAAAAAAATTTGTGGGTTATATAAATATGTACACATTTTCTAGAAAATTTTTAAAAAAAAAAAATTGTAAGGAGAGAAAAGTGATTTTATCACTTACATCACTTTGTTTAATTACAGCAGGCTTTTTGGCATGTTTTTTTGGCCAATACTTCAATATACCGCCTTTGATAGGGGCAGTGGTAGCAAATTGAATTTTAGCATATTTAGCATCGTTTCCAAGTGAAATATGAATTTGTTGTGGTTCTGTTGGTGCATAAGTTCGATTCCAATTTATAAAACTGTTATATTGATCAGGAGCTGGTAAAACACCAGGGGATCCTATTGGCTCTTCTTCCTCTTCAATAGCAGCAGCATATACAAATGTAATCAAAAGAGAGAATAGAATAAATAAATAAGATCTATTCATATTTTAAACCCCCCGAAGAAAATAAATAAATATAAAGAATGAAAGAAAGAAAGAAAGAGAGAATGAGAGTAAAAATATTTAATTTTTGAGATATTTTGAAAAAAAAAATAACTGAATTTGAATTATCACGGTTACTATTTTTATTGGTACTTTAATCCATAGCCAATGGATTTTCTTCATGCAGAAATTAAGCTACCTCGTTTTATTAGATGCCGATTTACACTAACTTAAAATGAAATTATTGTCGTACAAAACGATAAGAATTTATACTTGGACGACTTTTTCTCTAAAAAAATATATAAAATATAAAATGTAATACAAAGATATAGCAAATGCTGGATTTTTTGTTTGGTTTTTTATTAGTTATTGTTAAACAAGTACAAATTAAAGAAAAAAAATAAAACAGAATATAATAATTTATTAACCTAGCCTTTACTTTTTTTAAACAATTAAAGACTCTAATTCCAATACTAATTCATGTAAAAAGGACCCATCTGTTGATTTTAGATCAATAGTAATAGCTGCTGTTGATGAATCGTTATCATCTTCTTCATCATTGTTATTGGTAGAATTAGAAGTAATATATTTTAATAAACCAGCAATTTGTACTCCATGAATCGTTTTTCCATATAAAGATGCTGCACCTGGAACCACTTCAACAACGCAAAGCCCACTTACTTTGGATACTTCAGTTAGCGATGCAATCAAGGCATTTTCACTATCACTATCTGCAGAGAATTTAGTCACTGATTTTAATACATTTTCGTGATATTCGAATTGATCACCATATTGTGCAAGAAGAGAAGCAAATTGAGATGGATCCATTATAGTATCACAAAGGAAAAATGAATTCATAGGTATAATCATTTCTATAGGCTGGTGGTATTGGTTACCTCCGGATGATTCCTAAATATATATCAGTTTTAATTTTATATATATATATATAATTTAATATAGGTTAATAATGTATATTATATATATATATATATATATATATATATATTTCCTTTTCATCATTACAAACCTCAATAGTATAATAAAGTTCACCTCGTAAGCATAATCCTTGTCGAATACTTCCAGTGATTTCAAAATAACCTTGGCATTCTACTTTTTCATTAGCATTTAATTCGAATTTTTCTGTCACTGATGCAATTTCTGAGTTTTCTTTATTGTCTATTAATTTTATATCAAAGGATTCAGCAAATTCCAAATATACATTAGGTATCATAATATCGTTTAGTTTGTTTTGAATGAAGAATTTTATATCAAATACTGGTAAATTATCATTTGTAGGCAATTGTCCATCAGCTACTCGTACTGTATATTTCTATTTTTTTCATATTGAAAATAAATAAGTATCAATTTGTACCTATTATATATATATATATTTAACTTTACTTACCACTTCAATATTATCGTCAGTAAAAAGGGCATAGGTATTTTGTTCCTTAGTTATTTCTAAAGCTTGTTTGACTTCATTTACTAAATTCACAGCTGGTTTTTCATCTATTATTTCTTCATGATCTCCATTCGCAGTTGTTGCTTTAGATGACTTTTTCTTTTCTTTTTTCTTCTTTTCTTTGCTTTGCTTAGGTGATTTAGCTTTTTTAGTAATTGGTTTTTCTGATTTTTCAACCTGCCCATAAATAAATATTTAAATAAATCAATACAAATAAAATAAAAACCTTTTTAGTATATATATATATATATATATATATATATGCTAATTACCAATTCAGTATTCTTTAGTTTTGCACGACGTTCCTTTCTTTCTTGTTTAGCCCGTATTTCTTCCTTACGACGTAATTCTTCAGGACTCATATAGGATTGAATTTGAGGTAAACGTTCTTCATCACCAATAGGAGTGGAAAGATCAACATCATTAAGCCCAGAATCTTCATTAGAGGCAAATATATCATGAGCATCTTTTTTAATGTAGGTAGCAGTGGATGATTTCTTTTTACCCTTTGTATCATTTTCATTATCACTAGCAGAGAGGGTTGCATTTTCAGGCATTTCTTCTTCAGCATAAACAGGTGGAGGAGGCGTTTGTACTCGAGTACTTCGTTTTTTTCCACTTTTTGATTTTTTACTTTTAGAAGATTTTCTACCTATTTTTTTAAAAAAATAAATAATAATGATTCGATTAATAATTAGAACTGTTGTATATTTATCTATATTAAATAATAATTTTGAATTTTCACTCCTCTTTTTATTTTTATTTTCTCTTTACCAATATCATCCAAAGACAATTGTACAATGGGTATAGAGTCCACATCTTCTTCTAATTCCAAAAGACGTTCTTGTTTCTTTTTTTCTGATTTATCTGACATGATATAATAAGGATCATTACGACGGGCTTCCAAACGTTCAGCACGTCGCTAATTTTTTTAAATAAATAAATAATTAATAAATGTATGAGTAAAACGCCTGGTGATCTATATAGAAATTTCACATTTTCTTTTATCGTGTTTAATAAACTAGTAATTACTTTTTCTTTTTCATCATCACTTTCGCTATCATGACGTCTACTGGATCTTCTTGATTTCTTTTTCTTGCCTTTTGATTTTGATTTTAATACAACAATTTCTTCTACAGATGAATCTTCAGAATAAATATCTTCGACGAGAGATGGTAAGGGCGCATTAATCCATGCATCTAAATCGAGACCTTCAGGTACAGGAACTTTCTTTTGAGCTTTTGGAGCAACAGGATTCAATTCATATACAAAGAATAATGAGGGCAAACCTTCTAAAAGTAAAGGACCTTGTCCATTAGTTTCACATATAAATTCATTTACAGCTTCAAGAATGATAGTGAAAATAGCCTTAACATTACGAGCCTATTAATTATATTAAATTTTTAAACATTATTAGAATTAGCATTACAAAACAAATCTTTTTTTCATTATTATTACTATTATTATTTACCCGTTCTTGGACTTCAAGATCTGTGCTTTGTATGAACATATCCATTTTGTCAGACATAACTCTAGTCACTTTGATGAATTCACCTTGTAGTTCAAAATTCCATTGAGGTAACAATTCAGTTACCCAGTAGGCATATACTTTTATAATATTTTGGACATAGACAGTTTGTACTTTTACTGGTAATTGGTTAGCATATGGTGTCAACAAGCATTCTAAAGTTGCAGGAACATTATCCAAATTACTAGATAAAATAAAATAAAATACTCATTTATATTAGTACATTGATATATAAAGTAATAAATAATTATAATAAGGTAACGAAGCATTTCACTTACTGACAATATTCACCACATATCCATGCAGCTGCACTTAATACTTCAATATTAGAATCTTTCTTCTTACATGCTTCCAGGAATTGCTTATCAGATAAGAGATTAAACTAAGAAATAAATAAAAAAAGAAGTTAAAAGGAGTATTAAAGTCAGTTGTTTCTATATTGATTCCTTTAATTAAGAATTATAAATTATCAAATTTTCAAACGTACCATTTGCTTAACAGAATATTCACGAACACTTTTTACACGCACAGTGACATCCATAAGTTGATTTGTTAATATTTCACCAACATTAACTCCAGCTGTATGGGTCAGTGCGACTAATATTGAGATATACCATTCAAAATTGGTAATATTATGATATTGATTTTGTGAACAAATAAATATAATACGGTTAATAATATCAGTTCTATACATTGGATCAAGAATAGTTGTAGGTTCATGTATTGAGGGAGGTAAATTGTTGGAGGAGGGTGGAATAAGGTGAGCCATCAATCGTTTAACAATGTCCATGGTGTTTTTACGATTTACCTAAAATAAATAAATAAATAAAATGTATATTATAGGTAATATTAGTTTTTGTGATCAGTTAATAGTGATATATATATTTTGATCTTCTATTTTTCCTTTTTTTTTTTTTCCTTTTTTTTACCATTCCAACCACTAAATCCAATGCACGTAAGCGAATACTAATATCTTCATCATCAATGCATTCCAATATAATATCTTTTTGTTCTGCAACTAATTTTGGATGAGTTGAAAGTAGCTTTCCCATTGCAAGTAAACCAACGTATTTCACTAATTATAATATATGATTGTATATATGTATGTTAGATTAGTTGATTTTTTTTCTTCTCATATATATATATATATATATTAATCAGGCTTACAGTTTTGATCAGGATCTTCCAAAAATGTTCTTAATTTCTTGGCACAAGTAGCGGCTAGAGCATGACTAGATTCGCCTGCAGCTTCTAAAAACCCACCTGTAATTACAGTATAAATACATTCATATAGGAGAGACATAGCTGGTGTAGTTTGTATTAACGATGTTAATGGTGGTAAAAGTTTTTTGATTAATCGTGGCTCCAACGGTGTTAATGAAGCAAACTAAATAAACGAAATAATATTAATAAATAAATATACGCTTTTCTTATAACTTTTCTTATAACTTTTCTTATTGTTATTTTACCAATTTAATGACTTTAATTAACATCCAATTGTTCGATGAAGTAGTAAGAAGTTTAAAAAGTTGAGGTGCCAATGAAAGGTAACTTTTTGGGTTTTTTCGAGCCAATTCGCAAATTACATTGACAACGGCAGAAACAACAGCTTTGTGAAAATAAAATAAAGGAATAAAAAAAATAGAGTTATTAATAATTGTATTAATTCCCTTGGGTATACACTATTTTCTTTTCTTTATCACCATATATTATTATATTTTCTTATATTTACATGGATCAGGATCTTCTAATTTTTCTTTAATTCTAGGAAAACTTAAACGAAGAGCTTCTGGGAACTTTAAGAATATTTTATATAACACAAGGACGATCTTTTTACGGATATAGGGTCTAGAATGGTTTAACATAGCCACCAAATCTTGGGATAAGTCTCTGGCAAGGTCAGGAGTAACAATTTGAGAAAGCCCATTGACAGCTATACTGATGTCTAAGGGTGAAGGTGAAGCAAGGTCCTAAAGAAAAGTATAAAATAAAATCAAAAGGGAATACATTAGAACCTATTTTGTTTCATCTTGGAATAATAATTATGTCGTTATCAAACATCACAAAATCCACTTAAGCTTTCATTACTATTATTACTGTTATTATTTTAATATATATATATTATAAATATACTTTTTTAATGAGATTGGTTGTTAACATAAGCACATCAGTATCTTGTTGGAAGGATTGAGTAGCTGCAAGATATCCACTACGTTTATAGAGGAATTTAGGACTTGACATAACTTCAACAATATGAAAAGAAGCCCAAGACATATCATATCCAAGCATTTGTAACTATTTTATAGTATAATAAAATAAAATACAATAAAATAAATTAACACGCGTTAAAGTAATTTTACACAATAAAGCAAATCTTTGTACTGGAACCATCGTTCTTTTTTTTTGGGTTACTTACATAAGTTAGTTTTGCAACTGCCATAGCTTTTATATCTATATCATTTGATTTCACTTCGGTGCGAATTTCTTGTAAGCATACTGAAATATATTTTTGTTCATTTTTTTTATTGGCCCTTATCCCTCTTATAAGGTCAGTAAGAGACTTTTCAAACATATTTATTTATTTATTTTTTTTTTAAAAAAAAAAAAAGGTGGAAAGGCGAAAAAGAAAGGGAAATAAAATATTCAAACGTTTTAAAAAAAATATAGAATTTAAATTTAAATACCGCCAGGGTCACGTGCGGATTTTAATTTTTTTAAAAAATGCATTTTACAGCATATTATTTTCTTTCTTTCCTTTCGTTTATCTCTCTTTTCATATATTACAATTTATATATATATATATATATATTATATTTATATATTTATATTAATCGAAATACAGTTATAATTTTTTAAATTTATATATTATATTTATATTTATATTTTTATCATATATTTATCTACATATTAATGGACTCACTCAATCACAGTATATTACAGTTAGTATCAGCGGCATCACAAGCAGTAAGTGGTTCACTTTATATTCTCCAACTATTTTTCTTTTTACCTTTTTTTTTTTTAATATTATTGTTGATTCAAGTATTTTTTTTTCTTTTTTTTATAAATATTTTATTCCTTATTCTGTTGTTTGTTAGTTAGTCATCCAAAACGAAGATAGTGTACGATCAAGTAAGGAAGAAAAAAAAAAGAATAAAGTAAAAACTTACAAGACTTAGTTTGGAAAGTGTTTATCTAATAATACAAAAATTGTTTCTGGATTTTTTTTATATATATTTTGATTAGGAAGTTCAAGTGGTAATTACAATATAGAATGATAAGGATAGTAATAGCAAACTATATTAACTAATTTGTACTCATATATTACATGTAATTTATTTTACGTATAAAAATGTCATTTTTATTTTTTATTTTTTTAGGGAAGTCAATTGAAGGAATCTATAACGCACAACAATGGTCAGATATAGGATCTTCTATGGATGAAAAAGAGTTTAGTACAGATATACAAAGCAATATAGCACCTACACATATTCAACAACTAATAGCAGAAGCAGCTGGTATAACTGGTGAATCAGAAAATTATATTACAGATGATGAGGAATCAATACTTGATGCATCTGGAGATGAAGACAATATTGAGGACAACCACCAGAAAAATATTAGTGATAGTTATATGAAGCGCAGTATAGACGAAACGATAAAACTAGTCTTCAATCTACCGAAAATGGAAAAACTTGAAGCTGGTAATAATAATAATGAGTGATAAAGTTAACTATAAATAAACAAAGGCTGTGGGTTCGAAGTTCTTGCCTTTATACATATATATTTTATCTATATATTTATTTTTTTACACTTATATTTTTACATATATAGAATGGCCATGTTATATCGTACGTTCGGCAATCGTGCCTGGGTACCTTTATCTAACTGAAAATCATTTATGTTTCTATGCCTCATTACCAAACAATAAAGTAAATATATATATTCATAATTGATATCCAATAATATTCTAGGCAAATTCTAATCATAACCTTTTTTTTATCTTTTTTTGTCACATGAATAGCATGGATGTCACAAGGCAGGATATATGATGATAAAGACACTCAACAAAATAGGGAAAAAATATCAACGCTATTATTTCGAACTTAAAGATAATATGCTTGCTTGGTATGAAAATTCTTCAGATACATATTCACCGCTTGGAAAAATTGATCTAAAATATGCTTTATCGGTACGTCAATCTACAAGAAGACAACATGGGTTACGTATAGTTACTATGAATAAAAAATGGCATCTGAAATTAGATACTGACACAGCTGTAATGGAATGGTACTAATAAATATAATTATATATGATATATATTATGAAAATGAACTATTTATTAATATAAATACATATATTGTATACATGTATTTATATATATTCATAAAAAAAAAATAGGTTAAACGCTTTTCAAAAAGCAATATTTAAAGCAAAAAATTCTGGATCAAGTTTAAAAATATCATTGCCTTTTGATAATATATTGGATATTGAATATACTGACAACACTGAATTTCAACAATTTCTTAAAATAAGAGTAGTTGGCATAGAAGATAGTTTTGTTATGGACGAGGTGTGTAGACACAATAGGAAAAATATGCATTATATATATTTAAAGTCAGCTTATTTATATCACTATTTTTATTAATATTTTTTTTTACTTTTTTTTTTGTATAGTATTATTTTGCTTATTTTCCAGATATCAAATATACTTTTGAACGATTGAGGGCATCATGGGAATTATCACAAAAAAAACAAGAAAATGACTATACTTTAAAGCCAATCAAACAAAACGAAGATGAAAACGATGATGAAGTTTATTCATATGATAATACTCCAGAATCACCAAGTCGATCACCTTCTTTATCAATGTCAGATTTATACGACTCTAATGCTCAACCAATTGTCATACAAGCGGTAAAAGATAAATCAGATGTAAACTATCATCAACAAAAACAAAAACCAAGCTCACTATCCAGAACAGCAAGTGTCAGTTCAGTCGTCGCAAATGCATTGGCAGTACCTGGTGCGTTAAAAGAGCTTATTTATCCTTCATACAGCTCTAATGTAAATCATGCAAAACAAAATTCAAAGAACAATGAACAACACCAATCAAATTTAAAATCTACTGACATAAGTGAATCTTCCAATTCTGAAGATGAAGATGATAAGGCTGTGGTTGATTGGTTGGATGAAAAAAGACGTACAGGAATGAAATTAGTTTATGGATTAATAGGCAGTAGTGGGTCTGGAAGTACAGCTACATTATATCCTAGCCCTGGTATGATTATTGGAAATAATGAAGAAAACTATATGCTTGAAAAAGGTATATCCGATGAATCTAGCAAGTCATGTTTCACACATGGTGAAATTATTGATGATCGTACTTTAACAAACTTTAGAAAATACTTTGTTTTGCCTGAAACTGAAAAATTATTAGCTGGTAAAATAATATATAATGATTAATAATAAGAATAATAATGTAAAAATGTTTATAAATTTATATGTACCCATTAACTTCATATTCTTATTTTTTGTATTAACATAGTTTTCCGATGCTCATTACTTAAAACACTTCCTTGTTATGGAAAACTTTATATATCAACAAATCATATATCATTTAACTCTAAGAGATTTGGCACTAAAGCTAAGGTACGCTATAGCTATAGAGATATATACTCATTGAATTATATAATTCATTTTTATACTGTATTTTTATTTTTATTTTATTTAATTTTTTAGATGATCATTCCATATGAAGATGTATTAAGTGTTCAAAAAGTCCAAAGTAAAGGCTACATATTTCATTCTCTTAGTGTTCTCACAAGAAAAAAAAAAGAGGTGATTATTTAATAACGGTTATATAGCTTTATGTTGATATATATGTATATAAATACTGATATATATATATATATATATATTATGCTTTATAGATATTCTTAGAATTTTCATCATTATTGAAACGCAATAGTTGTTTTGCTCAACTTTTTTTACAGTATAAAAGGGTACAAGATAAGCAATTAACAACACAACAAGCTGAACAGTGAGTTTTTTAATAATAATAATATCAATAATAATAATATATACAAATCTATTATTATTATTATTGCATTATATGTTTAGTTTTAGTAATGATAAAATCTTTTACTTTGATATATTATAGAGATTTGAAAATTTGGGAAAACAGGCTATTGGGAACCGATAATCAAGACGAAGGAATGTCACATATTAAACCGCCAGAAAACCTTAGTAAACCTATATAAAAAATATAGAGTATAATTACCATTTAGTTATTATTTACTTGTGTATTAATCTTTCTATTTGATATAATTTATTTTTATGAATTATTTTATTTTATTTTAATATTAAAAAATAGGTCAACCAATATTATCAGAAACAACCTACGAACAGCATATTTATAAAAAACCAGAAAAGTCATTACATTTTACCTGTATTACGATTGGTACACGTGGTGATGTACAGCCCTACATTGCACTCTGTAAGGGATTGATGAAAGATGGTCATCGGTGTCGAATTGCAACACACGATGAGTTTAAAGATTGGATAGAGGAACACAATATTGAATTCCGTTCTGTGGGCGGTGATCCTTCTGAATTGATGGTAACTTTATATATATATAATGATAATAATAATATGATATAAACAATGATAGTGTTAATCAAACGGTAGATATTAATGTGAATTAATATATTTTTATATATTTAGCGTATATGTGTAGAGAACAATTTTTTTAGTGTTAATTTTGTTCAAGAAGGTTTAAAATTGGTAAATAAATAAAAACGTATAATAATAATAGTAATAAAATAGTAATAATGATAAAACTAATATTTCATTTAATTATTTTTTTTTATATAGTTTAAAGTATGGATAGATGAATTGCTTGAATTATCTTGGAAAGCATGCCAAGGTACTGACGTATTGATTGAAAGTCCAAGTGCTATGATAGGTGTACATATGGCTGAAAAACTTCGTAATACATATTTAAAAATATAATAAATAAAAACATAATAATAAAACAATTTCAATAATAATAAAAAATGGAACGTTCTATGGTTTACTCATCATTATTACTTGTTATTATATTTTAACTCGATAAACAGGCGTCCCTTATTTTCGTGCCTTCCCCATGCCAATGACAAGAACTAGATCATTCCCGCATCCATTTGCAACACCAAATAGTCCAAAGGGCCGTTTATATAATGATATGACATATGTACTTTTTGATCATGCTGTATGGCATGCTATTGCTTCTCGTACCAATTCATTTCGTAAAAAAACCTTAGGATTACCCCCAACAACTTATGAAAATTTGGAAATTTGGAAAATTCCCTATATATATTCTTTCAGTACTAGTATCGTACCTAGTCCTTTAGATTGGATGGATTGGATTCACTGTACTGGATATTGGTTTTTAGATAATCCACAGGTATGTCATTAAAAAAATATATATTTATATAAAAAAAATTGTCTTTTTGAATTTAATTTATATAATATGTACATATACATATATATATTAATAAATTAGACTGGATGGAAGCCTGATGAAAAATTGATTTCTTTCCTTGATTCAAATGATAAAAGACCTATCGTATATATTGGATTTGGTTCCATCATTGTATCAGACCCACAAGAAATCATACGTATTATTATAGAATCTGTACTTTTATCAAATGTAAGGGCAATTGTATCTGAAGGATGGTCCACTCGTAATAGTCAAGATAATAATAAACAACATGAACCTTCGTTATTGGAACAACATCCTAACGTTATACTAAGTGTAAAGTCTGTACCACATGATTGGTTATTTCCTAAAGTCAGAGCTGTAATCCATCACGGGGTAATAAAAAACATATTGAGAAAAATATACTTAATAAAGAAGTAAAATAAAAAATAAAAATAGAATGTTATATATCAATTTGCTAAAATTTATCTAATCATAAATGTAGGGAGCTGGTACGATTATTAAAATAAAATAAATAAAATAATTTAAATAAAAATAATAATAATAATAATGAAAATATAGCATACTAATACTATATATATATATATTAAGGTACAACTGCAGCTGGGCTTAGAGCGGGAAGACCAACTGTTGTCAAACCATTTTTTGCTGACCAATTCTTTTGGGGAGAACGTGTAGAAGAAATGGGTATAGGTATATGTGTAAAAAATCTTACGGTGGAATCATTATCGGCAGCTTTACGAAGAATATCTACAGATGAATCCATGCTAAAGGAGGCCAATATTGTTGGTGAAAAAATTCGATCGGTAATAAAGACAATATATAAAAAGATATAAATAATAATATAAAAACAAATATTATCCTTTCATACCAGTTAATCTATAGCTAATTTATTTATTTATTTTTAAATAAAATAATAATATATACTTTAATAGGAAACAGGGGTTGATACAGCCATTCAATGTATATATAGAGATATGGAACTTGCAAAAAAAAGAACAATATCGTCTGCTAAAAGGACCTCTAATGAAAATAATGATGATCTTACTATACAGTCGTCAATAGATGAAGATCAAGGATGGACTCTTATTGAACCAACAAAGTCAGAATCACAAGGTATATAAAAACACAACTACGATCTAAATTTTTTAAAAAAAATAAAGAAAAATAAAATAAAATAAACTTTATACTGATTTTATACTTTATTAATAATAATTATATATATCCTTTTTTATTATTATTATTATTATTATTATTATTATTATTATTATTATTATTAATTTTATTGTTATTACTAAAAACATAAGAATGAAAATAAACTATATAATTTGTTAGCTAGTGTAAATTCTTTTAAATCTTATTTTAATATGTTTAATTTTATTTTTCTTTGATTTTTATCTTTATTTTTATGCGAATACTAATTTGTTCATATTCAACTGAGAAGTCAATAATATACATATATATATATATATATATTAGTTTTTTTTTTTTAAAATAAATATAAACATAAAAGCAATGACTACATGTAGAATAATTAAAGAAATTGTAAAAAAATAATGGTATTTAGATAAGACCTATTTTTTTTATTATCAGCAAATAAAGAGATCATCTTAAAACCTAATCTTACCGTGTATATATATATTTAGTAATAAATACTTTTTTTATATAGAAGAAAGCATACTTTTATTCAATTAACATTATACTTAATTTTAGGTCTTCCGAATGCACTGTAAAACAATGGCTGATTTATTATTTTTCTTTATCTTGGCTAATTTTTATTCAGAAATCGTATCTTTTATGGTGACTATTACACATATTTATAAATGAAAAGCATAATCAATTTACCTTCGAACATCAGCTAGCATTATACTCAAGAAAAGTTTAATTGGTATGATTGATAGGTTATCAATCTAATTTAATAAAGCCCCCATTAATATATTACTCTTAATCAAATTGACTAGAATTTTTAAGGCTGAATGGGACTGAAAATCATGCCATTAATATAATACAGTCTACATCATTGTATATCAAAGAGATACCCTCGGAAAGAAAAATCCCTCTAATTAGTGAGTATATTAAAATTAATAGTCTAAATTATATAAATCGTCTTATTTACTTTACATACATAATTAATAGGGTATAGTATGTAGTATTATGTCAAGGTGGGCAAGAAAAATTTAGTTATAAACCAGGTGCACTGGAAAATTTCTATATATAATAAATATTGGCATCATAAAAGTAGAACTTTTATTTATTAAAATTCTAGTATATATATATATATATATATATATAATAGAATATATTTTTATATTTTCAATTTTTTTCTCTATTTATAATTTTTATTTCTTATAATAAAAATAAGATACTGTGTTTTAAAATATAAACAGAGAACATTTATTATTATTCTATTTATTATTATTATAAATTAAAAATATTATATTATGTTGTTTGTTCAAAATGATTCTATCATTTTCGTGAGTAACCTGTGTACCTAGTATCTCCATAAATTTATGCAAAATAGATAGGATAAAAGTTTTTTTTAAAAAAAAAATCAATATTATTTATTATAATATATATATATATATATATATATATATTAATTAAAAACACTGATCATCTTCATCATCATACGTAAGAGTACGTAAAAATAAGAGTCTAATTAAAGTTCCATCTAACTGGGATTCAAAAAAATTTTCTATACTCTGTCCATCTCTGTCCCAGGCTAATACCAGTATTAACGCGGAGTATTAAACATGTACAGTAACATGATCTATTTATTCATTAAAAATTATAAAAGTCTACTTTTTTGTTTTGATTTTTTTTTTTTCTTTTTTTCTTTTTTCTCTTCTTTATTCTTAAAACACTTTATATTAACTATTACAAAGATGAAAAACGGAGACGGTTGCGGGTAATGATTATATATATGTACATATATATATTATAACTGTTTATTTATATAAGTTTATTTATATATTTATATTAAATATTTTTGGTCTTTCGATTTTTTTTAGATGCCAAAATTGTACTTGTTCTGACTGCTCATGCCCCAAGAAATAAGCAAATCATAAAATAAAATATATTCGATATTGGTAAGTTATAAAAAAATTAAAAAATTGAAAATTGAATAGGTATAAAAGAGAAGGATGAAAGTGCATAAATTTATATAGTACCAATTTCTTTTTTTTAAATAGTATATAAAACTAAATTTTCATCAATCTATATGAAATCTTGTTTTGTTTTAATGTCTCAAAAAGTCATTTTCAATGAATAATTTAATAAAGATATTTTGGATAATTATTATTTATTCTTAAAAAAATGAATCTAGTTTTATATAGTATTTTTTTTTAAATGATTGTTATTATGGGCTGGTTAGAGCTTTTTTTAAACTTTTGATCACATTACATCTTGTTAAACAATAGATATATACATTTAAAAGGATCAAAAAAATCATATGATAGAGTCATATGTTTTGGTACATATTATTTATTTAATAAATATATTTCCTGATCTTTTAAGAAATGATAATATATCAATAATATTAAAAATAAAAATAAAAATAAAAATGATACTAATTAAATAAAATACAAAAAAAAAAAAAAAAAAAAAAAACAATAAGATGGCAATAAATAAATAAAATATGGTATGAATAAAAGTATAAAAAATAAACTTGGGAATGCTTTTTTTTTTCAAAAAAAAAAAAAGGGGGGGGGAGGGGAGAGGTCTATGTATATAAAAAACATGCGGTTGTTGGTATCAAAAGAGTGTATATATGTATAAGAAAGGATGCTTTTTTTCATCGTTGTACTGGCTGAATAATCATGGCTGTTGGAGAAGAAGGAGAAGAAGGGGAAGGGGAAGAGGAGGAAGAGGAGGCTTGAGATAAAATACGTTCCAAAGTGACCTCATTCAAAAAGACACCTTCAGTAGCCGCTTTACGTAAAGCCAAGGTTAATTGACGCATTTGCTGATTGACTTGTAAGGTATAATCATTTCTTTTTTTTAATAAAGATTGCTGTTCTTCATGAGTATCAATCCATTTCTTTTTTGATTCTATAAAAACTGCTTCTTTTCGTTTATATTGTTGTAATTCCATTTCAGCTGTTTGTAATTGGTTTCTCCATTTCTCATTTTCTTGTTTCATGTTACGTTGTAATTGTTTCTTTTCCATTTTTAATTGATCAATAGTATGGCGTAGTCCTGTTACAACTTGTTCTGCTTTGGCTCTTGCTAAATTCATATTATTGGTAGTTTGTGTGAATTTACGTTTCCATTCTTGATTTTCAATAGATAATCGTTTTAATTTACTTTCATATTGTAATCGAATTTCTTTTATTTGACGACTTTTGGATTCTAATTGTTGTTGTGGAGGTAATGGTAATATAGAATTACGTTTATAATTATTTTGTTGTTGTTGCTGAATTCTATTTCTAGAAGGGGGTGAAGGAGAATGTCTTATTGGTGTTTTAGATGATTTTTTTAGAGCAATAGGTTTATTTTTATTTTGAGCCATCATTTTAGGTGAATCCGTTAATAATTTCATATGTTCATCAGGATGATCAGGACTAGTACTATATTCATCTACTATTAATTCATCATCATGATGATATGGTTCAACAATGGCTGAATCACGTTGATGCTGCATATCTACAAGATGATTTTGTAAAGATAACAGTTGTTCTTCATAGTTCATGCGCATTTGTGTATATTCATCTTCCGATTTTTCTAATTGTCCAACTAATTCCTTTTTCACTAATAAATCAGCTTGTATTTGATGTAGCATTTTTAATACGTCTTTACTACGTCTTCTTCCACTTTTTTTAATTCCACTAGCTGTTTCCCAATAGATGGACGATAATCGTGAAGTTGTCATGGAATTATCAGAATCATCTAATAACGAATCCGTCCATGAAAGAGATTCTCTTTTTGTTGAAATAGTTGCTGGTTGTGTTTTAGGTTCATCGTTCCAAGCTGGTACACTCTATATATATATATATATATATATATATATATATATATTAAAAATTATAAATGAAATAAAGTAAAAAGTTTAAAAGTTATAATTATATATATATATATATATGTATATTAATTATTTTATTTTAAAAAATAAAAAGAGCAATAATTTATTTTTATTAATGTTATTTAATTACTACTTACCAAAGATTCAACTTCTTCATCATCACTTAATAATAAATCCTGACAAACGGCTTTAGTACTAATAGGAGTATCTGGTAATGTTGAATTTAAAGTAGAAGGAAATGAAGTCAAGATATCAAATTTAGTTGAATGAAGCATATGATCAGCGTCTGGTGAATAAGAAGATATCATTTTATCATTAATTGTATTATTTTCTTTGTGACTTTTTGGTTCGTTGTTTGCTTGTGACTAATGTAAACAATGGTTGTTTATAGAAAAAAAAAAATCCACACACCCAAACAATAATATATCCAAATAAATAAATAAACAATCCATTAGATATAAATAATAAATAAATAAATAAAAGAAAAGATAGTTGGTTATTTTTTCTTATCATTAAATGTTTGTTCCCCTTTATTCCTCCTTTTGTGCATCATCCCTCTTTTTATATATTTACCTTTTGACATTTGATTGTATTTTCAGGAACCATCTATAAAAAAAATTCGGCATGATAATATATATATATAAATGTATATAAATATATAAAGTGAGAAAAAACCCTTTCTTTCTTTCTTACATTTTTCTTTTAGTAATAACAATATTTATTTATAAATGTATATATTACCTGCTGAGGTCTTAGTTCTAGAGGATATTCCATCATATCATCACTATTATTATCAAGAAAATGCCAAGTTTCATCTAAACTAGGAATAGGTGTAGTTAGATTATATTGATTGTTGACCATGACCGTTTTCATTCGTTGACGTATAGGTAAAGAATGCTTTCTTTGTCTTACAGTACGACCTCTACCTCCTGTTGAATGAGTACCTGATCTAAAATGTTTTTCTAACGATACGGATGATTTTCTAGATGAAGGATAAGAACGCTGATTTATATAGTCACTACCACCACCGTATTTACCAGGAAGTGCCATAGAAGTAGATGTAACATGTTGATAAGGATGATTATCTTGTTGACGTTTTTCTAATTCTATCAATTGATTTTTGGCTTGACCCAATTCAAGCTTCAATGTTTCAATTTGTTTTAAATAATCCGTAACCAATGGGTTGGCTTCTATAACAAGGTCATTATTAATAGATTTCTGTTGCTGCTGTTGTTGTAATAATAAAGTATCCCGTTCTCCTTGAATATGGGCTAAATCTTGAGCTAAAAGGGATGCATAAGCTTTCACACGAGTTAATTCTGATTTTAAAAATTTATGGTCATCTAATAAATGATTGTTATGCTGAGATGATGTTGAAGTAGAAATGGAAGAAGTAGAAGAACGACGATAAGTGGATGATAATTGCATTTTTAATTTGACAAGTTGACTACGTAAATAAGCAAGTTCTTCAGGACTACCTTCATAATCAACATTAATTTCCACGCGGTTTTGTATATTGCGGGCACGGTTGGCATATTTAAGAGTATTTAATGTTTCAGTATAATCTGTAATGGATGGACTGATACATGCTAACATTAAAGTATGACTGTTGCCTCCAAGACTATCTTGTAATAATCGAGTCAACTTACTATCACGATATGGTACATGCGAACAGCGACGTGATTCATCCCCAAGTGCTGAAATAACATTGCCTAAAGCTAGCAATCCAGTATTAATTGATATTCCTTCCTTTTGTCTTTCACCTAAGGCATTTGTACGTTTTAGCTATATAAAATAATAATAGTAATAATAATAAAACCTGTGAGTAAATTGAAATAGAATATAAATTATTTTATTTCATTATATATATATTATCTACTTTTACCCTTTCTGAACCAGCTAAATCGACAAAATGAAACTTAGATACTAATCTTTTACTGCCAAGATCGCCATTATTTGTTTCATTATCATCATCAATTTGCTGTTGTTGTTTCAAAGTAATGGTAAAAATAGCATGAGATCTTGAAGATGAGACATTCATATCTGTTGATCCAGTAGCGCGAGACAATGACCCTTTTCGAAGATAGCTATAAAAAAAAAAAAAAAATAGATAAATAAAAATATTCAATATAAATATAAACTTAAATTATAAGTATATAAATATAGATATAAACATAAACATAAATTAAATATAGATATAAAAAATATTTTTAAATAATACCCACTTACTCTAAAAGTTCCGTAGCATTATTAACACATACTTCTTTTAAGCCAGTGCAATAGATATGCCCCTGAATATCTTCGTGAATAGAAGGATGGGTTTGTTCTTCTTTTTTTGTCGAACTTAATAAATCCAGTAATTCTTCGTTATATAATTCCATAAAAGATAC
The DNA here is from genome assembly GCA_017871115.1 of Cunninghamella blakesleeana. Classification (NCBI taxonomy): domain Eukaryota; kingdom Fungi; phylum Mucoromycota; class Mucoromycetes; order Mucorales; family Cunninghamellaceae; genus Cunninghamella; species Cunninghamella blakesleeana. Next base: position 3,324,334 of record JAFCIZ010000002.1, on the reverse strand, counting down.
ATAAAGTTGATAGCTATTCTTCTTCATTTTATTTTTATTATCACTATCTAATCGATCAAAAAGCGTATAAGCAAATCGTTGTACCATACCCTGAGCCTCTTTATCACCAAAGGATTCTATACTTGTTCCTAATGAATATGATTTTCCTGTTGCTGTTTGACTAAAATAAAATTGAAATAAAGGCTTGATAAATAAAGACTATATAGATAGACATACATACATACATACATACATACATACATATAAATATACACACAGGCTCTTTCTTTATATACTTTGTCTTTTTGTTACTAATATAACTAATTTTCTACTTACCCATAAGCTAAGACGGTGGCGTTATTACTATATTTATAAATAAAGAGCATAATATAACATAGTATATATATTAGCCATTTATTTAATCATAATCATAATAGTAATATTGATAAAGACAGATTGCATATATAAATATATATATTTACCCATCCATAAAACGATCTAGTAAAGGGATAATACAAGTTTCAAAAACATGTTGCTGAGTATCTTTGGGTGAAAAAGTAAAGTCAAAAGTAAAGGAACGATCAGTTCCTAACAAGATTTGAGGTTCATCCTTGACATAAGTAATACAATCGGTGCCATTAGCTTCTAATTCTTTTGGTGATAGTGGACGTGTTCTAAGTGCAACTCTGTGATATTTTTATAATAATAGTATTACCAATAATAAACAATAATAGTAATAAGAATAGTAATAAGAATAATAGTAATAATAATAATAATAATAGATTAATAAATTTAATAAATAAATAATATATACTTATATTTATCCTAAGAGTATTAAAAATATAACAAAAAGAATTTATATTACCTAACAGCAGTAGTTTCCATTAAGAAGCTAAAATTTAAAAAGCAACTAAAAAAAAAAAAAGGAAAGAGAGAAAGATTAATGAAAAATAAAAATATCTAATAACATATTAAAAGGCGGAGTTATAAAAACCAGACAACCTGATTTTTTATATTTAACACACTATTTATGATTTTTATTATGAATATTTGTATTTGTTTACAATAATAAAAATACTAACGATATAATTAATAATGAAATATTCTTTTTTTTTTTTTTAAAAAAAAAAAAAATCAGATCATCATTACTATCTTAAAGAACATTTGATAAATGGGTTTTTAAAAAAATGACCATCCCAATTTAATCTATTATTAATAGCTGAGTTTTATTATTAATATAAAATAAAATAAAAAAAATGAATCTTACTATTGTTCTCTTTTTCTTTCTCACTTTTTTTATATATTTTATATTTTATATTTTAATCTATCAAGTAATAATAAGAATATGAATTCATCAACCAACTCTTCATCATCTTTATCATCCTTTGTAAAACAAATTAAATTATTAATGACATCTAATAAATCGACTACTACAACAGATACACACCAAATAACAGTAGAAGCAAACAATAATAACTATGAAAGATGTTTATTTCAACAAGAGTATGTATCGTTCCCATCACTCGATGAACATAATGAACATAATATGAATTATCAGGAACCTTCAAGGTTTATAACAGAATCAAAACCTGTGTTATGCTGATTAAAACTATATAAAATTATAAAATATAAAAAAAAAGAACCTATACTCATACACACACCCCTTTCATTCCCTAATATTAATATCCATCTTCTTATTTATGTATCTATACTATCATTATACCATATCATTTAAATACGTTTATCGCTCACTTATATCTACGCTCATATTATATTCATCATTATTATCATTCCCTTCTATATATACGTATATATTTATATATATATTATCATTATCATCAATATATTTTCCTACATATTCATTTTATATATAAAAAATATATCCTATTTATCATTCATTTTATAATATATTTATCATTCTTATTTTTTTTCAATAAATATCAACTTTATTTTCTAAAAAAAAGAAAAATACCTCTCTTCTTTTTAATTTTATTTTTAGTTCAGGTGAAATAGATAATGGTCCCGTCATTTTCAATCACATGTCGTCTTTTTTTTTCTTGTTAAACCAACATGATGTATTTTTTGTGTCAACATTATAATAAAAAATTAAAAAAAGATCATATTTTTTTTTTTAAAAAAAAAAAAAAAATTCCCCATCCATTATTGTTTAAAAAAGTAACAATGCCTTTTTTTTTGATATTTAAATGTATTCAAAAGTTCCCGAAGTCTAGGCGTATCATAAGCTTGCATAATAAAAAATTTAATCTCCTTTCATTACACACCTTTGTGCTTCCACCTCCTCTTATAGTATTTTTTATTAAAAAAAGGTAATCAACCGATTTTATCCTTAATATTTTATATATCCTTTTTCTTTGGAAAAATAAAAATGTCACTTTTTTTTATAATTACTATAAAGATCGATGTCACCTTTAATAAAAAAAATAATAAATAAATATAGCAACGACTAATATAGTATTAGGTAATAATAGTAACAATAAAAAAAGTAAAAATAAAAAAGTATAATATGAAGTCGTTCCGAAAGACGCGGGAAAAATCTCTGACTGGCTTTAAAATAAACCAATGAATGAATTTTTTTTTGACATTTCGCAAGATCGACAATTTTTTTTTTTTTATATATAAAAAAATTTTAAAAATTTTTTATTCTTAACCTTTCTCTATCATTTTTCATTTTTTTTATATACCTCTCTTATTTTTTTTTTTTATTTTACTATTATTTAAATAATATTATATACTTTATAAAAAAATAGATAAATGCTTGGTAACAGATTTCACGATCCTCCAACACCACCACCTTTAGATTTACCTGGTATACGTATTTTAACTGGAGGTGGGGGCGATAGCTCTTCCACTTCTTCATTAGAAAACAATAATAATAATACTTCTCTTACTCAGTTACCAACCAATAATGATAGTTCAGCAACAATAGACACCAATAATGATACCAATAATAACAATACCAATATATCAACAACAAGGCGGCCTAGCCATGCAGAAAGAGCTTTAGAATTAGTGGAATCCATTACAAATCACAGTAATAACAATACTATAAGTCAGCTTTCAGGGAAAACAAACAAAAGACGTGGTAGTAGTGGTGGAAGTATATTGGCTAATTTGTTAAAGTTAGAATCAGCAGAAAAGAAAACAACTACATCTTCTTTTTTATCTAGACCCCCTTTAACCACAATTCCATCATCAAGGACTTTACTTCAATCATTAGGTAGATCTACTCAATCAGCTAGAACTTCTGGTTATTTTGATGACAATGATATAGATAAAATGGAAACTGGAATAAATGTGAAAAATGATATAGCTTTACGAATGGAAGTGGCGGCTAATATTGCAAGTATTTTAGAACGACAAGATTTCATTATCAAGCTGGGAAAAATGTTAGTAAGGACCGGGGCTCCTTCTCATCGTATTGTAAATATAATAATTATAATTATAATAAAATTAAAATCATAATAATATCGAAATTATTATGATAACAGTGAAAATAATAAAAGGATGACAATAAAATAATCGTAGTTTAACCGCTTTTTATTCTTCTTCTTAGGAAAGAGCTTTAGAAAAAACAAGTAAACGATTAGAAATAAATGGAGGTTACTTTGTTTTACCAGGTCTTATGATGGTGAATTTTGTGGACGATGAAACGCATACTTCAGAAACACATTTAATTAAATGTTCAAGATCATTAGATATAGCCAAATTGGAAGTTGTAAATGAAATCGCACATGCTATTGCTAGAGGAAAAATAGATATTGCTGAAGCTTCAGAACGGTTGGATGCTATTAAAAACTCACCACCTACTTGGGGTGTGAAATGGACTTTGTTTGGGTATGTCATTTCTTCAGCTTTTGTGGCCCCTTTATTTTTTAATGGCTCCTGGGTAGATTGCTATGTTAGTGCAATTTTTGGTTTAGGTGGTAATGAATGAAATAAAATACAAATGAATTATTGAAAACTAAAAAAAAAAAATCAATCATTCGGTAATATTAATAGTATCATCTTTTTTTTATTATTATTATCATATAGTTGGTATTGCTACTTTTATTTCTGAAAGAGTATTGATGTTTGGAAATGGTAAAAATTAATAATATTTGTTTTATTTTATTTTTATTTTTAAATAAATGTAACCTTAAAAAATATGCTAATTTCTTAATGTTTTGATATCATTTTTCATTTTATTTTTTTTATATAGTATTTGAAATGGCTGTACCAATTGTAGTATCTATTATCACTCTTGCATTACATAATTATGTTTGTTATTCAGCAGTAGCTCTTTCATCTGTGGTAGTAGCTTTACCAGGCTACAGGTAATATATATATATATATATATATTATATAAATAGAAAAAATTATAGTAATGAAAAATAAAAAATAAAAAATTAGTCATCAATAATATATTCATTTCATTTCATTCTATTTTATTGCTGGTGGTTATGATATAGTATAACTTCAGCCGTCATGGAACTTGCAGCAAAAAATTTATGTAGTGGAGCAATCCATTTAATTCATGCCATCATGTACGTGCTATTTTTAGGTTTCGGAATGAGTTATGGAAATACAGTATGGAGCTTAACACATCCTGGAAATAGTGATGATTTTAAAGATACTATGCAAGCCTGTGCTAATCCTGTGGATCCTTTATGGTATATTATGATGCTGCCTATTGCATGCTTTGGTATTTCCATTTGTTTTGGTGCTAGTTTGAAACAGTACCCTGCTTTTACATTGAATGCTGCTGTTGGATTTACTGTCTACTTTTTCATGTCGAAAGTTGTGGGACCTACATCTATAATTACACCTTCTGTAGGTGCTTTTGCTCTTGGTTTAACGGGGAATATTTATGGAAGGGTCACTAAACGGTTGAGTTTTGTCATGTTGATGGGCGGTATTATCATTCTAGTTCCTGGAAGTATAGGTAAATTACTGATAAAAAAATAAAATAAAAATAAAGATATGTAGAGGTAAAAAAAAATAGAACAATATACTTATATATTCATTTCTTTTCTATTCAATTTTATTATTTTATTTTGTTATTTTAGGTGTCCGTGGTGCTGTTTCATTATTTGATGGATCTAATAATGCTGGAGGGACATTTGCTTTCCAAATCATAGGAATTGCTCTTTCAATCACCCTAGGTTTATTCTTGTCTAATTTATGTGTTTATCCTGCTGGAAGAAAACGTTCCGTATTCTTAGGTCTTTAATATATATATATATATATATATATTATTCTAAAATTAATCTTGTATTACTATATTTCATATAATTATTTTATTATTTTATTACTTTATTATTTTATTATTTTATTACTTTACTATTTTACTACTTTATTATTTTGTTATTTTATTACTATTATTTAGTTATTCACAATTTCATTTTGTACACATATTAATTTAGCATTGGATTACTAATTTAAAAATTATCATCATCATTCATATATTGTATTATTATATTAATTATATATAAAAAAGTATATCTAGCATATTAATTAAATAAATAAAAAAGTATCATTTGCATTTAAAAAACAGAGAATTTACATTTTCTATCGTGTATATTTCTTTAATAGTAATACTTTTATTATTATTATATTATTATTGTTATTGTTATTGAAATAAAAATAAAAATAAAAAAATGATGTAATAAATACAACAATATTGATAAATAAAAAAAAGATCACTTCAAATGACCACCTCTCCCCTCTTTTTTTTGATTATAACGAGATATAATATTTACATTCTATTTTTTTTATATGTATATATAATTTAATTTTCCTTAGTAGGTTCAGAAAAAGAAGATTGATGCTCAGTTGCATTCAAAAGGTCTTGAGTCATTTCTTCTTTTATACTATGAGCATGTGATGATGGAGTGGATGAAGGAGTGGATGGTGGTGAATTCACTTTCTTCGTGCCAATAGAGTTATAAATGGACAATGCCTAATGATAAAAAATAAAAAAATAAAATACGTAATAGTTAATATAAATACCTATCTACTTTATTCCTATTATATATATGCATATACATCACGAGCCTTTTTTTTTATTTTCATTTTTTTTTATTTTCATTTTTTTTTATTTTGTTTTTTGTAATTTACCTGAGCAACCATTGAAGCAGCATCATTTGCAGCAGCAGGAACAATTAAAGTGGTACCTTCTTTAGCCATTTTACCAAAGGCATCCACATATTTTTCAGCGACAGCCATGGAGACCGCATCATGACCATGTTCACGAGAGATGGCGGTAGCTACTTTTTCAATACCTCTTGCGGTAGCTTGGGCACGTAACAAAATCGCTTCGGCTTCACCAGAGGCTAAATTGACTTGTTCGGCTTTTTCGGCTTCAGAAGCAAGAATAGTTGCCTGCTTACGACCTTCAGCGACATTAATAGCTGCTTGACGAGCCCCTTCAGATTCAAGGATTTGAGCACGTTTGGTTCTTTCAGCTGATACTTGTTGGTGCATAGATTCAACCACTTTACTAGGAGGATGAATATCACCTATTATTAAAAACGTAAAAAAATAAAGATAAAAAATATAAAAACAAAAAGTATAAGATGAATACATGTACATATTATTCTTATTATTTATTCTCCTTCTTCTTCCTCTTCCACTTTTTGACATATATATATATATATATTATTTCTATATCGCTTACGGATTTCATAACGTAAACAACGAATACCCCAATCTTCAGCAGCAGAATTAATAGCATAAACAATATTAGCATTTAAATGAGCGCGTTCGGCAAGTGTTTTATCCAAAGTCATCTGACCAATTTCAGCACGCATAGTTGTTTGAGCCAATTGTGTAATAGCGAATTCAGCATCTTCGACTCCATAAGAAGCTTTGAATGGATCAATAATACGGAAATATAATACACCATCTAATTCTAGTGTAACATTATCTATATGAAAAATAAAAAATAAACATACGCATTATTATAAATAAATAAAATGAAAATCCATCTATACATTATTGTATTTATATAATAAAATAAAATAACCCCTTTTATATACATGTATATATATTTACCTTGAGTAATAGCACTTTGACTTGGGACTTCAATAGCGGTTTCTTTAAGGCTTTTAACATATTTAATACGATCAATAATAGGTACAAGAATATTTAACCCAGGATCAAGCATACGATGGAATTTACCCATACGTTCTACAATCCAAGCTTCTTGTTGAGGTACAAATTTTATTATCTAAATATACAAGTAAAACAAGATAAATGGTTTATTAATACAAGTATTTTTCCATTTAAATTATATTATTATTATTATTATTATTATTATTTTATTTATGATTAGATTACCGTGTTGCGTGGCAGAGATTTACGTTCACCTCCCCAACCTGAAGTAGGGCCTACAGAATTTGATCCATAATCATAATCATTATTATATCCATATCCGCCGTAATAAGCAACTCGTTGAAAAGCGATAGGTGTATTCTATTTATTTATTTATTTATTTATTTTAAAAAAAAGAGGAAACAGAATAAAAAACCAAGACTATATATCAATACTTGATTCTATTTTTCTCATTTTTTTAAAAAAAATAAAAAAAATAGGATACAAATGATATTATACCTTTTGAGCTTGGCGAATTATAGTTGAAGTTAAATTGGTTGGTCGTTTTGTTATATTTAAAGCTGTTCTTTTTATCATACTATTCATTGTTTCTATTTTTTATATTATGTATTAAAAAAATATAGGGAGAGAAAAAAGTGAGCTGTAAAAAAAAAACTAGCCTGTTATATGTAATTTTTTTTATGTTACTCGATTCAAATTCCGAAAAACTCGGTTATATTTTTTGACTCAAAAAATCATTGTAACTTAAATATGATGCCTTCGTACAAACTCGGGTTTCTTTTTTGACTCAATTTTATTTTATATTATTATCAGCTATTTGTTGGATGTAATTATGTACATTTTTATATATTTTTAATGTTCTGATTGTATTAAATAAAAAAGGAAAATAGATTAAATCATTATTTATTACGAATATAGATATAATTAAATAATAATGAGGGCTGTTTAACATCAAGTATATTGATATATATTAGGGATAGATGCTTTTGTATTGTTTGATGACAAAAATAATAATAATGGCAATGATGATAAATTATTGAATTGAATATATCATATAAATATAATAAAATATAAGATAAGTTTTTTGTATAATAATAAAAATGAAAATATATGGTACAATATATAGATATAAATAAATTATGAATTTTTTTTTAATGGCTGATTAGACTTTATGATGGTTGTAGTTTGCTTAGGAGAATATGTTGAATTATTGTACAGATCCTATTAATGTCATTAATATCATTGAATAAGAAAAGAAAAAGAAAGAAAAGTTGAATATTATTAGCGATTTCATCCAATTTTAATTTATTTACAATGTATATGTATTTACATTATCTTGTTCGTTCTTGAGGTTTTTATGTTCTTCTATTAGATTTCTAACCCTTGGTGGTAGTGATCGTTGATTATTATTTGAAGATTTTATTATTGCATGATATAGGGAATAAGTTGCCTAGAGAAAATTTTAAATCAGTATACATATATATTTAAAAATTATAATTACTTATATATATATTTGCTTGAAGATGATGTAATTATATAAACTTTCATGATAACTTACATATACATCAGTAGAAGCATATTTAAATTGGTTAGGGCTAAGTACTTTTCTATTCCAATCACTTAACTGCACTTTCCCTTTTGGCAAGTTTTTTCCTATCTATTTTGTAAAACAAAAATAAAAAAAAAAATGATGAAGAATAAACCATTAATTAATAAAATAAATAAATAAACCATAATCATTAAATAAATATCAATTTTCACGTTTCCATTTACATATAACCCAACCATTGTGCGAAGCGATTTGCCAGTAAATTCTTTTTTTAAAGGATTTCCAATATCTTGACTTAAGAATCCCAAATCAAGTAAACCATTTGTATAAATACCAAAATCACGTATTAGTTTTTTTCCATCGCCGATAATATTAACGCCTACTTTGAAAATTGTTTTACTTTCTAAAAAATGGACTAATTCGTCAGGTAGAGCTAAATAAAATAATTTATATTAATTAAAAATTATTATTGCTATGATTATTCATCATGTATATATTCGATTTACTTTTCATTTGTGATGTTTGAATTAATAAGATTTGATTTTTCCCACATATTTGAATGACACCTGTCTTATTTTCTTTTCCTCCTTTGACAAAGCAAGGCTTCCATTCCATATCTACCCCAAATAATGTCTCATTTCTATGTGTATATATATATATATATTTATATATTATAATAAGAATCATCATTCAAATGATAATAATAATAATAGTAAATATTAATGATTGCCAATATTTTTTCTTTCAATTGAATTTAATTATATATATATATGCTAACCTTGTCATCTTCGAGAGGGCTTCATTAGCGGTTTGTATAGAGTCAATACATGCTACCTGATAATGAGATGGTACTTGAAGCTGTGGTAATTCATTTAAATAATCACGTAATTTTACTCTTAATTCTTTTCTATATGCCACTTTTGCTAATCTTTCATTCTTTGCTTTTATTGCATTCTCCTCTTCCTCTTCCGTTCTTCTAATATATTTTTTATTATTATGATACATCTTTTGATTGTTGTATATATCCTTTTTGGCTATTATTTCAACTGTCGTTTGTCTAAACAAAATTAATAGAAATATTAAAAAAGGCAGAAATGTAATTAAGATTTAATGAGTAAATATACGGTATATGATCTTTTTCTTTAGTACATAATCATTTGAACATACTTTTGATTGGAACTTGCACTTGAAAAATGGCGAGAGTATATTGGTTGAAAATTATTGGTCGTTGTGTTTGGATATCTAAGGGAATGGTTAGGAACTGAATAGATATTGTTATTACTATTATTTAAAGTGGATGGATATGAATTAATATACGTCATAGGATATGCTGGATTTGGATAACCAAATAAAGGCGTGTATGGTAAAGAATTATTTATATTATTCTTATCATTATTATAATCTTTAGTAGTCGTAGAAAAATTTGAATCAAAAGGTAACCATGACGAAGAGGAGGAAGGTATATAATTTGAAACAGAAGGAGGAATCGGTTGGTATGGATTCATTGCTGAATGATATACTGGTACCTGATAAAAATATGTTGCCCCCAAAGTTGAATTTTTGACTTCTTCATGCTGTATGGACTGTTTAGGTACCTCTTTATTGGCTTGGATAGTATCTACAGTGGTTGTAGTAGTAGTAGCGATGGCAGAATCTTCATAATAGGACTTCTTAGAATTTACTATCTTATTATTATAAGCATTAGCCATTATTTTATTTTGTTGAATGTTTTTAAAAATTTGAATGAATTGACATGAATGTAGATAAAATAATCGTTGCCTTTTAATCACTGAAGGTGAATTAAAAAACATAAAAGTGAAAGGGAAAGAAGAATGAAAGAAAAGGGACATCAAAAACTTTTTAAAAAAAATTTGCCGGGGCTTAAAAAATAGAAATGACAATTTTTTTATTAAATCTTTTTATGCTAAAAAAAAACTATTTAATCACAGATGAAAAAAATAACCATATATGCACTGCCTTTTTCTTTTCCTTTTTTTATTTATATGTGAGCTGAACAACTGCTTTTTTTTTATATGTATGTGTGTGTACGTGTGTGCATGTTTTTATCACCATATGGTATTAAATTGCCAAGTATCCTCATATAATCCATTATGTACATGCATTAAAAGCTTATTCCTTCTCGATTTAATATATGACATCATATCAATAATATTTTGTCTAAATTCAGGCCTAAGATCATTAATTTTGCCCTCCAATATGCTAGTTAAATTTCCAACTACAATTTCAACGTCTCTTTGATTATCCTAAGCAAATATTAATAATAATAATAAAAATAAAAATAGAATGAATACATATATACATATATATAGAAGTTTATATAACTATTATATACTTCAAAAATGACAGATTCGTTAGATTCTTCAACATAGAAAGCAAAAACATAAGTCCATTTTAATAATGTACGCGTTTCAATAGTTAAATGGGCAGCTTTTAATAAAACTTGAGTATCGATCCAAGAAATATTCTTTTGATTTTGTAAAAAAGTCATTTTGCTTTCAACATCCAAATATAGTTTTTTGCAAAGCTTTACAATATCTTCATGATTTTTATATCTGTCGTGATACTAGAAATAAATATATAAATATAATCATAATCACAATAATATTTTTTTAGAGAGAAAAAAAGCACATATTAATCGTACTTACATGCATATATCGATTATAATTTTGCATCCTTTTTTGAGCTTTATCTTTATTTTTTTCCAAGTATTGATTACACCAAGATCCTCCTTGATGATTATTCCAGTCGCCTATAAAATATTAATTTAAAATATTATTATTCTTATTATTATTGATATTATTATCAACATAATTGTTTTATTTATTTAATACCTAAACAAAGCCAACAAAATCCCTTATTGCACTTTCTACAAACCATATGTTGACATCCACCTCTTTTTTCAATTGGAGAAAAACAAAATGGGCAAGGTTTTGTATTACAAACTATCCAATTAAGTGAAGGTGTGTATTCAATTATTTTTTTTATCCATTTTTTTACTAAATAACAAGGCGCAGGCTATAATATATATATATATATATATATATAAACATAATAAAAATATAAAATATACAATTAAATAAAAATAAAAATGATAAATGATAACTATATGTATATATATATATATATATATATATATATATATCAACTAACTCTGTGATCTTCCATATCACAACCAAAACAAAATCTGTTACCACAAGCACAATCAACAATGGGAACAATCAAATTACTTGAGGATGGAAGATTGGGAAGTTCAATAATATAATCACAATTAGGGAATGGACACCACTTTAAACTGTTCATATCATTCACAAATTGATTATCTAATGCATTCATATATCTAATAAAGAAAAAGAAAGAAATAAAATATAAATATAAATATAAATATTTATGTATATACGACTCATGTTACAATTATTATTTTCATTTGTATTTTTTTTTTTATCTAAAAAAAAAAAAAGAAAAAAGAAGGCGAGAAAAAAAAAATTACTTTTCACCAAGAGATTTATCTATTATAGAATAGATTAATGGGTCTTCCAATAAAAGAGCACAACCACCTTGCATACACTCAATTCCAGCATAAAACCCATTAGTGATTTTTTCTTTTATATATTGATAATAACAAGGTACACAAAAGAAATGACCACAAGCTGTACAAACTACTTCAGTATTAATATCATCATCCAAACATATACCACATTGAAAGGAACACTGTATTAATTCTGCAACTCGAGTGGTGGATAATAAAGAATGTTTGCAACTGAGACGGCTTAAATCTATTCCAATAATTTCTTGAACCTTACTAAAATCATTGAAATAATCATCCAATAATCTTTCTGTATTCCAATGATAATGTCTTAATAGTTGTACGGTGATATTTGCTGATTTGTCTAAAATAAAATAAATAAAGGTTATTTCTTTTCTTTTATATACATATACGTAATGACTATTCCTATTTATATTTACCAATTAAGGAAGAGACATGAGTGGTTTTCTTGGTTTGAAGTTCTTTGAGATCAGTTTTTGTTAAAGAATTATTTTGTATTGCCGAATCTGCGGTTTCTTCTTCGCTTAAGGTGGTATCATTATCTTTAAAACAAAAAACAACGTTATATAGGTATTAGTGTAAAATCTTTCTTTCTGTATATTATTACTTTCATATGCTGAATAGAAAAAAATACTAAAAATAAAATAAAGAATAAGACAATTTAATGTTTCATTGTTGTAATTAATACTTTTTTTTTTTTTTTCAATGGGAAAATATATTCATCTACTTACAAGTTACCATAGTCTTCATTATAAAAACTTTGGTCATCATCATCATATCCAAATATTTCACTATCACTGTCAAAACTCTTTATTTTCAAAAAAATCAATTAAAAAGGAGGATTTATCTAGTTTATCTCGTTTCTTTTTCAAAGAGTGTTTTATATCTTTGTATTACTATATGCATCATTTATCAATCCATATTTATTTTCATTTACCATTTCAGTAACTTTTTACTTAATAACAATAAAAAAAATGTTTATATATGTATATAAAAGTAAAAAAAAAAAAAAACCTAAGTATATACTGATAATAAAAAAAAAGAGAGAAAGAAAGAAAAGGTAGTAAAAAAAAGCAAAAAAAGGTAAAACAGGTCGAAATTTAAAATAGGTAATTTTAATTTCCGCCGCTTTGGTTAGCATAAAAAAATGCGGCCAACCCTACGTGTTTCTTTCTTTCGCCTACACAAAAACCTATTATTATATTTTATTTATTGACAGCACCCATCATTGAATTTAATAAAATCATTATATATTAATTTATATTTAAATTATCATTTATCACTATTATTATTATTATTATTATCAGCGCATTAATATAATTCTAATACTTTTACTTTTCTAAAAAAAATCAGAAAATACCGGCTGCGGCATTTGTTTATATATACTAAAAAAAGAAAAAATAATTTATAAAATCAAGTACATACTATTATCTATTCAAAATGATATGCACATAAATAAATATATAGATATGGATAAAAATGAATACTACCATTATAACTACTATTCTAAAAATTAATTAATTTTCACAGACTCTTATGTATTTTGATTTTGGTATACCTTTCTGCTTTTTTTTTATTTTTAAAAATTTAAAAATATGATCTCTTTTAACATTATTTATTCAATGTAATAATATTTTTAATATTGATGTAGTTTATAGAATACTAACTCTATTTACTTTAAACAAAAGCTTATACTAATATTATTGTTATTTTGTGATGTTTGAAGGTTCTCTTTTTATAACTAGTGAATGACATATATCTTATTTTTGATCATGTGAATGATTGAATGATTGAATGATTTTTATTATTGCTATTATTATCCATTTTTCGATTTGGTGTGTATCAAAAGTAATGATATTATTGTTAAATGTAATTGTATTTTTTTAAATAATCATTATAATTGAGCCCTTTGTTTCGTAATTGTTTTTTATTTTTTTTTTTAAATGATTAAAAAAACGCTTTTGGATTTGTTGAACTATTCCACGCTGTAATCGTATTTATTTGTGTCATACTATGTGCAAAATTAGCTTTTTCATTTACGTACTTATTTTTAAATGCTTATAATACTACATTACTATTTTTATTTTTATTGTGTACTTGAATTTTTTTATTTTAATTTTTTTAAAAAGATAGAGAAAGTGTGGGTAAACAACCAAATGTTTAATATCATTATAAAATATCAATAAAATTATCTATTAATTTGTTTATATTATATTAAATATAAACCGCTGTTGGTTCGAGTCACACATAATAACAATACAAAGAGATTATCACCAAAAAGAAAAGAAAAGTGAGAAATATGAATAGTATATTCTAAACTATCATTTTTATTTTATTTTATTTATTAACCTCTTATTGTGTCAATAGTGACCTTGTAATGAACTTAAATTACAATTATATATACATACATATATGTATGAGTAAAATAAAAAAATAAAACCCAGTTTGTTCATTAAAAAATAAAAATAGGAAGAAAAGATGGATATTAAATAAAAATTTGAATTTTTTTTTAGTTTATGATCAATAAATACATATATGTAAATTTATTGACATTATATATATATATATATATATATATAATAATAATAATAATAACAATAATAATACAAGAATAAATACTAAAATAATACATGTTTATGCATATTTAAATAATTTCTACAAAATTAGCTGGAAAGATTCCTTTACGATCGTTAAATTCACCAGTCCACCAATCTTGTTGAGTATCTGATTTTTTTGTAATAAGAATAATATCCCCTTTTGAAAATGGAAGATCCCCATCTTGTTCAGCATTAAAATTAAAGAGGGCACGTGCACGAATTTTCCCATCACTTATCAATTTGGTTGGTGGTGTAACATCTGATTCCATCGCTGTTGTTGATAATGCGCTATTACTATAAGCGCGATCTTGTATTGATAAAATATCATTGTCGTTAAACTCATGCCTTGCATAAGAAGGTTGTTGGTCCCAACGATCCGTCGTACTTGCTGATCTATATCTATTTCCATTAACACTACCACTACCACCAGTAACCATACTTTTAACTGCTGCACGACTCCATGTTTGCGATCGGCTTAATCCATTATTATTAATGTTATCTGTTGATGATGATATAGGGTCATCATAGCTATTATACATATTGTTGTTGTAAGAGTTATCAGAATAAGGCGATGATGTTGAATATGGTGTAAATTGTCGGTTGTTGTTGTTGCTGGGTTGTCTAAAGTTATACATATCATTGTTATTGTACATACTATTACCACTACCATAAAATCGATGATCGAGAGCTTGATATAGAGCTTCAGCTTCTGCAGGTCTTGGCACATGTCCACTTAATAAGTCTTTTGCTTTCACTTTATAACCATACATTTTGGCATTGGCATCAAATCGTTCAACAATCACTGATCCTTCTATAGAGACTCCAGCAAATAATCCACGTGTTTTACTATAAGAAAAGACAGCTGCTACAGAATTGACTGATGCTGCTCCTGATACATCTGCATTTCTACCTACAGGCCCTGCTGCTACTGAAAGGTTTCCACCAAGTGTAATGTTTCCATGTGACATAAATACTTTAACGGCTGCCTGAGTTTGTAGTACCATGACAAAATCAGTTACTTCAGCACCTATACGTACGAAATATATATATGTAATTAATCATCAATTACTTCATACCATTTCCATATATTTTATTATTATTAAATATTACCTACTTGACCACCAAAACCCATACCAAAAACATTAATTGCTGAAGGACTAGAAAAACCTAAATAGAAATATAAATAGATGTTATTCATAAGTATATAAGTATATAAATATATTATTTTACTTTCAAATATATATATATTATCACTTACTTCCATCAGGTAGTCTAAACAAATATGAATATTATATCGCATATATATAAACAGATAATAGAGAATAAATACACCATACTATTAAAAAATATATTCTTTTCATATATTATGTTTATTATTATACCTAGCTTTTTTTTTAAATAGGAAAAAAAAATAAAGTTCAGTTTTTTTTTCTCTTAATAAACCTATACATATCTTTTTTAATACTCTATTTACCAATAACTAAACCAGAACCAGCTCTGCCAGAAAAAATAAACCCTCCTTTGAGTACTGTGAATATAGCCAAGCCTTTAGCATTACGGAGAATATCTGTTGGTATAACTTTATCAATTCCTTGGCCAAGATCTATTAATAATAATATTACAAAAGAGAAAAAAAAGAAAAGATAAGTTACGTATAAGTATATATATATATATACAATTATGTTCATAGTTGATATAACTTATTGTTCTTATTAACATTAATACTATTAATATTATTATTATTATTATTAATTTTTTTTATTTTCATTACCAATAAATCCATTAAGAATCCTAGCAGCTTTATTACATTCACCTTTATATAAAATAATAACAAAAATAGTATAAAATTAAAGTCTTGATATAAAAGTGTGTTTTTATTTTCCTTTTTAAATATAAATTCATATTTGATACATACTAGCTAAACTAGAAGGCAATGGTGAATTAAAAGGCATAATAATATATAAGGTTGAATATACAAAAGTAAAAGAAAATGGAAAGAAAAAAAAAAAAAAGAAAGAAACGAAAAGAGAAACAAAAGTTATAAAAAGAAAAAAAAGGTAGAAAATAAAGAATTTCGGCCCTATTTTTTTATTTTAATGCGATGAGATTAAATTGAATAGCCAATAAAGTCGAACAATAGAATTTTAGTTTTAAATATTGGATGATCATTCATATTTTATTAGTTTTATATAAAATAAATATCCTTTTTTTACAATTTAGCTTTAATAGCTTTATTCACCATATCTTTGTGTTCCCCAATAAAAGCAATTGCAAGCTAATATAAAAAAATTATATATATATATATATATATATATATATATATATATATTTAGAAATTTAAAATGATTTACACTTTATTATTATTATTTTTATATAAAATAAAAGTAAAAAACCCACTTACTTCACGAGCACCCATTTGATCCATAGCTGCTTCCAAACGTTGAGCTAAAAGAAGATCACCTTTTACTTTAATTTTTCCTCCAAGAAAAGCTTTTATACCTGTAACACTAAATAATAAGTATATATAGTATATATAGTATATATATATATAAATATATATATATATATTAATAAATGTATAAGAAGATCACATGTTCATTTTTTATATCTTATTATTTATTTATTAACGTACCCACCGGTAATTAAAGCAAGTGCATTACTATCTTCTACTTGAATACGAACCACTTTTACTTTACTTTTAGTAGCATCACGAGCTACTTTTTCTTCATTTGTTATGACTGGTGGAATATCTTTACCTTTATTTATATTGACATTGGTAAATAAAAAAATAAAAATGGAATGAATTTCTTATTTTATTTTATTTTACTTTATTTTTATTTAAAAAAACAACAATTTTTCATTTCATATTTATAAATTAAAAAAATACACGTACCTTGTAAAAGAAGATACCAAATAGTAGCAGGTTTTTTTTGTTTAGTTACGGTAAAAATAAATAATCCTTTAATATCAGGCCAAAGTTCTTTACTATCTTGTATCTGTGCCTGCACTACTGGCAAAACATAATTAGCAAGTTCATCGTATGCTTTGGATGTCATTTTTTTAAATAAAAAAAAAAGAAAAGAAAAAGTATTTATCAATGGGAAAAAGAAGGGAAAAAATGGGGGAAAATAATAAAAAAAAAGAGGCATTTATATATTTATTTATTATAAAAAAAAAGGGTGTGGGGAAAAATAAAATAAAGTTTATTCATGCTAATAGCTAATTGTGTAAAAAGAGTATACTTTTTTATTTTTTATACATGTGAAAAAGAAATATATATATATGTTTTGTGTGTAAAAAAGCACTGTATTGATTTATATAAAATAATATATGATCATTCATTATGACAAGTAGAAGAAAAAAAGGGTGTCTTTTTATATTCACTTATTACTACGTAATGAAATAACACATGGTCACGTTCATCCAAATATATTTTTAAGCTTTTTGATTCCCTATTTTATTATATCTATCATTACTAAAGTTTTTATGTTGATTTTCTTAAGTGGTTGAAAACATTTATTTATTTACGTAATTCTTGGCTAAAAAAAAAATTGCAATAATCATAGTTTTTATAATTTTCCATAATAGAATTAATTATTATTAAATTCTAAGTATATGTTTATTTTATCTATAATAAATTTGATATAAAATACATATAAAAAAAAAAAAAGAAAGTAAAGAATAAATTAAAACAGAAATTTAGAAGGTAATACACAATAAGAAAAACAAATGAATCATAGAATCATAATAATAGTTATAAAATAAATTTAAATAAATATATATAGAGAGAGTTTATAATTTAGCAGAGTAAGAACCATCTTCATTCCATCTACCAGTAGATTTACCAGCATAAACAAAAGGCTTAATGCATTCATCATAGCTGCTGACAACTTGAGTATGATTTAAAGGTTCTTTTTCAGCCATATCAGTCATAGCTCTGTATACTTTACCATCATAACGACCAAGAGCAGAATGTAAATAATAATCAGGTAAAGCAAAAGCATCTACTAAAGGAACAGCTTGAGGACGAATGACTTCTAATAAATGAATGACTTCTTGTTTTAATAATGTGGTTTGGTCGGCATTGATATAACCAGATAATAAGAATTCAGACAATTCCTTTTCCATGGTATGTAAAGCAAATAAGGTAGCAACGGAACGTAAAACTTGGGTAGTAGGTTTATCTAATTTAGCATTTTGTAAAGCAACAATGAAGTTACGTACCAAGACATATTGACAGTGAGCACGAGAGATACGGCTGATTTCTACCAACATGGAATTCCAGCTACGACCTTGATTATCAATTAAATCGGCTACTTTGGCAATACCATAGGCAGCACGGAATCCGAAAGCGGCTAAGATGTTTTCAGGGTTTAAGAAATCGGAAGCTGTGGTAGCAGGACATTTGGCATTAGGATTTTGGAGATATTGAGTTAAATAATTGATAGTGACATTATATTCTGATGGAACGGCTTTGCCAGCAACGACGTTACGATAAGTCTTGAGAAGATAACGAGCTGTTTGTTGAGTAAGGATATAGTTATCACCTTCCCACTATTTAAAGAAAAAGATATATATATATTGTTACTAACCTTTCTCTATTCAAACTAGTATTTTTTAAAAATAATAAATAAATAATAATAATACTTACAGTAACATTAGGAAGATAATCTTGATAAAACATACCCAAACCGGAGAATAAACTGTAACCATGGCCACCACAAGCACGACGACAATCTTCAATAGCTTCGGAAGCCATTGTAGTGGTTAAACTCTTAAGACCAGATGAACTAGCGTGTAAATCGGCTAAAAGTCCAAAGTTTCCTTTTTGCATTTCAGCTTGATTAAGGTTGTATAAACGAATCATTTCTGTACCAGTAAAGAAACAAGCATAGGCTGCTGCAATGGTGGGTAAAAGTCGATATTGTTGCATAGTATAATCCAAGACAGGTGTTTCAATGACTTTGTTGTCCCATTTCTTAGGGTTAGCATTATCTACAAATTGTTGACGAACTGCTGAATAACGAACGGCAACGGTAGTAGCTTTAGCAAGAGCATAGCGTACACCTATTTTTTGATTAATATATAAGAAAAAAGTAAGAAAAAGTGCGACAAAAGATATATATTTAAATCACTTCTTTTTTTTTTTTTCATCGACCTCTCCTCTTTCACTTTTATTTTAAATTTTAATTATATTAAACTTTACCCATAACAATATTAGCACGAACAAAGACCATAGTACCATAAGATAATTTAGCATTTGGAGGTTTCATGTATTCACCAGTACCAGGAACAACTTGAGAGTACTTGGCTAAGAAAGCAACATGAGGAATACGATAATGATCAAACATAATGAAACCATTATCTACAGAATTAAAACCGAATTTAGGACCAATATCACCTACAGTAACACCCTTCATAGGGCGATGATCTTTCAAACTACGGATTTGAACACAGAAAGGATGAGGACCAAGATCTTTACCATTGGTGATTAAGCGGGCCATGACGATAGCATGATTGGCAGCTTTACCAAGCCCACCAATCCACCATTTGGAGGAAGTTAAAGTAGGAGAATGAAGTTCAAATTCGTTAGTTTCAGGAATATAGGTGGCAGTGGTTTCAAGACCTTGAACATTAGACCCATGACCAAGCTATTTTTAATAAGTAAATAATAAAAAGGGTAAAAAGGGGGAAAGGGGAGAGGAGAAAGAGGAAATCAGAAATTAAAATCACATGTAATCTCTTTTTTTTTCAGTCATTCTATTTAATATATTTTTATAAAAAAAAATTATACTTACTTCAGTTTGAGCATAACAACCAATAATATGATGCTTCAAAGCGGGTTCCAAGAATAATTTCTTTTGTTCATCAGTAGTTTGAGATCTTAAAGTAGGAATAAACATATTATAATGAAGAGTGAACTAAAATAATATATATATTTAGCAAATCTGTCATAATAAAAATAAATAAATATAATCATAGCAATATATGTTACTTACAGGAGTACTTTGATCGAATAAGAAGTTGGCAATAGAAGTATCAGTTTCATCCCAGTTATTTTCTCTATAAAAAAATAAAGTTAAAGGCAAAAAAAGTAAAAAATAAAAGGTCAGTGATAATGTTGATAAAGAAAAAAAAACTGTTATTATTGTTATCATTATAGTTGATATTATGACAGATAGTAATATATACAACTTACTTGACAAGTTCAACTAAACGCTTATCTTTTTTAAAACCATTAGAAACTCTTTCTTCACGACTTTCATAATAACGACCAGTTTTATCAAAAGCAGGTTCTTTGGAAATAATTTCAAGTACATTATTCATTTTATTTAACCATTTTTCACCATACATAAAGTTGGATAATTGTTTAACGTCAAAGCTAGCTTGAGCTCTTTCTTGTGCTAAAAGTAATTCACCACTGGGACCTCTGGGTTCAAGATCAGGGAATTTAGTAGGAATATTGTTATCAAAAGTCATTGTGTTTTATTTATATATATTATTGCTTTTTTAAAAATAAAAATAAAAAGTAAAAGAAACAAGAAAAGAAAGAGAATTGATCAAAAATATGGGGAAATTATATAAAAAAAATAAAACTGGCGGAGCTCGAATTAATCTTGCTTATGCTATTTTTTTTATATATTCATTACATGAGTTTAGCGTGGGGATCAATATAAAGTAATCGGTATTTCTATTGCCGTTTCGACTAATCATTTTTGTTTAAAAAAGTCTCGGAGTTAACATATACGAATAATAATAATAATAATAATATTAGGAACAATATAAAATTTTAAATGATCATTGGTTTTATTCTTCAATAGAAAAAAAGAAAGAAAAAAGCGTATAAAAAATTTTTATAACGTTAAAATCATATCCTTTGTTAAATAAATAAATTAAAAACATGTATAACAAATACATGTGAATCAAAATTACTTTATTTGATTGAAAGATATACGATTATTTAAACGTCATACGATATATTTTTTTCTACATTTTTTTGGGTGAGTAAATTCATGACAAAAAATCATTTTCGGGAAAAGGATAAAAAAATATAAAAATATGATTATAAATAGAAATCCCATAAATCTAACAATTTCCCCTCAATCAACAAAACCCTATTTGAATCTCAACAAAAGAAAAAAAAATGTATAAGACTTATTCTTTATTTAGTTTTATTAAAAAAAATAAATAAATGAATGTTATCATATAGATAAAGTAATATAAAATAATAGTAGTATTATTATTATCATTACCATTTTCATATTAAAAAAGTATATCTATAAATTTTATTAGCTGATGATTGATCCTTCATAGAATATACATACATACATACATACATACATATATATTTGTTTTTTAAAAAAAGGATCGAACATGATCATGCCGAGGAATGACTTTGACTTTATAAGGGCTAGGAGTAAAAGTAGGAGATCGAATATCTTTTGGATGTATCGTATCAATGAATTGATCTTTAGATTCCCTTTCAAATCGAAAACATGCAATAAGAGCACTGATGGCCATAAAAATACTTTTTTCTGCCAAGTGAATTCCAACACAAACCCGTCTTCCGGTTGAAAAGGCCAAATGAGGGCGATCATCTACGGATTGACTAAACCGCTGTTCTGAAGTTGTATGTTTTGTGACATAATCCCAATGGCGTTCTGGTATAAATTGATCTGGTTGTGGGTAACGATCTGGATCTTGGTGAATTGCATGTAAATTAATAATAACTGTCGTGTTTTTTGGTATATACCATTGATCGGTTTTATCACTTGCACTAGTTGCATGAGGTAAGGATAAAGGTGCTGGAGGTCGAAGACGAAGTGTTTCGTGAATAATGCATTGTATATAAGGAAGACTTGGTTCTGTATTATTATTAAATGAAAAATGAAAAATGAAAATAAAAGAATCATGTTAATATATATGTATAATTGTATTCTTAGTTATTTCCTTTTTAGAGTATTTTATATTATTTCATTTTATTTTTACCGCCATCAGAAGTAGGTAATATATCTAACCCTACATTTTCTTTGATTTCTTTATAAGCACGTTCTTGTATTTCAGGGTGATTAGTTAATAAGGCTATCATCCATTCCAAAGTTGATGATGTTGTTTCTGATCCTAATAAGTTAATTAAAAAAAATGATAAAATAATATAGAGAAAATATAAATAGATAAATACCATTTATATCTTATTATTATTGTGCTATATATATTCCTTTCATTTTATTTTTTTATTTTATTTTTTACCGGCGCCTATAAATAAAGCAACAAAGTCGACCATTTGTATATCAGTTAATTCCCCAGCTTGAATAATATCTTTCATAAAACAGCTATTCATATTTTTTTTCGTTTCTCCTTTTTTTCCTTCTTCTTCCAAGTGTTGTTTAAACTCGTCTAATAAACCACCATAAAAATCCATAATCTTTTCTCTTGCTTGAAAATATTTTGTTTTTTGATTCCAAAAAAAAAGTTGGAAAAAAGGGAAAAATTCAGCCATTTGTTCAAGAGGACTAAAAATGGAGGCAATACGTTCTGTCAAAGAAAAAGCTTGATGAAGTTTTGGATCACCTGGTTGAAACTGGCACATATTGCCAAAGACAATGGTCAAAATAGATGTCATTGTATAATGTTCAATAAACTGAGTAAGAGAAATGGCTTTTTCTTTTTCATCGTTCCTCTGGAACTTAATGCTTTGGCAAATATTTTTTATCAAGTTTGATCTACAATTATCGAGAATAGGTTGATATTCATTAATACGTTTTTTAGTTAAACCATTATGAGCTATTAAATACAAAAAGAAGAGAAAAGAGAAAAAGGGTCAAGAAAACTGTGGGCTATTTTTTAAAACTTTATTTTTAAGTACCGATTCGCCTAAGATTTCTCCATTGAGAACCATAAGGATAAAATGCAAATCCTCCACCACGATCCACTAAGTAAAATAAATAAAATAAATAATAAAGTAAATAAAGAAAATAAATAATAAAGTAAATAAAGAAAATTAATAAGTAAATAAAGAAAATAAGATTATATATGATTTATTTTATTTATTTTATTTATTATTTTACTACCTCCATTCATGAGATCATTTACTAATACAGAAGGCAAATCACGAGAAGAATAAATCACACTTTTATCAACAATTAAATTTTTCACAGCACTCGAAGAATTCAAAATTATCCAATATCTTGAACCTAATTGTACAGTAAAAATAGGGCCTATTTGTTGGCTCCATTGTCGAAAAATTTCTTGAACAGGAATTGGTTTAAGGAATTGTAAAACATGGCCAATGATTGGATACCATTGAGGAGCAAATCGTGGATACTTGAAAGACGAGGAATTGGATCCGCTGCCTTGAAATAATCTTTTTCGAATATAATCTAATGAAAAAGCTAATCCTATTAAGAATATCACATTAATGAATATATATGAATTATAAAATATCATTTTTTTAAATTAAAAAATAAAAATAAAAAGTAGGATTAAAAGTTATTTAACTTATATTTTGCAATTTAATTTATTATTATTTTTGCATAAATCTTTTGTTCGCTGAAAATGGTAATCATATGATTACTATTTTAATCTTTCCAGGGACAATGACCGTAATCATTTTTAAAATAAAATATAAAAATCTACATAAATAATCATCTTTTCCAATAATCGTGAAAATGAAACGCAATAAACTATTTTTATAATACGTAATAGAATTACATTTGAATTTTTATACACATACCAATTTTTTTATTAAAAATATCATTCGAAGTAATCTTTACTCAAACCAATTCAATAAATGATATATTTCAGGTACAAAAAAAATGAAAATCTGAATATAATAAGCATCTCTTTTTTAAAAAACGTTACCCAAACTTCCTAATAACTTTGGTGCGTGTGTTTTTTTACATACTACTTTTTTGTTTTATTTATATTTAAATGCAGACCTAAAACCCCGCTGGGGTTGCACCGCGTTATTCTTTATTTTGGAGTCCTAATTTTTTCTTTTTCTTTCTTTCCCTCCTCTTTCACCTTTATTTTTTCAAGTATAATGGATGTATTTAATTGTAATAATAGAAATCAGACTGTTTCTATAATAACGGCTATATCTATTACTTTTGGTGCTTACTATCTATTTAAAACTAAAACTAATAAAGAAAAAAAAGGATTTAAAACTATTCCCGAACCAAAATCCAAATTACCTATAGTTGGTATATACATATATACATATATAAAATAATAATAATAATATTAATAATAATAACAATAGATACTCGTTCTTATATGCTCTTATTTTATAAGGTCATTTATTTTCTCTTGGAAAGATACTAGGCTATACAGTTGCAAATTGGCACAGTGAATATGGTAAATAAATAAATCGCTATATTTTATATTTTTTTTAAAATATATTATGTGATACAGTATTAATAGATAAATATATCTCTCAATATTCCTATTTAAGGCCCAATTCTCTCCTTTAACATTGCTTCCAAAAAGTTTATCACTATATCCGATCCTGAATTAGCTCATCAAATTTTTGTTACAAATGGCTCCGTTACTTCAAATCGTGGATATAATCCTTATTTTACTGAGTTTTATAGTTGTGGGGGAAAGTAAGCCATAAGTATAATAAAATTAACAATTGTTATTTTTATTTTACTAATTTCTTTATATTTTATTTTAATTTTAATTCTGAATTTTTATTAATAGAGGTATTGTTTTCTCAAATACAGATAAACGATGGAAAAGAACAAGAGGTGCCGTGGCTTCAGTATTTACACCTCATAAAGTAGATGAATTTAAAGACATGATTACCCAAGAAGCCGATCAATTAATGGACCGCTTGTTAAAGGATTCCAAATCATTAGGCCCCATCAATCCATCTGATTATTACAACATTGTCACATTAAATGTCATGTTACAAACTACTTTTGGCAAAAAAGTCTCATCAATGGAGGACCCCTTTTATAAAGAAATGATGGCTATTCTTGAAGAATCGGTTCAATTGGGCAGACTAGCAAGCGATATTACCACCCTTTTCCCCTTTTTATCCTTTTTGAATGTCTTTTCCAAAAAACAACAACGGTTTCATCATTTTACTTACAAGATCCATCACCCTTTTTATAAACGTATCATTGACGAAGCCATGGCAAGCAAAAGAAATTGCTTTGTTAGAAAACTTTATGATTTGAAAGATGAATACGAATTAGATGATGAAAATATTGCTGTAACAGTTAGTGATATTATTGGTGCTGGTATGTAAAAAATAATAATAATAAAATATATAAAAATATGAAATCACTAAAAAAAATGTAAATAAATAAATAAACAATATTAACATTACCATATAACTAACTATTCCAATGCTACTATTATTATTATTATTATTATTATGTATTAAGGGTCGGAAAGTACTGCAAATAGTAAGTATACATTTTAATACACAACATTCTATATGTGTATAAATCAGCTTCTAAACGAATACTCAAAAAATGTATTTTTTTTATTTTATTTTTTTATAATACATATATTTTATTACTCTTAGGTATTAAATGGGGTACAGCTATTTTATCACATTATCCTGAAGTTCAAGAAAAATTAAGAAATGAAATTGATGCTTTTATTAAGAAACATAACCGATTACCTAATTTTAATGAACGTGAAGAACTTCCTTATCTTATTGCTGTGCAAAAAGAATGTTTACGTTACAAACCTGTTTCTTCTCTTGGCGTTCCACATGTAGTTGAAGAAGATGGTAAAAACAATATATATATATATATATATATATACTTATGATTAGTATAACGACTATGATTTATTGGGGGAAGAGCATTATTAACATCTATATATTTATATACATTATAGTGATTGTACAAAATTACTTCATCCCTAAAGGTTCAATATTAGCTGCTTCTATGGTCGCTATGCACAAAAATTCAAATACATATGATGATCCTGATACTTTCAATCCTGATCGATTTTTAAATGATGTTAGTACTTTTACATCTTCTGCTAATGGAAAAATTCAAAATCGTGATCAATACAATTTTGGTTGGGGAAGGAGACTGTGCCTTGGTATTTATTTGGTACGTATGCTAAAATGAATAAAATAAAATATATAAAGTCAATGCACTTGTATATTGTTCATAAGAATGTATTAATGATAAAAAAAATTATAATCACTATTAATATTATTGTTATTATAGGCTGAAACCGAAATGTTCTATGTATATACTAGACTTTTTGCTTTTAGTATTATTGCACCACCATTAGATGAAAATGGAAATGAAGTACCAGTTGACATAAGTCAAGGTCTAGATGGAGGTATTTCTTTAATGCCTATTCCTTTTAAAGTTCGATTTTTGGAAAGATCTGATGCTTTACTACAAAGAAAACAACAATAGTTATAATTATATTTATGTATTCATTTATTTTTTTAATTGAAATAAAGTAAAAGTAATATTACTACTTTTGCATAAGAAAGTACTATTCAAAATAAAAATGTAATCAAAACTAAAAAAGGAAAATGTCGGAACTTAAAAATATTTTGTTAAAAAAAGTTTGACAAAAAAAAATTAACCTTTCTCTTTTATATTTATTCTTAAAAATGAAAACCTCACCTTTACAAGTATTAGAGGAAAAGAAACATATCAATGTATGTGCCCCTATGGTACGATATAGTAAATTACCTTTTAGAGAATTGATAAGAAAGTAATACATATTATTAATATTTATTCAATAAAATAAACAGATTATATATTTTTTACAAAAGTTTTTATTTATTTATTATTTTATTTTATATATTAGATACAATGTAGACATCGTTTATACACCTATGATGCTTGCTGATGTATTTAAAAATTCTGAATTTGCTCGAAATACTGATTTTACAACTAATATAAAAGATGATCCAGTTGTTGTTCAATTTGCTGCTAATAATGGTGCTGATCTTGCTGATGCTGCTGAACTTGTATCGCCTTTTGCAGGTGCCATAGGTAAATAATAATGATAATAATAAATTTTTTCATGCCTTTATATATATAGCAAAATAAACATTAATATGAACTCATGACAATCGTATCTTTTTTTCTTTTTTCTATTTTTATATTATATTAGATCTTAATTGCGGGTGTCCTCAGCGATGGGCTATTCAAGAAAAAATAGGTTCCTTTTTAATGACAGATCCCGAACGAGTAAGAGATATGATTCGAACAGTGAAAGGCCGAGTAAATATTCCATGTAGTATTAAAATTCGAGTTCATCCCAATTTAAATACAACATATGAATTTGTCAAACGTGCAGAATCGGTTGGTGTGGATTTTTTAACAGTGCATGGTCGTACCTCTAAACAAAAATCAACAGAACCTGTCAATTTTGAAGGAATTAAATTAGTCAAAGAATCGATCAATGTACCAGTCATTGCTAATGGTGGTATTTTTAATATGGATGATGTAAATGAAATGTATGAAAAAACTGGTGTAGATGGTAAATATATAATGATAAAGAATAGATGAATCTAATAATTTGAAAGGGATGATATTATAATATTTATATAAATATATGTATGTATTTTTTTGATAACAATCAATATAGGGGTTATGTCAGCAAGAGGTCTTTTACAAAATCCAGCTTTTTTTGCAGGTTATGAATACACACCATGGGAATGTATTGAAGAATATGTCAATTTAGGATTATCTTATGGTACAACACCTTTTATTTTTCATCATCATTTAATGTTTATGTTTGAAGATATAATGAGTAATGCAGAAAAGAAGACCTTTAATACTTTATCAAGTATTCCGGCTATTTTAGATCATTTAAAAGAAAATTGGGGTTTAGAAGTATCAAAATTAGTTTAGATAAAAAATAAATAGAAGTTTTATATTTTTTATTTACATTATTATATTTATTTATAATATCATTTATTTTTTAATTGTATCATTTTGTATATATTTTTATATAAATAAAGAAAATAATAATAGTATAATTTTTTCATCTTATCATTTAACAATATCATTCATTTTTTTTTTAACTGTGCCATTTTGCGTATATATTTCTAATCAAGTAAAAAAAAAATCCTAATTTAATCGCTATATCCAATTCAACGTATAAATATTGATTCATTTATACTTTGAAGCAGTTTTCCATTTCAAAAGCACAGAATCGCACATAGTAAGTAACTAAAAAATGTATATATAAAATATATATAAAAAAATGATTTGTTGGTTATATAAAATAAATATGTGAATATATATATATATATATATATATAGATAATAATTATTGCATTAGAAGGGTTCATTTATCTGATCATTCATTCACTACTTACAATAGCATTTTGAGTTTTTGTTGCAAAATCTTGTTGCTTATTCAAAATATGAACTGCTTTTTTAAGCTTTCCTTGTAATAATAAATCTTCGGCATAATATAACCAACATTTACATTCTAGTACAGGATCTTGCAACCATTTTGCCATTTTTATTTGCCGTTTTGCTAAATTTTCTGCTTTCAATGCCTAAAAAGTTTCATATGTATTTACAGTATTTTAATTAGTTTAAAATTCCTTTTATATTTTCTTTTAAAAAAAATAATGATGATATTTATGAACTTACATAGGATGTACTATACTTTCCTAAAGAGCTATAAGCACCACCAAGAACAGAGAAATAAACACTTGCAAATGATACCATGTCTTCTTTAGCCGCTGCTCTCCAAGTAAATCGATATCTTTATTTCATATTTATTTTATATTATTTAAATAATGCTCTTTATATCAATGTCAATAATCTTTTATATATATAATCACTTCTCTTTTCATCCACTTATTTTTCTTCTTTTTTTTAATATATATGCACGTATGTATATTATTACCCCATCATATTCATATATTGATAACTGCGTTGTATATAGTTGGTATCTAAATTGATATATAAGACAATAGACTTTTTAGGATAGCGACGACACCATTTTTGGAGTTTATTATTAGTACTATCGGACCAAGGAAAAGAAGCTAAATAACAACCATATAAAAGTAATATCCACCACCACCAACTACTATTGCTACATACAGTCGTTTGTTGTTGATTATTGTTTTGATCTACTGTACCCAAACTTACTTGACGTATTAAATCAATCGTGAAAGCATCGTGACAAAGGATATTTCCATAAATAAATGCTTTTTTACGTTTTCCAAGTAAAGTAATATGTTGGGCAGGGAGTTTTGGATCAGGAATACATAAAGTTATATTCGTTATATCTATTTTATTATTATTATTATTATTAATAATAATATTATTATTTATTTTATTTTATTTTATTTTATTAACATATATATTTATATATAAATTTATTATTGTTGTCATTATTACCGAGTTCTTTTAAAAAAGAATGACAAGCTTTTTGGTGTTGAAAAGAAAAAATAGTATTTATATTACTTGAATATGTCATAAATGAAAAAAGTAAAAGAAGAATGAAAAAAAAAAAAAATACATATGGTGAATTTTTTAATTCAAAATTCTGAGTTCATAAAAAACAATCTACAGCATTTTTTTTAAAAAAAAAAAGTATCTTAAGTGTACCAATTGTTTGTTAATATTGGAATTTGCTTTAAAAATAAAGCTTGGAATCAGATCAAAAATAATAGAATGAATAATAATGGTTGAAAAATAGGTTTCTTTTCTCATTTCTCGCTCTGTTTCTCTTTTTTTTTAAATATAATAATGCATAAATGAAAAAAAAAAAAAAAAAAAAAAAAAAAAAAAAAAAGAAACTTTATTTTAACTTATTGAAAATATAGTACATTCGATTTAATAATGGAAAAAAAGCAGATGTTTATTAGAATCTATGTATTGTTTTAGCCTCTGATATTTTTAATTGAAACTTTTGTAGTACTATAAAAAACATTAACTGAATTCAAAAATCTTTTTTATTTAAAATATAAAAGTTCAAGATCTATACATGTTGCCTAAGTTATGTTCTTTAATATAATCTCCACCGAATTCTTCATATTCTTGTCTCGTAACACAATATTGTTTAAATGAGTTTGATAAAGCAAATTTAGCAGCACCTTTCCAAGCATCTAATAAAGGATTTTTAGCAATTCTAACATTAATGGGTGACCCTGAAGGGTAAATGGATTGAATATTTTTTGATATACGCTCTTGTAATCCTGGTAAACTAGTAAACCCACTTGTTAAAAATATATTCTATATAATTGAATTAAAAAATAAATATAAAACAATAATAATGAGAAAATAGGATATTTATAATAGCGTTTTTTTTTTATGTTTTTTATATAAATATAATCATATCACCTTTTGAATTCTTTTTCTTGTATTTATATCAAAAGTTTTAACAATATCATCTATTGTTTCTACTATACCAGCTTGGTCCAACCCTAAAATGCTTGGTTGAAACAAAACCTCACTAACACGAACTCGTTCGATATTGACATGTAATTGATGTGATTGACCAACATCGGTGGGATCGTATGGAGGATATATACCATGTGCTAACTGATGTAAAAGTGTATTAGTTGTTGATGAGCTGGCTTCAAAAGAATGTTCAGGAAGAAAGTCAGGATCATATTGTAAGAGTTGAGATTCATAATGATTAATTAATGCCAAGTCTTCTTCTTCTTCATCAGACTCATCTTCTCGACTCTATAAATATATAAATATAAAACAGAATAATATAAAATAAATAGTACTATAAGCATGATTTTTTTTAACACTAAAGATTATAAGTTCCTATGTATATATTTAACCTTACAATTTCTCTATAGATCATCCAATCTTCATCATCAGCACCAAAGGTATCCTCTAAAATAATATATAAGTGTATACATATGATCTATTATTACCGCTTAACTATTTTTTTATTTATTTTGTTTTAAATTTTTAATCTTTTGAATAACTTACCTTCTTGTCCTTTTCTACGTCGTTTTGATGAACCATTTTCGCCAGCAAGATTTGCAATAGATTTCATACGTAGCTGTGACGCACGACTTCTTCTATCCGATAACTCTGCTGCTAAACGTTTTCTTTTTTTAATTCTGTCAATGACTTCCTATAAAAATTAAAGAAAATAAGAATGATAATAAATAAAAATTAATACTATTTTTTTAAAAAAAATTTATATATATATATATATATATATATATATATATATATATCAAACCCTTATTACCTGTCGTTTTTCTTGTGTTTCTTGTATCCATTGTTCCGGATATTTCTTTCGTCTTTCTTCTTCTAGTCTAGCTTCTTCTTCCTATTATTATATTTATTTATTTTTTATTAAGTATTATTATGCCATATTTATACAATTATAAAACTGATATAACATAGTGGTAAGTTACCTCTTTTGCTTTAGCTTCTTCTTTTGCTTGTTTTGCTCTTATTCTGGCATCATAATTAGCTTTCATTAATTTTTGCTTTCTTTTTTCTCTTTTATCTGCTTCACTTAATTCTTCATCAGGAATATCTATTAAATTACTTGGAGGTGGTTCTTTTTCTTCAGTATCATCTATTCCTAATTCTTTATTTCTTGCACGTTGGATGGCTGCATCTATTTGTTTAATGGTGTTATCTAGATCATTTTCATCTTTAAATCCAGCTTGTCTAATTTGGGACTATGTTTGAAAGTAAAATTAGTAATAATAATAATAATAAAAATAAAAGGATAATAATTATTAATCATTATCAGCACAATCTTTATCAAATCATAATAGTTTATATATAATAATACTTACAAGCCAATCATTTTTCTTCATTGTTGACTTGGAGTTTTTTAAATTAGTAAATGCTTCATATTCTTGTTCACGGGCTACGAGCTATAAGAATATAATTTAAAATAATAAGAATAAAGTTAATTAGTTTGCCTTATTATTATTATTGCTTTTTTTATTATTTTAATTTTAATTATATATATATTATAAGTTACCTTTTCCAATCTTGACTTTGCAGCCGCTTCTCTAAGACGTCTTGAATTTTCTTCCTTTTTTGCAGCTTGCCGTGCTAATTCTTCTTCACTTTTTTCTTCTATTACCTATATACATTACGTATATTTAATTATAATTCTTAGTAAATCTTATTCATTTTTTTCATGCTTATGTTTTTTTCAAGTATATATATGAATTATGTAAATAACTTACTGGTGCATTAAATGGGAATTGAATTAAACGATCAATTTCAGGGAATGTTTCTCGATTCTCAATATCTTTTAATGATTGTTGATAATCATTTGCTACAATAACGTGATCGTGCACTAATTTCTGTGCTTGATTAGTAGTCATTTTAGTTGGAAATGTAGGATATTTAAGCTGCATTAATTTAAGCATATATTCAGTTGATTGCGTACCACCATACGACATTCTGTTACAAAAAAAATAAAAATAATAAAAAATAAAAATACACATAATTATTACGCGTTCTCATCCATCTTAACTTCTATTTTTTTTTTTAAAAAAAAAAAATAGAGAATAATAATCATTATTATTATCTGCCTTATTTTTACCTTTTTGCTTTTTGTAATATTCCTTTTCCTTGTATTGTTGGTATGATATGTGTAGTACTATGCCCTGATGAAATAATAATTCCGTCTTCATTTTCTCCACCATTATTATAAAAACTAAATAAGGCATCAATACCATAAGTGACAGAAGGTACATTATAACACTCAAATAAAAGCTCAGACATTACTATCGATAAATAAAAATATACATGATTAGTATTATATTTATATTTTTTTTCAGGAAAAAAATACTTTTAATATATATATATATATATATATTGCTTACAATTTCGACTATAGTTAGGTACACAAACAGCTTCAGACATAATGATTGGATGTTCGATAGTCGAAGTAGTAATACCAAGTATAGTAAATATATAATCAAGGATTGATTCCTAGAGTTGAATATATATATATATATATGTTAAATGGTTTTGCTCCAAATACTAATAAATATTAAAAGTACTATCTATATTTATATTACCATTCTATCAAAATCACAAACAACGTTACCATCAAATGGAGAACGAGCACTTGATCTTGCCGAGGGATCACAATAAGCATCCATTCCAACAGCTACAACACTTGAATTTGCTTTTCTATCTCTATATCTTGATACTATATTGTCGAATACCACTATTTATAATATTAATAAAAAATAACAATAAACACGCCATAAATCATTAAAGATACATAATAATAATAATATTAACACTTCAATTTTTTTTTTTTATTATTATAAACTTACAAGAAGGATTTGCTTCGTTTGCCCAACCTGCTCTACATTGGTAAGATCCTATTCTTCCAAGGAATTAAAAAAAAGAATGGAATCAATAAAAGTAGATAATAATTATAGTAATAATAATAATAAAATATATAAATATATATATATATAATTTGATCATTTATAAAGTCGTACCATTATCAATAACTAAAGGGATTTGTGAACCTTTGTAAGTTGAATTATAATTTGTTTTTATCGAATAGTAAGGTGTTTCATATTCTTTTTCATTAATAGTATATACAGTAGATTGCTGATCCATATTCTATATTCTTTTTTTTTCAGTTAATAGAAAAAAAATGGCTCCTGGAAGAAAGGGTGAAAAATAATTTTGGTAAAAAAAATTCAATAAAGTGAAATTAAATTCACGCTCCGAAATAATTCATTGGCTGAAATGACTTCCAGAGCTTAAACTTCAAAGCATTATTTTCTTTAATTTTTAATATATATATCCTTTTTATTTTATTTTATTTTATTTTATTACTGAACTAGGCAATTTTTTTGATACTACCTTTAACTGTTGTATCTAATAAATTTTATTTTGTAAATGTTTATCTTTGTATTATATCAATAATACTAACACAATATTATAAAATAGCCACCAAAAAAATAGTTACTTTATAGTATGTATTTATTTTTTATTAACAAAGCTGACTATTATACTTTAAACATTGCTATGCACACACTATGTATATTATAATTATTTAGTTTTATTTTTGATAATACGTAATTTTTTATTAATGTTATTAATGCTATTATTATTTTTCAATAATAAAACAAATATTTTAAATTAAAAAAGATATATGATAAAATGATAGATTATATGATATATTAGTTATAAAGTTATATATATATATATATAAACTTTAGTTAGAGGATATATAAAAATAATTCTTTTTATAATTTAACATCAGTTCTAGGGATAAAACGAAGTTCAAATGGCTTAGGGTTAGTGACCAAACCACCATCAGCAGCATTAGTCAAGTCAACGGGTACTTCATTTCCATTTTTATCCAAGGGTGGAGCAATGGTGGTATAAGCGGCCAATCGTGTTACATTATGGAACATTTCCATTTCAGCCTAAAAATAAAAAATAAAAAAAAAATAAAAAAGGCATCAATTAATATTCTATTACTTATATATACGTATTACTCTTATTTTATTTTATTTTATTTTAATTAAATATTTATTTACCAAATAAATTCCAGGGCAAATTCTCCTTCCCCAACCAAAGTTATATTGATCACGATCATTAATGCTTCCGTTAGCTGATGCTGAAAAGGTACGAGTATTACCCAAGAAGCGATCAGGATTAAAGACTTCAGGTTGTTCGTATACATCTGGATTAGAATGCATAGCTGCCATACTATATAATAGAAATAAAAATAAAAAATAAAAAAAAAATAAAAAATGATGAATAAAAGTAAGTATATATATTTTTTGAATAATTTATATATATGTATGCATGTATGTATGTATATAAAAACGTTTATTACCTTGCAACAATAACTGTACCCTTTTCAATTAAATAATCACGTACGATTACTATAATAAAATGAAATGAAAATGAAATAAATACATTATATCCAATATATAATACATATTGTATATTACATAATGGACTTTCTATATTTTTCGTATTTTTTAAAAAATAAATTACCATCTTGACTAGCCACATGAGGAACACCGAAAGGACCAATAGGTCTAAAACGCATAGCTTCCCTTTGTACAGCAATAAGATAAGGTACTTGATCACGTTCATTGAAATTAGGTAAACGACCATTCTTTTGAATGAAATCATCAATTTCTTGTTGTAACTTAATTTGAACTTTAGGGTTATTTGATAAGATAATAGTAAGCCAAGACAATGTCACACTAGTAGTATCCACACCAGCAGCAATTAAATCAGCTAATAATAATAATATTAATATTAATAGTAATAGCAATATATGTTAGTCAGCTTTTTTTTTTATCCTTTTATTTATTTGTATTTTTCTCTTTTTTCCATTTTTTTTTTCTTTTTTTTTTGTTTCCTATATATATTCCTCTCTTTATATATATACATTTACTCAAATATACTTAATCAGTAAATAATAAATTAAACTTACACATAGATACAAGAAGATCTTTTTCGTCCAAATCATACTCATCTTTCAAAGCATAAAATTGTTTATAAAAGCTGTCTTCTTCACTTTCGAGGGCTTCTTTCATTAAATCCAACATAACAGGATTATGGACCTTATTCACAAAATGTTCCATATTACGTTTTTTTCTAAAAATCACATCCAAAAATGAAAGAATTGGTAAAAACCCAGAGATATCATTAGCAGTACCAGCTAATCTTAATGATTCAGTAACAACATTCACAATTTTTTTAAATAAAGGATCATCAGGAGATAAATGTTTGCCAAAACTAGTAGATAAAATGACATTCATGGAAGTACTTTGGAAACTATCCATAGGATTAAATTGACCATATTTTTCAGATTGTGTTAAAATACGATGAATAGAGGCTTGGGCTTCACGAGCTACCATATCACTAAAAGCATCAACTTTACGTGGTGCAAGAAAAGTTAAGGCGGCGGTTCTGGCTTTTTTCCAAGCTTTATTGGCATTAGAGCAAGCAATTCCTCTATGTAGAAAAATATAAAAATAGAAATAAAAATGATTAGCGGCCGCTCAAATCTTATTTATATAAATTTTACTCTTGTACAACCAATTATTAAAATCTTATATTTGTATTTATATATACCTGCTGCCATGAGAATAGTAATCAGTCATATAAGTATTATAAGGGCGGTCAGAAGTAGAAGTGCCTTTGGTAACAAAAATTTCATGAGCTAAATAAGGGTCGGATACCATTACGAATTTTTGCACACCCATATTGACCTTAATAATGGGACCTAATTAAAAATAATTATGATAATGATATTATAGGTTTGCTTTAATAACATGTTTATTTTTTTATTATTACTCTTTTATAACCTGTACATATATATATTATTTACCCAATTCTTTATGCCATTTTGTAACAACAACTTCAGGAAGGTCACCGAGAGCGAGTAAATGACCTAATAATAACAAATAAAATTAATTCAATATTCTATTTGTTTTATTTTTAGCTTGGGGCGGATTTATTCACTTACCAACATAAGGTAATTTAGACTTTGGAACAGGTATCTCTTTAAGGCCACTATTTGACTTTTTATTATTATTTGAGAGTAAATAGTAGCTGACAAGGATAGTAGATACCGCGGCTGCAATAGTAAAAATATTTTGATTATTATTTATTACTTCCATTATAATTATTTTATGATAAAAGGAAGGAAGGGAGGGAAGAAGTAAAAACAGAAATTAAATAGAAAGAAAGAGAAAAAAATCAATGTCACTTTTTAAATATTTTTTTTTTAAAAAAAAGCTGTGCTTTGATTTTTAAAAAAGTAATTGATCAACCCATTTTTTATCACTTATGTACTACAATGTCCTATTAAACTTTAATTTATAAAGTGAATTATAATAAAATAAAATAAAAATGATTTAGCCGAATCAATTAAAACAATTTTCTATTCATATAATATACATTTATTTATATTTAATGAAATCTTCCTTATTCATACTAATTTTTAAAAGAAAAGCTTTAAATAAATAAATAAATAAATAAACAAGCATCTAAGCTTGATGATTCATTATATACAAAGCTGAAAAAGAAAAAAAAACACTGGAGTTTGATTCGTCTTTTTAAATTATAATATTATTTTTATAAACCTATTCTCCTTATAAGCATTTATTGATTATTCGCTACATATTCACAGTAATATCATTTGCCTTTATTATTATTATTATTATATTTATATATATATATATTATTAGTGTTCCATATTATTACCATTATTATTATTAAAAGATAACAGTAAAAGGAGAAAAAAAGGTCCGAAAAGGAGAAAATGGTACTGTAGCGTGCAAATTAGTTTTAATAATAAAAAACTAATGTGGGGAAGTAATATAAAATAAAAACCATCCAATTAGATTTCATATTTTAAGCTATTTTGACTATCAAAGAAATATAAAGACTTTTATTCAATAAAGTTAATAATGGTATTATTATAATTCTTTATTAATAAGAAAATAATAATAATATTAGTCTTTTCTCTTTTTTTTTTTTTTAAAAAAAAAAAAGTAATAATACGACAAGAATATAAGTAAATATTGAAATATTGAAAAAACGTTCTTAGTAATATATTGTATAAGCAAAAGGTAAATATTAATCATCACGAGTAAAAAAGTAATAAACTGGTCAATTTTTTAAACCGGCGACCAAAACTACCGAAGCTGTCACTTTTTTCTTTTTTTTCTTTTATATCATAATTTTCTATTTCATATCCTTTTCTTTTTCTTTTTTTCCCTTTCTCCACTTTATTTATTTATTTATTATTATATATATACTTTAAAAAAAATGCAACAAAAATATTATGAATCTGAGTTCAATTCTGTAGAGGAAGCCTTAAAGGATTTTGGTAAGTTTATATTATTTAAAAATAAAAAAATAAAAAAGAGAAAATATGTGAATAAAGGAGAAAAGAGTATCCACTATACACCTCAAGTTACAAGTATATATATATTTAAACGCTTTTTTTTTTCTTTTTCTCTTTTTTCTTTCTTTTTTTTACTGTACATTTATTAGCTGAAAATAAGTTTGTTATTGTTATGGATAATGAAGACCGCGAAAACGAAGGTGATTTGATTATAGCTGCCGAAAAGGTTACAACAGAACAAATGGCTTTCTTAATTAAATATTCTAGGTAAGTTAGAATAAATAAATATATTATAGGATAAGGAGAAGAAGAGTAAATAAATAATAAAAGGAAAATGAAAGAAAAAGAGAAAGCAATATTTACTTTTATTGGCCTGTTTTTAATTTTTTCATTCTTTTTTTAAAAAATAGTGGATATATATGTGTACCTACAACCGGCGAACGATTAGATGAACTTGAATTACCGTTAATGGTACCTAAAAATACTGAATTAATGCGTACAGCTTATACCATCTCTGTTGATTATATGCATGGTACTACTACAGGTATATCTGCTCACGATCGTGCTTTGACATCACGTAAATTAGCCGATCCTAGCGTCAAACCAAGTGATTTTTCTAGACCCGGTCATATTTTACCTTTAAGAGCCGTCCCTGGTGGTACGTTTAAACGGTTTGGTCATACAGAAGCCGCCGTGGATCTTTGTTTATTAGCCAAATTACCTCCTGTTGCCTGCATTGGGGAATTAGTAAAAGAGGATGATATAAATGGGGAAATGGCAAGAAGAGATGATTGTTTTGCTTTTGCTAAAAAACATAATATCAAAATGATTACCATTAAAGATTTAATTGATTATAAACGTCGTGTGGCTCCTGAACAAGATGATAATCAATGATTTTTTTTCTGTAAATGGACTGGTTCTTTTTATTATATATTTATACTATATACATATATATATATTTATATAAAACTATTTTTTGTTATAAAAAAATGAATAGACAATAGTTTTTTTTTTTTTTCTCTTTATTAATTTTATTATTATTATAACTCTTTTATATTATTATTCTTATTTTTTATATTTATTCTCACTCTTTTTTTTTTTTCTTTTTTTGTTTTATTCTTATTATTAATTGTATATAACCATTAAAATATTTAACATAAATAATGATTATAAATATGTGTTTTTTTATTTGTTCACTTTTTTTTGATTTCCTTTCCAAATAAAAAAAAAACATTACTAAGCTTTTTATTGACCAAAAATATTAAAACTTTAAAAAAATCTAATCTATATAATCTTTTTTATTTTTATTTTTTTTATTTTCAAACTAAGCTGCAGTAAATAATGAATGCTGTTGTAGTTGATCATAGGCAGGTCGCTTTAAAGAATGTTTTGCTACTTCAATATCAGTTTTAATATCACAAATCAATGCGTCTAAGAAATAAAATAAAATAAAACCATTGATTTTTTAATCAATAAACACCTTTATAATAAATGAGAATATATATTATTTCTATCTTCTCTCTTTACTTAAAGTTGGATAGTTTTGTTCGGGTCGAATATATCCTAATACTAATACACGGATTTCAATACCATAAAAATCTTCAGGAAAATCATGAAGAATATGTACTTCCTATATATATAAAGAAAATAAATAATTAATGTAAAAATAAAAGTGTAATTTTTGTCGACCTTTTTTATTACTTGACATGATATTATCTCACTATTCCTCTTTTTTTACTCTTTTTTTTTGTGTTGTTATTTTCTTATATATATATATATAATCTTTTATATACCGCAGACCGTTTTTCATTATGAAAATAAGGATTCCAACCGAGACTCATGACCATAGGATAAACAGTAGATCCTACAGGTCCAATTTGACAATATCCATAATAAACACCAGTGACACATTCAGTTGGAAATTTTTGAATAGCTTCTTCTGATAGGTTAGCTATAATAATAAATAAATAAATATAAATATTATAAGGCATATATATAAATATAATATAATAGAAAGGAATATATATACCTGTTGGAATGCCAAGCTCTTTTGATCCTCTTCCATAACCTCTTACAACAGAACCAACGATTGAATATGGATAAGGTGAAGTAGGGGTTTCTGGTCCAACAAGAAGTGGTCGATCAGGATTTATTTGACTCATTTATGTATATAGATTTATTGTATAGTATAGTTAAATAACAATAAAAAGGGAATATTTACAAATATATTAAAAGAAAAAAAGAAAAGTGAAGAAGAGGAAAAATAAAAATGTACAAATTTATTTATTTTTTCTTAAAAACTTCTGAGTTTTAAAATATGACACTTTTTATTTAAAAAAAATTATGCTTTAAAAAAAGCATTTATCTTTTTTGAAGAGAATCTTGTTGTAAACGAATAAAATTGGCCCAGTGGGTTAATTGTGATATGGTTTCGTCTAATCTTTCATAAATAGGTTTGCTACGAATTTCTAATTGCTTTTGCAAGACGGTCTCACACCATAATTTATGTCGTTCACATACATGCTCGCTATTATTATTTTGAAGAATATTCTTTTTTGCCATATGTGATACTGTATCCCATACCAAATGATCTACCTTATCTGTAAATTGCCTTAATTTTAACACCTCTTCTTCTTTTTTTAAATCTTCTTCTATTTGCTGTTGGTTCAATGATAAGAGAGACGACATTTTACTACTATTACTACTATTATTTATCTCATGATCCGTCCTATTAGGTGATGCACTTCTGCTATTATTAGTTTTCTCTTCATCTATTTTATTTGTTGATTTTTGTTCATTTATAGTCATTGAAAATAAATAAATATTAAAAAATTATTAATTAATACCTTTTTTTTTCATATCTTCTCTTCCCTATTCATTTTATTTTGATCACTATGATTATTACTAGAAAATTGTTTTGATGTTAGAAAATCTTGATATTCTTGAGATTTAATATATTCTTGCATTCCTGTATCAAATCTTTTTTGAATATCTTCCAACATTCTTTTACAATCCTATAAGAGAATATATATATATATATATATCAATTTGCTCTCATATGATTATATTATTATTATTGTTGTTGTTCATGAATAACTTACCTGTATCTGAGGAGTATAATCAGTCGAATTAGTTTTTTTTCTCTCAAGTATTTCTTCTACAACATTTTCTATATGACGATTTGTTTGTTCATAGTCAGGTGAGATGGCTTTATCGACCGATATATGCTCCTGTAAATCAAATTCATTACTAAATGATTGGTTGATACGTTTACGTGTTGCTGGGGAATAATTTTCAAATAACTCATTTTTATTAGAATAATCTTCACTGTATATACTGTTGTTGTTGCTATCTTTGTTTTGATTGATTTCATTAATATTTATGTTATCATTTAAGCTATCATCTTTATTATGGTCTACATTATCTTCAGAAGGTGATGATGAAATGGCAATATCCGATAACACATTAGGTAGAGGTGTATCTTGCAATAAGTCCATTTCAAATTTATCATATGGAAAGGACCAATTGGAGGATATATCCCCTGAGGAATCTTGTGGATAATTATCTCTAGGGCTAGAAGTATTCGTTATTCTATCTTGATTATCAACTACTGTATTCTCATAAGTTGCTGAGCGGTCATCTATTAATATTTATAATAAATAATATACAATTCATAAATACATATATATATATATATATGTGTGTGTGTGTGTGTGTGTACGTTTTTTTTACTTGGAAAACTTACAAACCTAAAGAATGTTGATATAAACCGCCATCTGGTAAATATTCTATCCTGTCAATAAGGCTTGGATGATTTACACTTGTAACACTATTATCTTCAGAATATATAGAGTTATTTGTTGTCATAAGGTTTATTTAGTTATAGATAGATAGATAGGTACGTAATAATAAAAGAAATGAAATAAAAGAAACAGGAGAGTGAAAAAAAAATTGGGTTTTTTTTAATTTTTAATAATGAAATTAATTTAAACTCATCCTCCGGAATTTAAGTTGATCCAAATTTTTTTTACATCTTTTACTTTATTAAAAAAAAAATAACAAAAATATGGCTATTTCTTTTTCTTCTATTGTCCTTAATAGAACTACATTATTAAAAAACACGATACAAAATAATACGACTGATTTTTTTTTAACTTTTAGTCCTAAAACAAAACATATACGTACGTCTAATAATACAAATGAACGTTTTTTAATACTTGATTCCTCGTTTAATCCACCAACCAAAGCACACTCTTCATTATTATCACACACTTTAGCAGCATATCCACCTAATTTCTTCAACGCTAGTCTTTTATTATTTTCAACAAAGAATGCTGATAAACATTTAACTGGTGCTTCTATATTACAAAGGGCACAAATGATGGAAATCTTGGCTAG
The DNA here is from genome assembly GCA_017871115.1 of Cunninghamella blakesleeana. Lineage (NCBI taxonomy): Eukaryota > Fungi > Mucoromycota > Mucoromycetes > Mucorales > Cunninghamellaceae > Cunninghamella > Cunninghamella blakesleeana. The sequence continues at coordinate 3,281,319 of JAFCIZ010000002.1, read as the reverse complement.
GCAATGGGATGAAGAAGAAATACCTGTTTATGTTGGTTTAACAACTCAAGCTCGATTTATTGATAAATTAACGGTTATTCAAACATGGTACCAACAGCAGCAGCAGCAGAAACAGAAGCATAACAACGATTATGGTAATGTTCATAAGGAACAGCTGGAACTCTTTTTTATATTAGGCTACGACACTATTACACGATTTATGGATGCCAAATATTATTCACCATTAAAAGTAGAAGACGCTCTAGCACCCTTTTTTAGCACGTGTTATTTAATATGTGTCGATCGGCCTGGATTCAATGATAAAGAGGAGGAAGATCATGAAAAAGGTTTTTGGTCTTTACCACAAGTACAATACTATATGAATAGAATCAGGCGGATACCCACATTAGATGGCTCTACTTCATCCATATCAAGTACCTTAGCAAGAAAGCTTATTACAGAGCAAAATTATTTAGAATTAAATGAAGTACTTGATCTTGATATTATTCAGTTTATATTACAAGAAAAAATATATCAACCCTAGATTTTATTTTATTTTTTGAAAAAAAATAATAAGAAAAAAAGAATTATATATCACTATGTAACATTTAATATTACTTAATTATCAACAAGCCTCTGGATTCATCCTCAGTTTTTGGCAGAATACTCTCGTCGAAATTTATCCAAGTTTCGTTTTAATCTTGATGATGGTAGAGGTGATCTTATTTTTTTCTTTTTTGAACAGTTATATATATTTGATTTTTTATTAACTGTAAAAAATTAAATAACGTAAAAACATAAAATATTATGCAATAAATACAGCTTTTTTAGTATTACTGTTACCATTCTTTAAAACCAAAAATAATTGAACATAAAGAGAGAGGGTCCCGTTCTAAGAAGAATTTTTTTATAAAAAGCTTTATAGCTAATCTATAACACAAATTTATGCCTTGACTATAAAACAATAATACAAATAATAACTTTTATATAGTAAGCAAAAAACGAAACTTTTGATTAAAAAAAGGTGGTCCTGAAAAAATTTACCACCTTTAAATTACCATACTGGGTTTCAATTTTTTTCAAGACAAAGGGTCTGGTGTTTTTTTTTATTTTTTTCTTTTTTTTTATTCATTATTATTACTATTTCTTAAAAAAACATAATAATAATAATCACTTTTAACTTTTGTATCATTACTATTATACCATGACTTTTCATTCCTTAAGATCAATAATTATAATTAATAGACCAAGCTTTTTAAAAAACACTTTTAGAAACACAACTATACGATCCATCTCTACAACCAGATCGTGTTACCATAACAATAACAATAACAGCGATAATAATAAAAATACAACTAGTAATATCAGTGATTCACCCTTTTCAGCCATAGCCAATGGTATTGAGTCGCTTCGTACTTCTTTATTAAACAACAGCCCTTTACGCCATGTCACAAAACCTACTTTAGAAACACTGCCTTTTACAGGGGAAGCCGATTCATGGTATAAGGCTTTAAGAGAAGCCCAAGGTCTAGTAAAAACAGATAATCAAGATAGAATGATGGATCCAGTCAAATTATTAGGCAAAGATGTATGGGAGCTTAAAGGTAATATTAAAAAGTTATTAGGTAGTGGGCATCCTTTTATGAAAACTTTAGCAAAGCACTATTTATCCAGTGATACTGAACGTATTCGCCCTTTATTGGTATTATTGATGGCCCAAGCAACTTCAACAGTTGAAACTAAAGATCATATATTGGCGACACAACGACGTCTTGCAGAAATATCTGAGATGATTCATATTTCTTCATTGCTACATTATGATATTTTGGATGATAATGAAAATGCAAAAAATGTTTTTGGAAATAAAATGGCTGTTTTAGCTGGTGATTTCTTATTAGCTCGTGCTTCTTTAGCATTGGCTCAGCTACGTAATGCTGAATGTATTGAATTAATGGCTACGTGTATTGCTAATTTGGTAGAAGGAGAAGTTATGCAAGAAAAAAAAAACCATCACCATCACCTTGATAATTATCCAGTCTCTGAATTAAGCTATTATTTAGAACAGTCATATTTAAAAACCGCTAGTTTAATTGCTCAAAGTTGCAAATCCTCTGTTGTATTAGGTGGTGCTGATAATGATGTCGCTATCATAGCTTATGATTACGGAAAAAATGTTGGAATGGCTATACAGGTAATTTTATATAATCATTTGTAATATATAAAAATAAAATAATGGGAAAAGTAAACAAAACGGAATAAGGGAAGATGTTGAAAATAAAAATAGATAATCTAATCTATTTTTTGAAAAAAAATATTAACACGGAAAGCTAAAAAACAGAAGAAGAGAGAGTGGAAAAAATATGCTTAGTATATAAATGGAAAATCCAACCTAATATAATATATATATTATTTTATTTTATATATATATATATATATTATTTTATTTTATATATATATATATATATATATTTAAAGCTTATCAATGATATTCAAGTGTTTGCGAAAAAAGCTGCTATTATGGACAATATACCGATCAATGCTCCATTGCTATTTGCATCAGAAGAATTCTCAGAATTAAAACAGCTTATTAAAGGAAATTTTGCTGACGAGGGCGATCTTGAAAAGGTAAGATCAGCCAAAAAAAAAGATCAGATAAAAAAAAATATTAAATATTATGATTTTGTTTTTTTAAAAAAATAAAAATTTGTAATCTTAATCTTAATCTAAAAGTAAACCATTATTATTATTATTTTTTCCTTTTTTATTTATACTAGGCACGAAATCTTGTTTATCAAAGTAATGGCTTAAAACGTACCCTTGAACTTGCAGAAACTCATAAACTACAAGCTATTGAATCCATTCAAAAATTGCCATCGTCAAAAGCACAACAAGCATTAATTCAACTTGCAAAGAACGTTGGGAATTAATTAATAAATAGTTTTATTTTAGTTTTATTTTAATTTTGATTGTTGTAAATAGATAGATAGTATAGTGTCTTTTTTCTTTTTTTAAGGTTTACTAGATGTTCCGTAATTCATTTTATCTGATCTTCGTGAAACTCTCAACAGTCACATATGAATATGAGGCAATAAACAAAATTTTTTTATACTCAATTTTAAAATAATTTTTTTTATATTTCCCTTTTCTTTTTTTTTTTTTCTTTTTCCTCCTCCTGTGTTTACAAAAGAAATTCTTTTCGTATACATTTGTTAATTTTTTAACCAAACCCCTTTTATTATCTATTTATTCGGACTGTAGCTTACCCAGTCCGAGCAAGCCCATCACGTCCTCAGAAAAAAGACTCTTGAATAGCTTATTCAACCGACGAGGTTTCCCCCCTTGGCTTCGCTGAATATTTGCTTTATATAGCTCGTTTCTTCGCTTTTGCCTTACTTTATCTTATTTTTGCGTTATTAAATCTTTTGTTATATCTCTCTCTATTTTAACTTTATTATTATTTTTTAAAGCTATTTTTTTAATATAATCCTCTCACCTTTATTTCTTTTTTTTCTCTTTCTTTTTATATCTTTATTGTTTATTTCACTTTTATTTTCTTTATCACACATACTCTCTCTCAAAACTCTTTTTAACTCTTAAGTTTATCTTTATTACTTTATTTAACTTTATCTCTTTATTACAAATGATTCCTCAACTTGAAACTGCTGTATTAAACCAACGTATTGAATTTGATGACTTTAGTCATATGAAAAACACAACTACTCCTGGTGCTCTTATTCACAACCTTTCTATTGAAGAAATAATTAAACAAAAATTGGACTCCCACTCTCGTTTGAAATGGGAATCTGATCAAGAAAATGCATTTTTCATTGGCGATCTTGGCGAAGTTTATCGTCAATATTTACGCTGGCAAGCTCTTTTACCTAGAATTGAACCTCATTTTGGTAAGTCCGCTATTTTTTTTTTGCGTTGTTTAAGAATGCGTCTTTTTTTATCATTATTATCTTTTGGTTATTTGTTTATCTTTTTTTTTTTTTTTTCGGCGATTCATTTATTAATATTACTATATATTCTTTTTTTTGTATCATCATAGCTGTCAAATCTAACCCAGACCCAATGGTTGTAAAACTTCTTGCCTCTTTGGGGCTTGGTTTTGATTGTGCTAGTAAATCTGAAATTCAACAAGTTTTAGAATTAGGGGTGGAACCAAGTCGTATTATTTACGCTAATCCTTGTAAACAATCTTCTTTTATTCGTTATGCTGCTCAACAAAATGTTGCCAAGATGACTTTTGATAATGCTGAAGAACTTCATAAGATTAAAATGCTTTATCCTAAAGCTGAATTAGTCCTTCGTATTTTAACTGATGATTCTAAATCTTTATGCCAACTTGGTCTTAAATTTGGTGCTCCTTTAGATACTGTTGATTATTTACTTCGTACTGCTAAAGAATTAGATTTAAATGTGATTGGTGTTAGGTAAACGAATATCATATGATAATGAATTATTATTATTATTTAAAAACAGGGGGAGATCATCATTCTTTGAATTTTTTTTATTAATGCATATAATATATATATTTGATGAATTAAAATAGTTTCCACGTAGGAAGTGGATGTCTTGATGAACATGCTTTTGGTGATGCCGTTTTACGTGCTCGTGCTGTCTTTGACCAAGCTGAAGCTCTTGGTTTTAATTTTACTTTATTGGATGTTGGAGGAGGTTTTCCTGGTAACGACGTTAAGGATGGTATTACTTTTGAAAAAGTGGCTGCCATTTTAGGTCCTATGGTCGATCAACTCTTTCCTCCTGACATTCGCGTTATTGCTGAACCTGGCCGTTATTTTGTTGCTTCTGCTTTTACTATTTGTACTCATGTTATCGCTCGTCGAACTGTCGCCACTAATCCCGATGAACAATCTTACATGTGTAAGTGTTTTTTATTTTTTTAAAAAAGAAATGTGTTTATACGTAATTCATTATTTACTTATATACTATTTTATTTTATTTTATCTTGATTTAGATTATGTAAATGATGGTATGTATGGTGCATTCAACTGTATTCTCTTCGATCATCAAGTTGTTGTTCCTAAAGTATTAACAAAGAGTAATATGTATTGTTACGGAGAAGAACTTAGAGAACCTAACTATGAATGTTCTATTTGGGGCCCTACTTGCGATTCCATTGATTGTTTAGCAAAATCAACTAGACTTCCATTATTAGAAGAAGGTGATTGGATTTATTGGGAAAATATGGGTGCTTACACTATTTGTGCTGCTTCCCAATTTAATGGATTTAAGAAATCAGATGTGATCTATACAAATACATCTTGCTAAGCTACTTGAATTTTTTATTTTACTTTTTTACATTTATATATTTATATGTATATAAATATATATGATTTATATTACAAAGGGGGAAATGTTATATTTTTGAATTTTTATTATATTCAAATTTTATTTCATTTCATATATTTATATATTTTTTTTAAAAAATAATAAAAAATAAATTTCTTTCTCCTCCCAATTTTTTTTAAAAAATTTCTCTCTTGCATTTTTTTTTATTAGCTTTAAATAAATTTCAGTTATATGATTCCAGTAGATAATGAGTTATTATCGTATATAGCTGAAAAAATTGCTATGTCTGGTAGTAAAGGTACTCTTTGAGTTAAATAATGGAAAATAAAAAATGTAAATATAATGCTAGCATAATTAACTTTTATCTCTTTTTTAATACTTTATATATTATTCAGGTATTATCTCAGACGATCTATGGACATACCTAGAGTTAAAGCTAAAAAAACAATTGGATACGGCTACAAAAGAAAGTGTATGGCTATATTTGAAAAATGACTCATCAATTGATTTATATATAATTGTAATGAATTAAGCTAAATTTTTTAGTAATAATTAGAACTAAATGAATTGAATATGCATTATTATTTACTATTTTACTCTTTCTATTTCTTTATTTCATAGACTGACAACAATACTCCCAAGGAAACTTCGATTAATAACTATAAAGAATTCTCATACCAACAAATAATAGAAAAGTATAATAATGATATATACTGGATTGCTTCAAAGAAAAAGCAAGATCAATTTCTACTCAATAATCTCAAGGTAAATATAAATATATACCTACGTCTACAATAGAAACAAATAAGACAAACTATATACTTAATATATTTACATATATATATATTTAGATCTCTCTTCCATTATTACAGCGCACAATATTAGAAAAAATTGGTTATGCAGGTCCTACTGGAATAGCCCAATGTGTTATCACTCAAGATTTATCTATAAAGCCACAAACAGTATTTCACCACCTTAAAAAATTGCAGGAGCTCGATTTAATGTAAATGCAATATTTTTAAAAAAAGAAAATGGATTGTATTTTTACACCATGAAATATTAGCTTATTGATGGTTAATCATTTTATTAATTTTTTGTTATTGTTATTGCTATTATTGTTGCCTTTTTATTACATAGAACGAAACATCCATCTATATATCGAGGCGTTTATACCAATACCTGTATACATAAACGATACGTCAATGAAGTATCTAAAAATAACAATAATAATACCACATCAAACGAATCAGGTAACAGTAATCATGAATTAAATCCTATTGATGAAGATGGGTCTATTCGGCATGACATTACTGCGAAAAAGATGACACAGTTATTATCACAAGCCAAAGATCAAACAATGACGCTGATCGACCTTATTCGTTTAACTGTAATATTTTAATAATATTTTAATATTGATCAAAAATACGCACATATATATAAAAATATAAATATATTCACTAAATATACTATTTTTCTTCCTTATTATATTAATTTGTTAGGGTTTTACAACAACAAAACATATCAAATGGGCAAGAACTTTTATAACAAAACAACATGAAGAAGGGTATGTGGAAAAAACTTTATCTACCGCAAACGGAAAAAGAACAATGTGCGTTAAATTAATCAAGCCTTTATCAAATTTATCTAACAAAGGTAAATATATTTATACTTGTCATTAAAAGCTCTTTATCATAATCATTATTGATTTATATATATATATAATATTAAAGTGTACTCATATTTATTCTATAGGTGATGTAGAAAAATTTCCATCAAAACAATTACAAATACCATTACACGTACAAAAGAATCAACAGCAATTGGCAACAAATATGATAGAACTATATATTGAAAATACCAAAGAAAAAGGCTGTACGAATAAGGTAAACTAAAAAATGTTTTACAATATAATATGTTAGATAATATATAAATACATAAAAACTTCTAATATGAATATATACATATAATTAATTAGGATCTTCTTCATGCATTTTCAGACCATACACATACTTCTGTTCGCGAAGTAGTAAAAAAGTCTATCAATAGCCCCAATTCAACAATTGTATTTATTAAAGAACTTCAAGGAAGGTCACATGTCTATCGTTATTTTTCAAAGATTGGATATGAGAAATATTTGGAATTAATGAATCTACCAAAAAATGCACAAAGCAATATGCTTAATAATAATATACCACAGCCTTTATCATCTACTATACCTATAGAAAATAGAAGCAATAATAGCCAGTCATTATCATCAATAGTAGCAGACATAAATATGAAAAATAATGAATCAAATGAAGATATGAATGCATTAAACAAAGATGGCCATGAAATACCAACAATTGCACCTAGATCACTAAAATATAAAAACAGTACTAACATTACCTCGGAATATCGTAAATTATCATTATTATCCATTATTAAGCGTGACAGAATAAGGGAATTTAACCAGCAGCTTATTGAAGAAATAAAGTCAATGGATAAATCAGAAAATGCAAATAGGTTGGATAGAAAAACTGTTCAACGACTTGTGGACCAATTGGTTAAACAAAAGGAAATGTGTTCAATTAGAACAATGGCAAAAACATTTATTGGAGGAAGTAATTCAAAAGTACTTTTATTGGCACCAGATATAGATGATCCAGATCAAGTTGTTAAAATTTTTTTAGAAAATCAACAGTTTAATGATGCTGCGCCTGGATTTCGTAATATACTGAAAAAACCATTAAAAGAAATTAAAACAACTGTGGAAAGATACGATTCTCACTATCGCCATGAACAACAACAACGAAAGCAACAAGAAAGTCAATCTATTTTAGAAAAATCTGACTATTTTTGGAGATATGTAGCAAAACGTCATGGATGGGTAGACTCAAAATGGTTGAGAGCAAAAGAAGTACACATATATCTTGTCCAATTATTATTATCTAGAAATACTGACGAAAAATGTACAACAATAGCAAAAATAAAACCTGATCAACGGCAAATATCACTAGCTAATATTATTAATATGCTTCCATTTGAATTATTTCGTAAAGTAATTGGTATTAAACTATATGATAACACAGTAGAATCATTTATTGAAAATAATAACGATCCACTTATACCACTTTATCATTTGCCGCCCGAAATTAAAAATCATTTGATCCCAAATGTTTCACGCATGCGACGATGTATTCAAGCACTTTTATTAATTTTGGAGCAACTTGGATTGATTGAAAAAATCAAAATTAACTGTCTTTCAACAACAGCAATAACAACAACACAATCTACTGACAAGACATCTAATGAATATGGTTATGAATTAAAACTACTAGGTCATATAAAAAATTATAAATTACCGGAGCGCCCAGTATTAATGGAAAAACCAATAACAACAATAAAACAAGTCATAGATTTTTGGAATGAATTACAGTATACTTGTACTTGTATTTATTCAACAACACCAGAAGAATTCAATGGTAGAAGTGGTAATAGCAAAAGGAATAAATATGATTTATTAGCGTCCATAACATTATCAAAAACGTGGGCTAACGGTGATATGATAACAAAAGAACAAAAACTGCTATTAGACCAACATGTGAATTACACAAAAGGGGAAGTCCCAAAAAATGATTGGCAATTGTTTTTACAATTATCTCGCCATACTGGTCTATTACCTTACCGTATTCGATCTTATTATGTGAATCTTGGTATTTCCTTTGATAAACGACGCAAAAATAATCAATCATCATTATCACCATCTAGTTCTTCTACAGTGATTTCTGATGATTATATTAATAATAATATTAGCAAAAAAAATAATGAAAAAACAACAATTATTGGAAAACCAACAAAAAAAAGAAAAAGAGAAATGGATAATACAGTACAGCTTTTATTGGAAGCCTCCAAAAAAAAGCAACGAATCATGCAAATTTCTGATCATCTTCGTAAAAACACCATGGTCTTTTCCGCTGAAACAGGGGTTGGTAGTCGTCCATTAAGGAAAAGACCTATTAACGGCACAGATGAACCTATTGTTACAAGAGGTAGTTCAGTTATATATATATATATATATATATATATATATATATATGTACATAAAGATATAATGATGATTTAGTTTATTTACTAATTTTATTTATTATTTATTTTATTATATTATTTTATAAAAAAGAAATAAACATAAAGGAGAACCAACCAAAAAAGTCTATTCAACAACCATTTACAAAATCTGAACATTCAATATTTTTGTACGCAATGGCCATTATGCGTTTCCGTGCACGATATGGAAAGTTTTACTGGGCACCAATTATAACTGTTTTACCTGAAAAATCAATTTCACAATGTCAATCATATTTAAAATCATTAAAAACCAAATCACCAGTATCTATTGATGAAATTATAGAATTAAAACATAAATGGGGTTATATTTATGGGCAAGGGATCAAAAATAACGACCTTATTGATGAACGTCCATGGGATACAAAAAATTTTAATCTGCCTTATTTTGTAGAATACTTTATATCACAACTTTTAGAAAATGAAAGGTAATTCACAATTTAAAAAATAATAATTATATATATAGATATATATAGATATATAAAAACTAAAGATTTTAATATATTACATTTATATTTAATAGATTACATTCATGGAATTATCTAACAAAGCAAATTCCATACCACATAAAAGACATTTATAATCAATTTAACGTTGTGTATAAAGGCTCTGTATTAAATAAAATGAAAAAAAGACATCATTCATATATGACATCATGGTCTCAAAACATGGAACGTCCATCCACTTTTCATCAAAAGTCATACAAGATTCACGAATTAGAAATAGCTACTGCCGTTTATTTGATCAAAGTAATAAGCATATTACTATCATAATTTCGACCATCTATTATTGTGATATCTCTATATTTTATAAATACAATTTAACTAATATATATATATATATATATAGATGATTATGATAGAACCTGAAGAAACTTTTGATCCTCATGTTGCTTACAATTTATTATCCCAATGCTCTGAAAAGGATATAGAAATAGCATTTAACTATCTTCGCGATATTGGTGTTGTAGTTCTTTCTAAGCATAGCGAAACAAGGCAAATTCCTGGTAGGCAATTTCGAATGTCAAATTCGTAAGTAGAATTTTTTTAAATATATATATATATATATATATATGACCATATTAATAATGAAAAATAAAAAAGAAACTAAAACTGATTTATTATTTTTATATAAATTTTAGCTTTATTACAACATTAGCTGGCTCACTACCTATAAATCTTTATGATACTGCATACAATTTCCATAAACAAATTAAGAATAATCAAGCACTTTCACGATCTTTACAAAATGGAACTATGGCCGCATTGCTGAATCTAGTTTCAGAACGCAAGGTATATAATAAATAATATTTTTAATTATTATTATTATTATTATTTAAAAAAAAAAAGTTTAATATTTATTTTTAATACTTATGTGTATATTTACTATGTATATTTTTAGATCACAATTAAAAACAAGAACCATGAAGAATTTACTAAAAAAAGATCATCTACTGAATATAATATTTTAAACTATAATCAACTAAAAATGATTTGGGATGATGATAATATTGATTTATGTATTCAAATTGAAGATTCTACAGTAATGACAGAAAATCAATATCCTTTTTATTCAAGGAAAGTAGAATGGTTCAATAAATTAAATAATACTCAAGTCAAACAACATTTAAGGGAATGTAATAAACAACATGCAAAATCAATATTAATATATGATACTCTTAAACAATATGGTGCACAAGGCGCAACTTTAATGGAACTGAAGGTAAATATAGTACAAATATGTGCATATACATGTATAATATACTAGTTTGTGATAACCCTAATATATACATATATATATACTACTTCTTTTTTCAATATATATATATACAAACTATTAGATCAAGTTACAAAATAAAAATACCAATATCCCTGATAAGATAATAATAGACACTATTAAAGAATTAGTTAATCTGGTCCCACCATTGGTCATAAGTGAAGGTCATGATATTGTAAAATACGTTTGTATAGAATATAGCGCAGCTCCTAGCCTTAAAGATATATACCAAAGTTCTTCTTTACCATCTAATAACACAGCTGAAGATAATATACATCGAAGTGATACTTATTTAAAAACAAGCATGTGGTGTATGTTTAATGGAAAAACGAATCAAAATATGCTTTATGTATGTGCTACTGCTCTACTTGGATATATCATTCAACAACCCGGAATTACAAATGTAAGTATTTTAATGTAAACATACATTTATACATATATATAAGGGATAAAATGGAGTGAAATCGAATGAAATGATATAAATTAAAATTAATTCTAATTGTACATTTACATAGGATAAGCTATTTGATATTCATAAAAATGTCATGTCATATGTAGAATTTCAGCAAATTTTAGATTATCTTTTAAAAAACAATATTATTATTTCTCGATCAATAATGAAATTATTAAAACCTAGTTTATTTTCAAAACCATTAATAAAACATGTTGGTAAGTTACATGAAAAGAAAGAAAAAGGAAACGATAATATAATTACAAAATTATAAAATTACCAATATATTTATTTTTTCTTTTTATTTTATTTTATTTATAATTATAGATGTTAGTGAAAATATAACTAGCAATAACATTACGCATTATTGGGCAAATAAGGATTATTATCGTGTAAATTTAATAAAAGAATAAATAAATAAATAAATAAAAATCAAAGTAGAGTTTTACTTTATTCTTTTTATTTTTTTATTCTAATAAATGAAAATGAAAGTTTTTATTGTAAAATAATGAATACATGAAAATGAAATCGAATGTGTATGTTGAATTTATATAAAATTAGTAATAAAATAAAAAATGAAGTAGGATATACAATATAATTACAGCCATAAAGCAATATTATAATAAATCATCATAATTAGTTAATGTACGTTGAATAGGAGGTTGTTCTATTAAAAAAAAAAAAAAAAACGAGAGCGAAATACAAATGAATATAATGGATCTACATAATATGAATAAAATTATTATTATATTTATTACCATATGCATGAAATTGTGAAGCAGCTTTAACTGTATCTAACATATCACTTAATCTACCATCTAATCATTTTTTTTTAAAAAAAAAAAAAAAAAAAAAGTTTATATTTAATAAGACAAAATTTAATAATTTATAACTCTCATTACTATTTTTTTTAAAAAAAAAAATTGCAATCATTTTTTTACCTTCATCCACCCATGGTACACTTCTATGTTGACGTTCAACCATTTTGGCCCGATTTACTACATAATAATATTATTTTTGGGTGTTAAAATGATAATAATAATAATAGTAATTTATCATATATAAATATATAAATATATATACCTTTGATTTTTCCAGAACCAACAACAGCACCATTCATTTCCTCAATGGCTTCCTTGGCACTTGATCCATGTTTGAATGTAATAAAACCATAGCTATAAAAATTTATATATTAAAGGGGGAGGGAATATTACTGAATTAGAAATGGTCATTTCATTTCTCTAATTTATTTTTTTATCACCTCTTCTCTAATTCTCTGCCTTAACCATTATTATTATCTTATTACTTCTATTTTATCTTTATTTTTATTTTTTCAAACTTACTCTTTGCCTTCAATCAATTTAATATGAGCAATTTGGCCAAATTTAGAAAAGGTATCATCCAAAAGTTGACGAGAAACATCCATAAGATCTCCAATATAAATTTTTCTATCTATTATGTCTTCATCATGATGATCTTCATATTTACTATGGCGATGATGATGCCTACTACCGCTACGACTCCGCTGATAATACCTTTTACGATGGCCCTCCTCATCCTCATCTTCTTCGTTTCTATGATACTTCCTTCGTCTTGATGTTGATCTTGATCTTGATCTTGACCTTGATCTTGATCTTGATCTTCTACTTCTTCTTCTTTCATGACGGTGATGACGGTAGGATGATGAAGATGATGATTTTTCTTTTTTTTTCATGATACTAGTATCACATGAATCATTATCACTAGATAATTCCCCATCTGCATAATGATGTCTTTTATGTCGTCGTTTTTGATGATGATGATGGTGTGGTGATGGTGATCTTGAATAGTAAGATGAAATGGATGATGATGATGATGATCTTGATCTTCTTTTCTTTTCTGTTTTATGTCGTTTATAATAATCTTCTTTATCTTCTCCTTCTTCCCCTTCTTCATCAGAATAATCGTCCCTTCTTTTTGGTGATTCAAATTCATATCTTCTTTTTTTAACCCTTCCAAATTCATCCAATTCTTCTTCTTCTTCTTCTTGCACTATCTTATCCTTGTCATTTTTTTTTGCTGTGGTGGTAGGTATTTCGGTTCTAAATAAAAGAATATACATACAAAAACAAAAGAATAAGAAAAAAAAGCCAATTAATATAAGATAATAAAATTATAATACAGGTTGTTATAAAAGTTTTATTTAGCATTTTAAGTGCTTACTTTAAATCAGGTGTATTAGATCTATATAGTATTATTGAAGTTAAAAATAAAAAAACAATGAAGTTAATAAAATAATAGTAAAAATGAATAAAAAATGAAAAAAATTGAATAAAAATAAGAACTATCTATTTTAAAAAATATTACCTTGATCTTGTTATTTCTGACATTTTTCAATCAAATAGAAAGAAAAAAAATTAAGAAAAAAAATTAAAAGGAAAGAGGTAAAAAAAACACCTATTTTTTTTAAAAAAATTTGATCAAATCACCGACACCTAAGAAATCGGACATTAAAAAAATAAACTGCAAAATTTATAAAATTAACTTTTTTTAAACGTCCGAAAAAGGGTAAATTTTGTAAAAATTACAAAACTGGCAAAGAAGTTGACAAAACTAATCTCTTTTTTCGGGAATCAAAAAAAAGGTGGCTTTTTTTCGTATTCTTTATGTAGCCCAAGATCTTAAGTCTGACGGCATTTAAAACTTCTCAATCTTTGACCTTTCAACTTTGGAGGTACTTTTTTTTAATCCCTTCCATTACGTAGGTCTTTTTCCCTTGGGCCATTTGTAAAACAAAAAAAAAAGAGAAAGAGAGAGAGACCAGAATTTGTTCCTTTTTCTTTTCGCTCGTCTTTTTTTTTCAATTGATTAAATAATATTCTTATAATAATAATTTTATTTATCCAAATCAAAGAAATTTTATTTCTTGTTTGATTATTTTTTTAGGGTTTCTTTATGCGAATGAAAAAATATATTAAAATAAAAAATTTTCTGAGTTTAAATAAAATATTACAATTATTTAGGATCAACGCATCCTAATATATCGACTGATGTTATATGTCAGCAAAGGTTTAACTAGTGGCTATATTGTTTTAAAGGTTATTTATTGTTTTAGTTTTATAAAATAATATTATTAGGTTGTACATGCTGAGGGAATAGAAAAAAAGCTTAGATTTAACATAAATATATAAAATAATTATATAAAAGCTCGACCAAATAGTGTTTCATATTATATAAATAAAACGAGAATAGTAATTATTATAAAGAGATATATATTATAAATGGATATATAAATTGATTTTTTTTAATTATATATATATATATATATATAATCTACATTTCTTCTAATTCATCCTCTTCATCAGTTAATAAAATATCTTCTTCAGGAAAATCACCCACAGTGACCTTAATAGGGCGAACAAAGACACCATATTTTAAGGGACAAGAGAAATACCGAACACCTTTAACACTACCGTCATTTTTACCTAAAGGCTCATCATATTTGATCCCTACCCAAATCCCTGGTTGAAATTGTGTTTCCCCAATAAATTGAACTGTACCAAGTCGCTGAACCATTCCATCTTCATTTTGTTGTACTTTACACCGATCCCCTACTTTGATCTTTTTGGCAGCTTCTTGATTATCTTTTTCAAACTGAGCTTGTTGTTCAATGGCTTCATCTGAAAACCTTCCAAGCTTATTACGTTCTTTATATGCACGAACAGTATCTATATATATATATAATGAAATGAAACATAAATAAAAATAAAAAGGTTGATTTATATGATATAATATGATTGATCACATAAATACATATATTGTATATAAAATAATAATATGTTTTATAATTTTTAATATTTACCCGTTCTCTTAAGATATTCTTCTTCAGTCAATTCAAATTTATCTACTAGGGAAACATCAGTGTATTGATTTTTAACTCTATGGGGATTAGTATCAATAACCTATACAAGTTATCATATATATAGTTAGATATAATATGAATAAATATGATAAATATTCATGTATATATTATTCAAAATATATATGTATATATAATTTATATTATATTTACGTGTAGGCGCATTAAATTTTCAATAGGATAAAATCCAAGTTGTTTTGAGTCATCATCAATAGAACCAATTAATACATCGCCTTGATAAAGTTGGAGTTTTTGTGTACTACTAGGGATACCTGTAATAGGTTCGAGTTTTCCCTATATAAATAGAATATAATAAATAGAATATATATATATATCAATTTTTAATATAAAAAAAAATGTCAAAAAGTACATTGATTACTTTATATATATCATTCTTATTATTATTATTTACTTTAAGATCTAAAATAGTCCAATCTTTATCAAGACGTCTTTCAGAACTAATATTTTCAGAAGTTGTTACAATAACATTAATAATAGACATGATGCGATGGTATAAATGTATATTAAAAAAAAAAGAAAGATGCAAAAGAAAAGGAAGAGCTCCGTTTTTTTTGGAGTTGAAATTTAAAATAGTTCATATTCTCGGTCACAAAAAAATTGAAGGGTGATTAAAAATTGTTATTTATTTATTTTTTGAACCAATTTTTTTTTCTCCCCACCTCTTAATTTTTTTATTTTTTTGATATATATATACAGTAATAAAATGCTTGGATTACGTCGTTTTGCTCTTGACCAACCAGTTATCTTTTGGTCTTTCGTTATTGGATCTATTGGTAAATATATAATGGATAAATTAAACTCTTTTTTTTTTAAAAAAAAAAAAAAAAAAAAAAAACGATGGAAAATGATACGAATAAGAATAATAATATAACAACAACTTTAACGCCTAAAATGCATTCAGTTCTAGTATTCGAGTTATTTTGGATATTATTTATATTTATTTATTTATTTTTTAAAAAAAAGGGAAAAAAAATAGTAAAAAGAAAAGTATGTACTAACTCATTTTACTACTTTTTATATATTGGCCATTTTTTATATGATATAATATAGGTCCCGCTTTAGTTTTCACAGTACCAAAAGTTCGTAGAGAATATTTTGGTTATAAAGGTGTAGAAGCTCTTCCTCTTACTTATCCTAGTAAGTTTATTGATAAAAAAAAAATAGTTATTTATTTTTTAAAATATACATAAAGTAGAAAAAGGCTATATTATTATACAAGTGAAAAATAATAAGATAAATTGGATATATATTTATATATAACTGAAATAACGATATGCTTATTATATAAGCAAAGATAAAAAAAAAAAAAGGATATAAAATGGGAAAGATTATATAAGTGATGAAGATAAGATAAAACGAATATAGAGAATGTTATTATTATACAGGAAAAATTTAAATGGAATAAAAATTAAGAAAAGAGTATGAGGGAAAAAGGACACGGATTTTTTTTTTTTCTTTTACCATGGAAATGAAACTAATGTAACCTATTATTATTTATAAAAATATAAAACATTTAGTCCCCAACAGAGCACGAAACCCTCCTTCTGGATACGAAGACGCATAAATAACTCAACATGAAATCAAAGTTAGATCAAAGGATATTATTGATATATTAGGCAATTCTTTAAACATCACACACAGACACCCACACATACACCCACACTCTGATTTATTTTTTATTTTATTTTATCACAACACAATAATAAAACTTTAAATAAATAAATAAGAATATATCACAAAGCAAACATGGAAACTTTAAAATAAATAAGAATATATATTACAAAAAAGAAACATGGAATTAAAAAAAAAAATCAATCAATTATTATTAACTCACTAAAATAAGTTAATAACCGACTTCCTTGTTTGTCCTATTTTTCCCTTTTTTATCATATATTGCTTTTTCTTCCCCTCAACTTTTAGGTATTTTAACAACAAAACGGAATAAAAAAAAAAAAATCAGGTATAAATGAATTTATATTTTAATTGGCTAGTAATTTTAATTATTATTTTTAAACTATTAAGAATTTATATAATATTTTTTGTGTCAATTTGGAATATTTTTTTTCCTTGATTTTTTTTTTTGTACAATGAGTAGATCACTATCACTAATAAGAGAAGAAAAAGAAAAATGGGCGAGAGAAAAAGAAATAAAAGAAGAGAATAGAAAGAGTGGAGTTATTTGGATATAACACCGCTGCGCACAAAAAGTTTTCTATGATAAATTTAGTTAACTCGTAAAAAAAATAATCATATGTATGTATGTTTATATGATCATGTAAGATGAAATGAAATTAAAAAAGCACGAGTTTTTTATTTGTTTATTTATTTATTCATCCATCAAAAAGAGATCAAAAGTAGTAGTATAGTAATAACGTTTTAATCATTCATTCTTTTCAACCTTTTTTTTTTTTTTACAGAATTAAACAAAAAAGGATAAAAAATTATTTTTAAATCCTTCTCAATTTTTAATAATTTTGTACTTCCTTAATAATCCAACTTCAAAGTATTTTTAGTCCCTGGATTACCCTTTTCGTTTTTAAGCTTTTTTCATAAGAAATAAATAAATGAATTTTTATTTCTTTTTTTTTTTTAAGGTTGATGTCGCGCATCTAAGTTTTCGTCCGAGAAGTAACGTGTAATCTAAAAAAGTCAATAAAAAATTCTATTGCAACACAAATAAATATATATACCTTCTAATATATATAAGAAAAAAATGGAATCAATAGATTAATATAATTAAATAGAAATAAGTAAGGTGGTGATCATAGAATTGGGCTATTTATGTAATAGTTTAATTATTTATTTATTTATTTATTGTTTTTATTATTTAATAATAATAATAATAATAATAATAAAGACGATGGACATGAACAAATCATCTTTTATTTACTATTGAATATAAATATAAACGTATAAATATATATATATATATATATTTATATACATTAATACACAGATGCACATTTTTGACAGGTATATTAATATCAAATCCATTTTGTTTTTAGGTTCCAGAACAAATGAAATCGTTACCATAGTAACTTTAAAAAAAAAAAGTCAAGATGGTCTGTGGTGATAATTATTAAATATATCAACAACAAATAACAATTACACATGACAATCAATTTATATTGAAATGAATATATATTTATGTAAACAATATAAGAAATAATAATAATAATAATAATATTATAATTATTATTATTATTTTACTTAATAAAAAAAAATCCACTCATTTTTAAGTCGGGAAGACAAATAGTAATAGAAATGGTCATTAATTTCCATGAAAGTAAATATCCTTATTTAAGTTACTTTTTTTTTTAAAAAATATATATATATATATAAAAATATAAATATATTTTGTTCTTTTCCTTTCTTTTCCTTTTCTTTCTCTTTCTCTTTTCTTTCTCTTTTTCTTTTACTTTATTTTTTTCAATCTTAAAAAGCACTTTTTTTTTTTATCTTATTCATTCTTATTTATATATCTACATATATATATATATATATATATAAATATATATAAAAAACCATATTACAATGCTATCTGTCAATAATATGTTAAATGAAGATATTAATAATAATAATAATAGAAAGCCTTCCAAATTAAACATATCCAACTTACTATGTCAAGATAGTACTAATCATAATCATGTAGACCATTCACCATCATCATTATCACCTCCCCCACCTTATCTCTCTAATTCAGTAGCATCATCGCCATCTAGTACAACCAGTTCAACCATATCATTACCATCCATACACTCTATTCATACTCCTCATAATCAAAATCATAATAACTATTCATATCATAAAACAACTATTTCTAATTTTTACAATCATTCATTAATAACTCCCACTACATCTTCCACTTCATCAACTTCTCATCGTTTTTATAATATATCTGATCCTATTTTATCACCATATGATGAAGAGATAGTAGACATTTATTCAGCCAAAAATCATCAACCTTCTTCTTTATCTGACCAAATTGAAAAAGAGTTAAATCACCAGCATCGCCCTTATTTCTCTTCCACTTCTACATCCACTTGCACATCCACTTCTTCATCACCTTCTTATAAAAATGAAGAATACTATCACCATCAACTTCTTCATCATGACGATAATGACTATGAACACCGTCATCACCAATTAATTAAATCCAAAAGAAAAAGAGCAAATACAAAACAATTGGAAGTATTAAATCGTGTTTTTGAAAAAACCTTTTTCCCTTCTACTCAATTAAGAGCTCAATTAGGTCGTCAGTTAGGTATGAGTCCTCGCACCGTGCAAATTTGGTTTCAAAATAAAAGACAAGCTATAAGAAATCGGGAAAAATAAAATAAAAATAAAAAAAAACCATATGATACTTTTTTTTTAAAAAAAAAAAAATTATAAACTAAAATAATCACCACTTTAGCTGAAAAAAAAAAAAAAATAACTATCCCCCAAAAAAAAATTGCATAATATGTGTTTATTTTTTTTAATACCTTTTACTTTTATACTATTTTCTTTTTATAACCATTTTTCTTTGTTTATATACATATATCTATATCTATATGCTTTTTGTTTTCATTTTATTTCTTTATATACCCAATTAATGAAAATTAATTATAATAAAATGTATATGTATATATATATATATATACACATATATATTATTATTATTATTATTATTATTACTCTTATTATTACTATTATTTGACTATGAAAATCACCACATTAGTATTATTTTTTTCTTACGTATATTTCCTTATAATAAAAAAAAGAACTCATGAATTTTTTCAACTTATGTCATAATAAATCAATATATGTATGGTTTATAACATAATTATTAAAATCACATTCTATTATTAAACCATTGTTATTGTAGTACAATAGGAATCTTTTTTTTATATGTTAAGTAAGCCTTTCCCATTTAATCAAAAAAAAAAAACTTAAAACAAAATAAAAACGCCATTTATTTATTTTTATATTTCATACAATAAAAATAAATAAAATGTATTTATTATGTAAACCATTTGTTCATTTATCTAAAACTTAAAACAAAATATAAACGCCATTTATTTATGTTTATATAATAATAATAATAATAATAATAATAATAATAATAATAATAATAATATATGGTGCATACAATATAACCCATTTATTATGTATACTTTTTTTTCATTTACGTGTCTAAAACTTCAAACAAAATAAAAAACGCCATAAAATATATTAATATGTATATACTTATTTTTTTTATTACTATTTTTATTCATACAACAAAAATATAATATTTAAAGAATAGGTTTTTTCTTTTTTTCTTTTTTTTTTTTAAAAATATATATAAAAAAAAAAAGATCAAAAGGATAATAATAATTAAAAGAAAAAAATATAACATACTAAAAAGTAATAATAATAATAATGATAATAATAATAATAATAATAATAATAATAATAAATCGATAGGGAAAGCTCAAATGTTAAATATTATAACGCATTAAAAAGCTATTTACAAAATTATTAAAAAAAAAAAAAAAGAGG
This sequence comes from Cunninghamella blakesleeana, assembly GCA_017871115.1. Lineage (NCBI taxonomy): Eukaryota > Fungi > Mucoromycota > Mucoromycetes > Mucorales > Cunninghamellaceae > Cunninghamella > Cunninghamella blakesleeana. The sequence goes on along the minus strand of JAFCIZ010000002.1, from coordinate 3,260,254 downwards.
TGAGTAAAAGTAAGAAAAAATATACTGAATATTTGAGTTGTACATAAGATAATAAAATATATAAATAGTAATGGATAATAATGATCAAATGGATTATTTGTTTGTTTGTTTGTTTTTTTTATGTGTGAGAGAGAGAGAGTAAGAGTGAGAAAAAGAGTGGGAGTGGAAAAGATAAAAATAAAAAAAGAGTGCGAAAAAAAAGATATGATATTTATTATCTTCGAAGCGGTGCGTTTTTAGGTTTATGATATACATGACACTATATATTTAAAGAATGAAAAAATGAGAGAAAATGATAAAAAAAAGTTAACCATAAATATACAAGATCCATTTTATTTTTTACTTTAAATTTATTTTTTTATTCCATTCTATTGTTATTGTTTGATCTTTCTTTATTACACTTTTTTATTATTAATAAGATGATGAGGATATTATTATTACCTTATGAGCGTGCCTAAACCATAATACACTATTTTTTCTTTTCACATTACTAACAGCTACCCATTGATGACATTGATGACATAACCCCTCTACTAAGTCTTGATCTACCCATCTTGTTTCTATTGGTTGTACAAATTCTGCACCTGAAACGGATGAAATGCCATGATAAAATTGTTTGTGATACCTGTCATCCAATCAATCCAACGATATAAAAAAGAAAAGAGAGAGATAGTATTAGAATGGATTGATATATATATATATATATATATATATATATTATTATCATTATTGTTATTCATTTATTTATATTACCAATAAGCACTATTTTTTAATTGTAACCAACGACCAGGTTGACATGTATCACATAATCCTTCTTTAGCTTGACCATTAAACCGAACCCATTTAGGAGTATACATATCACCATCAAATCTTAATTTCTGTCTTCGTGGACGAGCATCAGGATCTGTTTTTGCTAATTCTACATCACGAGGGCACATATCAGGAAAATCAGCATCACCTGCTTCAACTACTTCTTCAGTTTCTTTAGGAACTCGTTTTCGTTTTGGCTTTTGTGGTGGAGGTGGAGGTTGATGTTGTGACATCATTAGATTAGGATTATTTGGATGGCCATAATAATCGTTATGAGGTGGTAATTGTGAAAGTGGATGATGTGGGTGATGAAGCGGATGATGGGAATGAGGTGGTGGTGGATGATGTGGATGATGAGAATGTGGATGAGGATGTGGGGGACCTTGCATATACATATTATTATGAGAATAAGGGTGAGGTGGTGGTAAAGGCATAGTGGTAGAAGAGGAGGTAGTCGTCGAGGAAGGTAAAGGTAATTTGCCTAAAGAAGTGGACGAGGATGAGGACGAGGAAAGTGGAAGTGGAGAAGGGGGGGCATAAGAAGGATGCATATGTTGTGCAAGTGGTAAATGATGAGGTGATGATGCTGTAGATGAATTAGTAGAGGATGAAGGTGGTTGATGATGGTAATAATATGATGGTTGTTGAGGATAATAAGTAAACTCCCTTTTTTGTCCAGATAAATCATTTGTATTATTACTAGATGATGATGATGATGATGATGCTAATGGGTGTAAATAATCATGTTGTTGTTGTGAGTTATTATTATTACTATTGTTATTATTATTATTATTACTAGTGTTATTATTGGAACCTAAATTATATATATTGTAATTATTATTATTTGATGTTGATGATGGGTGTGTATTGTTCATTGTTGTATCAGTTTGATATAATCCATCTTGAGTCCAAGTGATTCGATTAGGTATTTGATTTGTATCATATAGAGATTCTTGCTTGATAACAGGTTTAAAAGCAGATGTAGAAGAAGAAGAAAAAGTGGATGCAAAGGCATTTTCAATTAAATCAGCTCGTTCACGAAATTCTTGTGGCATGGATTTCCAATTCATGTTTACATCATAAGAATGTCTTCGAAGAGATGCTGCTGATGGTTTGGTTTGAGTTTGGGATGCAATATTAAGATCATCTTGCCATGAATTAGTGCCTAAATTATGCGCATAAAATTTAAAAAAATTAAAAAAAGAAATTTGTTACTAACTCATTTTTTTTTTTTTTTGTTTCTCTTGATAATAAAAATTCTACTCTATCCCTTTATACCATTATTATTAATATAATGATACTGCTCTTACTTGTATATGTTTTTTTTTTAATATTGGCTCATTATCTTTATATATATATTAATTAATTTATATAATTTATTACTATCATATACCTTTTGTAGTAGTATTAGTAGTATTAGTATTAGTTGTAGTCGTAGTAGTAGGGGCGGGTTCTTGAACTTCTTTTGTTACTGTAGGAACTCTGTTAAAGTTAGCTAATAACATTGCAGCTTCGATAGAATTACGATGTCTAGATAAATGTAAATCCAGTTGAGAAGAAGTAGAAGTAGATGAGGTGGAAGAAGTGGCTATATCATTTGCAATATCAAAGGGAAGACCCAATATAGCCGGGCTACTTTTTCTTTTATCATATCTTCCAAGCATTAAAGCAGGATGAATGTTGGAAGAAAGAACATCATCTGTAGTTGCCATTGATATGCTGTTATTATTACTATTATTAATATTATTAGATAATAATAAATCTTGTCCTTCCATCATTGTATGGGGCGTTGTTGTTGTTGTTATTGGAGGACTACTATATTCTGGTATAGTTGGTAAAGTATGTTTATCTGATGAAGAGAGTGATAAAGAAGGTGAGGGTCTACTACTTTGATGATGATGAGAATAATGTAAACTAGTTGGTTCTGAATATTGTGTATTATGATGATGTTCAGATGGTATGTTTTGAATATCCATAGTTTGTTTCTTTTTTTTTGTTATTAAAATAAACTTTTTTTATATGTTTGTTTGTTTGTTTTGTTTTATGATAAAAGAAAAAAAAATTGTATGAGTGAAAAAAAAAAAAAATCAAGCGAAAAAAGAATTAATATTTTTTTTTAAAAAAAAAGGAAGAAATAAATAAAAAGGAAAAAAAAAATAAACTTTTGATGGCTTACTTTTTTTTCGCTTTTTTGCTTTAATCAATTCAAGCAAGAAATTACTGTGACTGGCTATACATTTCTTAAATACACAAATCAATTATTCTAATACGTAGTTTGTAGTATAATAAACATCGATCATTTTTTTATATAGATATAAATCTCCCTTTTCACTCCTTTTTCTTTTTTAGTAAGTTTATATATAAAATAACCTCATGTTAATAATAAAAAAAAAATATCATGCATGGTATAAAAATCTTTTTTATTATTTTATTTTATTGTAACACACATAAATTATAAAAAAACTAATAAACTAAAATAAAAAATCAGGTTTTTAAAGTCAGTGCCTATTAAAAAAAAAAAATAAGCCATTTAGTATATATATAAAAAATATAAACATATAAAGGAGAATAATAGTAAAAACAATACAAAAAGAATCATAGATCTTGGTGATATAATAAAGTGTTCATCAATTGATTTTAAACATCAGGAGCGAATTGTTTAATCATTTAACTTTTTGGTATTATTGTCCTTTCTTATTATTATTATTATGGTGATAATGATTGCTTACCTTAAAAAAAAGAATCCTTGATTATATAGTTTTTTATTCTAAAAAAAAAATAAAAAAAAGTATAAGTTAAAATGATCAAGTTATTTTTTAATATTTTGATAAAAAAAAAAATATTGAGGATCAGGGAAAAAAGTTGGTTCCATAATAACAATCCAGGCATAATGCACCGGCGAAAGTGCGCTCCAGAAAGTAGTCAAACGCAAATTACAAACATCATTTCCATTTTTTTTTTTATAATTTTTTATTTAAATAAATAATAGTAAAAAATTTACATACCTAGAACGTGTATCATAAAGAAGCAATCATGTTGCAAAAAACTATTTTTTCAAAAAAAAAATAAAATAAAAAATAAAAAAACCAAGAGATTTAAAAAAACATTTTCTCTTTTATCTTTTTTTTTAGCTGACCCAAAAAAATTTTTTTTACTTTTACTTTTTCTAGTGGCTGAGCGAAGGCTGTCAAATAAGTTTCACGTCATTTGTTTAATACTGTTATTGTTATTATTGTTATTATTACTATTATAATAATTTCTAAATGAATATTTTAACTTGTAAATATTTATTCTTATTCTTAATCATTGGTATTTGATGACTATTTATCCATTTCATTTTATTTTTATAAAAGGTTGTTTTTTTTGTATAAATAGAATCATTGTTTAGTCCACCGAGAATCTATTTAAACCCAGCTATACCCAGCTTGGCTAAAAAGTAAATAATCATCAAAAGGATAAAGTATACTACAATATACTACTTCTATTTTTTATGGCTATTATATGATGTAATTGACAAATGATGATGGCTTATTGTTATTACTATTGTTATTCTACTTAAATTTTATTTATTTTTTTTATTTTATACCATCGTTTATTATTTATATATTTTTAAACAATTTAGATTAGTAAAAAAATAAAAATAAGAAAAAAGTTAATAAGAAAAAGAAACTAACCAATCAAAAATGCCCATATGGTGTGACTTAATAGCTATGAAAGAAAGAAAAAATCACAAGCCCTCTTTTTTTTTTCTTTTCTTTATCCTCTTTTTCATTTCCTTAATTTTTTTTATTTCAACTATTTATATTAAACATTTAACCGAACTTGTTTTGGTTGTAAGCTGAATATAAAAAAAAAATGAGTTGAATTTTTTTTTATATTTACGTGACCCATTTTTTTTTTATTTTATTTTATAATATAGTTATATAAATTTATATTTATCAGTTTAAAAAAAAAATATATTCAAATATAATATTATATTTATCAAGTAAGTAGATATAAAAAATAATAGTATAGATGATGAATAATTAAATTCAATTACAGTATATCTTTTTATATTATATATATATACATATATAAAAAAAAAAAAAAAAATACGTATTATTGTTTATTTTTATAAAAGAAAAAACAACAAAAATAAGAAAAAGAAAAATCATCTTTTTGGTACACGTATACACTTTTTTTTTTATTTTTTCCATCTCCTACCTTCCCAAATATAGCACTAGTTGAAACAAGATTTCTTTTTTAAATCTCCCCCGTTTATATTTTCAATTTTTTTTCCCTCTCTCTTACACCCTCACTCTCTATTTTTATATATAATCAATATTTAAACTTTTTTGGTGAAAGTATATTTACTAATATTTTCTCCAACTCTTTCTTTTTATATTATCATGTATAAAAGGATAACGTACTTGCCGCTATTAAATTATTAAAGAGCTTAAGCTGGTTACAAACGATTATGGGAACTGAACCTAATGAGAGAATATCAACTGTCAACAATAATATCAATAATCAACTTTTAGATACAAGGTAAAATATCGTTAATAATAAAAAAGGAATGGGTAGGACTATAGAATAGAAAAAAGGAAACGAAAAGATTATGGATTATATATATATATATAACAAGTGAAACATAACACAGTGTACGTATTATGAGTTATTTATTGTTGAGTATAGCTAAAGGAAAAGAGTAAAAAAAAAAAAAAAAAGAGAAAAAAAAAGGATTTTAATTTTACATATATGGATGGAAGTGTTTCACCAAAAAAAAAATAACAAAAAAACAAAAAAAAAAAACAAGCTCTCTTTTACATATATACTTATTTTGATTCTTTCAATTCTTTATTATTACGATATATATAGAACTACTACAACCACAATGATAGGTGATGATGAACTGGATACACAATTATCTAAGAAACCAAAATTAGAACACACAGATACCTTTAACTCCTTACCATCTCCTTCTACAGACACACTTAAATTAGAACCATCAACATCACAACCACAATCACAACCATTCATTCATAATATTAACCATAATGATCATAATAATAGTAATGAGTCGGAAGACGTGGTCGATCCTGTAGTTCATTCACCAGAAACTTTAGAAGTTATAAGTAATGAAGGCTCTCCTCCACCATCGCGATCTATTTCTTTATCTAATATCAATAATAATGGTATAACTCCAAAATCTTCAAAACAAGTGAGTAATAATAATAAAAAGAGTACAATAAAAAAAAAGGTATAAATATGCTTATTTACTTTTTGAAAAAATAGAAAACATCACGTAAATCATCACCATCACCGTACTCTTTTGGTCCTAAAACAAATATGACGAGGGATCAAGTAAAATATTGTGGAGCCATCATGAGAAATTTAAAAAAGCATAGGGATGCAGCACCATTCATTCACCCTGTGGATTATATTCAATTAAAAATCCCTGATTATCCAACCGTTATCAAACATCCTATAGATTTAACAACTATTGATAATAAATTACAACGAGGGGAATATAATGAAGTGGCTGATTTTGTGGATGATATTCGCTTACTTTTTAATAATTGTTATAAATTCAATGGCCCAGAAGCAATGGTATCTATGCTATGTCAAAATGTGGAAAATGCTTTTGAAAAAAGCTTACGGCAAATGCCCCCTTCTAAAGAAGTAAGTAATATATATAAATACGTGTGTGAATAAACATATTTATTTATGAATTATTTTTTAATCATATATATCTTTTTTATTTTCTTTTATTAATAATAATAATAATAGGCTTCTATCGATTCACCTACTACAAAAGAAGGCTCATCATCAGGACCAGCTAGTTTTCGACGTATCAGTGAAGATTATCGACCTAAAAGAGAAGTTCACCCACCACCATCTAAAGATTACCCGGAAGTATATCAACAACAACGACGCAGAACTACTACAAATGGTACATCCTCCTCATCACCGTCAACAATAACTGGTAATAGTAGCAATAATGGTAGACGAAAATTAGATGTACAAATGCGATTCTGCCATCAGGCTTTAAAAGAATTAAAAAAGAGTAAATACCGAGATATCAATTATCCTTTTTTACAACCAGTGGATCCTGTAGCATTGAATATTCCTGATTACCATACCATCATCTCACATCCTATGGATATCTCCACTATTGAAAAGAATTTAAATCAAGGTGAATACACTTCACCAGATGAGTTTGAAAGTGATGTCAAATTGATGTTTAATAATTGTTATCGATATAACCCTCCTTCTCTACCGGTTAGTAAAATGGCCAAACAATTGGAAATGGTGTTTGATGAAAAATGGAAACATTTACCTGAACCAGAACCTACTCCCCCTTCTCCATCCCCCCCTCCTCCTCCCCCTCCTCCCTCCACTTCACAACAATCACACACGCCCTCATCCTCTTCACAACCATCTATGCACCCTTCTACGTCTTCTAAAGTCATTACTCGTAAAGCTGAAAAATATGTTTCTGATGATGAAGCTTCTGATAATGCTGATTCAGATTCGGATGTTGATGGTAAGTCCAATAGTAATAATAAAAAAAATATATATAAAAAAATAAAAGGAGTCTAATCTGTTATTTATCATATACTTTTTATTTCGTTTTTTAATATACATATATGCACTTGTAGATCGTATTGCGGAATTAGAACGACATATCCTCACCATCACACAAGAAATTCAATCTATTAAATCTGGAAAAAAGAAAACTGATAAATCTTCATCCAAATCCACAACGAAAAAACGTAAACCAACCAAACCATCTACTACTGCAAATAAAAAACAACAACAAATAGATCAACCTGTAAAACGACGGCGCTCTAATAAATCACAGCAACAACAACAGCAGCAACAGCAACAAAGAATAATAGACGAATTACCAGAATTTACCTTTGATCAAAAGAAAGATTTAAGTGAGCGAATTAATAATTTAGTTGGTGATAAATTAAATACCGTCGTCAATATTATTCAAAGTTCAATGCCTAATTTGGATGGTGTGAGTTTTTAAAAACAATTAAAAAAATGGCAATATTTTAATGTGTATATGGATCATCTTGATTAATATCAACTTATTTATTTTTATCTTTTTTTTATTTTTCTCAACAGGGTCAAGAAGAAATTGTTTTAGATATTGATGCATTAGATCGTAAAACTTTACATCGATTACATGAATTTGTCACAGGAACAAGCTTAATACGTAAACGACCACCCCCACCTCCAACTTCGTCAAAACAAAATATAAAGAAACGTAAATCTGATAATGATCGACGTATACGTGCATTAGAGGAATCAATAAAAAAGTTCCACAGTCGAAAACTCAAAGGTAAATATAAAATAAAATAAAAAAAGGTTAACATAAATATAAAATAAACGATATAATATAGTAATTAAAAATAAAATTTCGTGATTGGTATTAATATTTTGTTTTTATTTCGCTTTTATTATGATCACCAATTAAGGCCGAGAATCTTCTTCTGAAAGTGATTCAGATAGTTCCTCTAGTTCAGACTCTGATGATTCCGGTAGTAGCAGCGATTAATAATTATTACTATTATTAATATTATTTTTTTTACAAAATAATTATATCTTAATCCCATTTATATATTTATATATATATATATATACAATATCTTTCATAAAACCTCTTTTTTTTCATTTTCTTTTTTTATATTCTTTTATACTTCACCCAATTTATTAAATATTTTTTTTCTATATATATATATATATATATATATATATATACTACTATTATTATTTATACATTATATTTTTATTTATATTTTGCTTTGATCAAATCTCATTTCTTTTTTTTTTTCTTAATTTAAAAAAAAAATTAATAATATCCAATAAAAACACTTTATTGTTTTATTTTTTGTGCTTTATTACAAGTAAATTTGTCTGATAATGAATGGGTTTTGTTTTATTTTTGTAATTTTTTTACTTGTAAAGGAACGGTTTAGTATCAAATAATTAGAATGAACTGCTACCAAAAGTAGTTGAAGATATCATAATAAAGATAAATATTATATGATTAGTTGAATAATAGTTATAGTGGGAATCCATATTATATATATATATATATATATAAAGAGAATCATAATGATAATATTGATGATATAATTAACTTGATTTATCTTCTAAATGACAATTTTTAAGGCGTAAATATCCAACAGGAGCGAAAGCATCATTTGAGTGGATAACAACTTCTACTTCATCCCTACAAACACATTTGAATTTAATAAGAAATGAATTGAATAAATTAATAAACTGAATATATATATATATAATGAATTTATAATTCGTTATATAAATAAACTTACAATACGATTTTTTTTTTAAATAATGGACAATCCAAAGTAAAAGTTTCAAATTCACCACCTTCTCCACAAACATGAGTATCGTATTTTTCATTCTAAGATTATTATTATTAATATTATTATAAAAGAAATAAATATGATATATTAAAGCAAAATATACATCACTATCCATATATATTACCAAATCGCATAAAATAGGATACATTTCACCAAGACTTTTTCCAAGATGAGATTGTTTTAAACCCATAGCAGCTACTTTAATAAGAATAGCATAAACACCAGCGTCTACCATTTCAGCTAATAACTCCTTTTGATTTCTTTCCCATAGATAAGCTAATGATGTTAATCCTAATCGTTCACATCTAAATAGATAAATATATTATGAATAAATGATGATGGTGATGATGACTATTACTATTATCTATTTACACGTTTTCTACTCTAATCCGTTGATAATTTGACATAATAGCACCAGATGATACTCCTTTTATATCAGGATGTTTTTCCTATATATACATACACACATATATTTATAAAAAAAGGGAACAAGAAATTAGAGTGTGTGTTAATATATATATATATATATATATATATATATATATATATATATATCACCAATGTGTAAATATTAATTATATAAATGATAAACATACAAGGATCTCTTTTAATAAAAAATACAAGTCTTCCGTTTCATCGTTTGTAGTTTCTTGATAATCATATTCTTGAGCAATAGGTGTACCATTTATATCGCGTCTATAAAGAGGCAAATCCATACATTCAGCGTAATAATGAATAGCATCGTGTCCAACTGTTTGATACATATAACTATCAAGTTCGTCTATTTAATACACACACACACACACACACATATATATATATATATATATATATATATATCATTTTTAATTAATATCCATAATACTTGTATATATATACAAATTGATAAAAGGAAAAAAAAAAAAAATTCACCTTTTCCTGAACTAACAGGTGGTTTTAAATTAGCCAAAGCAACTATTTCATGACCATGAGCAACACACTGCATCATATTATAGGCACTATCTTTTCCCCCACTATATTTATAAATACAAATATATTTATTAATAAATATAATTTTTGGTTATATAAAACAATATTTATTATAATATATATATATATACCTTATCAAAGCAACTACTTTCATTTTTTTATTATGATTTCTGTTTTAAAAAAAATTAAGGTAAAGAGAAGAGCAAAAAATAATAAATGCTATTTTTTTAAAAAAAACTTGCTTATCTTGCGTTTCCTAATTTGGATTTTGATCTGAATTTCAAAATTGCCGGAGGCTTATAAATAATGCGAAACATAAAAAGCAAGAAAAAAAAAAATTTTTTTACTAAAAATTATAAAAGCGTGTTTTTTTTATATTCTCTTTTTCTCTCTTTTTGTTCATTTTTATATATAAATATATACATACTTTTAGTTATTAATTTTTTTTTATTATAATAAAGATAATGATATCGTTTTTATTATTATAAACAGGTAAGCTATTATTACTATTAAATAATTGACACTATTGTATATTCTCCAAAATATTAATTATTATACAGTTTTTTTTATTTTATTTTTTATTGCATTTGCATAGTGTTTGTTTAGTGTTTAGTTTTTTTTTTTATTTTATATAATATATGAAAAATAAGTGAGTAAAGAAGTATAATGTGATATAACATATGATGATAATTTCCATACACCAAACTAGCATAATAAAATTGATGAATCAAACTACATGCATCCACCATTCTGATATTATATCTCATTACTACTTCTTTACTTTATTATTTATTAATATATTATATTATAATGTATTAGCATTATTACTTTTTATATAAATAAAAATGTGATTTTTTTTAAACAAATACAAAAGTAATGCTTCTTGAAAAAATGTTTTATTTATTTATTTCATTGCCCTGGTCATTAAATAATAAATAATGTCAAGTGTTTTGTATATATATATATATATAAAAAGATGTAGGTGACTGTGATAGATATAAAATGTACTCATCTTGGAAAAAAAAAAATTTTGATCTCTTGTATTTTTTTTAAAACTCAGTTTTTTTTTAAAAGATCTAATTTTTTTCGCTTTTCTTTTTTTTTTCCTTTACTTCAAAACTAATAATAAATATGTCTCAAAAGATTGGTAAATATGTTTATTTTCTTTTTAAATTCTATATATTTAAATAAAAGTGAATATTCTATTGTTATTTTATTAAACTTTTAATAATTATATATAAATATATATATATATATATATATATATTTATAAATATAGCCATTCTTTCTGTTTATGATAAAACCGGTTTGGTTGAATTTGCTAAAGAACTTCACGCCTTGAATGTTCGTCTTCTCGGTTCTGGTGGTACTGCCAAGTTAGTTCGTAATGCTGGAATTCCTATTGGGTAAGTAATATATTCATTTACATATAAAAAACAGTGATATGTACATATATATATATATATATATGTATGTGTGTGTATATATATATATGTGTGTGTGTGTATATATATATATATGTGTGTGTGTGTGTGTGATTTTTTTCATTAAAAAATACGCGCTTTTAAAATCCCCTTGTATTAAAAAAAAAAAAAAATGGCAAGAATATTATCCATTTATTAATCTTATTCTCTTTATTCTTATTTATAGTGATGTATCAGAAATTACTAAAGCTCCCGAAATGTTAGGTGGTCGTGTTAAAACTTTACATCCTGCTGTTCATGGTGGTATTTTAGCCCGTAACATTGAAAGTGATGAAAAAGACCTTGCTGAACAACATATTGAAAAAATTGATATTGTCGTTTGTAACTTATATCCATTCAAAGAAACCATTGCCAAACCTGATGTTACTATTCCCCAAGCTGTTGAAGAAATTGATATTGGTAAATAATATATATATATATATATATATTAATGATAATTATTTCCTAATAATTTACATTTTTTATTTATACTTTCTTTTATACTTTAAAAAAAAAATAGGTGGTGTTACTTTACTTCGTGCTGCTGCCAAGAACCATGCCCGTGTATCTATTGTTTCTGATCCTAAAGATTATGCTACCGTAATTGAAGAATTAAAACAACAAGGCGAAGTTAATCAAGCCACTCGCAATACACTTGCCTTAAAAGCCTTTAACCATACTTCTGACTATGACGAAGCTATTTCCAACTATTTCCGTCAACAATATTCCAATGGAGTCACCATGTTACCTTTACGTTATGGTGCTAATCCTCATCAAAAGCCTGCTCAAATCTATACCAAACAAGAAGCCAAATTACCCGTTAGTATCCTTTCCGGTTCTCCTGGTTATATTAACTTCTTGGATGCTTTAAATGCTTGGGGTCTTGTAAAAGAATTAAAAGAAGCTACCGGTATTGCTGCTGCCGCTTCCTTTAAACATGTTTCCCCCGCCGGTGCTGCTATTGGTTTACCATTAAACGATACTGATAAAAAAGTTTATCACGTTGATGATTTAAAAGAACCCTTAACTCCTTTGGCTAACGCTTATGCTCGTGCTCGTGGTGCTGATCGTATGTCTTCCTTTGGTGATTTCATTGCCCTCTCTGATAAGGTTGATGTAGCTACCGCTCGTATTATTTCTCGTGAAGTCTCTGATGGTGTTATCGCTCCTGCTTATGATGACGCTGCTCTCGATATTTTGAAAAAAAAGAAGGCTGGTAAATACTGTGTTCTCCAAATGGATCCTTCTTATGAACCTGAAGAACAAGAAGTTCGTCAAGTTTATGGTTTATACATGGAACAAAAGAGAAATAATATGAAGATCGATGCTTCCTTATTCAAAAATATTGTCACCAAGAACAAGGAGGTAAAAAAATAGAAAGAGGAATGGATAAATAAATATAGGGTAGTGATGTATTTAATTTATTCATTTATATATATATATATTTATTTTATTTTATTTTATTTTAGTTACCAAGTGAAGCCATTACTGATTTAATTGTAGCTACTATTGCACTTAAATATACTCAATCCAACTCCGTTTGTTATGCTAAGAATGGTATGGTAATTGGTCTTGGTGCTGGTCAACAATCTCGTATCCATTGTACCCGTCTTGCCGGTGACAAAGCTGATAATTGGTGGTTACGCCATCATCCTAAAGTTCTTGGTTTCGATTTCAAATCTACTACTAAACGTGCTGATAAATCTAACGCCATCGATTTATATGTAACCAACCAAATTGGCGATGGTGTTGAACGCGAAGCTTGGGAAGCTAACTTTAATACCGTTCCTGAACCTTTAACTCCTGAAGAACGTAAAGAATGGATGAGTAAATTTGAAAACTCTGTAGTTTCTTCTGATGCTTTCTTCCCCTTCTCTGATAATGTCTTCCGTGCCCGTAAATCTGGTGTGAAATACATTGCTGCTCCTTCTGGTTCCGTTCAAGATGACGTTGTCATTGCCGCCGCTGATGCTAATGATATGGTCATTGCCCATACTACATTACGTCTTTTCCATCATTAATTTTATTACATACTATTATTATTGTTATTCTTTATTATAGTTTTAATTCCATGGTTATATATTAGTATTTCATTTTCTTTTTTTATTTTATTATTATCTTTATTATCATTATCTTTTTTATTCATATTTATATTGTAAGTACTATTCTTTGTTTTTTTTATTTTTATTGTACTTTAAAAAATAGTTTTAAAACAAAAATAAATTGTTTATTGTTTTGTTAAATTTTTCATCTTTATTTATTTAAAATTACACTATAAATATATATTGAATCATCTAGTAACTACATTGTACAACGCAACATCAAGTGTTTAAAAAGAAAAGAACTTACCACACACAATAGAATTTGTTGATAACCTATAAAAGGAAATCTCTACTTTATATACATTTTTCTGTTATTCATTGTTAATTATTGCATTTCAAGTGTTGCTTTAATAATTGACTTGTTATTTATATTCCATCATTTAGAATAATAGCATTATAAGATAGAGAATAAAATAAAATAAAGAGCCAAAAAAATAAAAACAAAAAAAAGTGTTGAAAAAGGAAAGTGAATGAAAAAAGGCGGAGTTAATTTTAATTTTTTATATAAATTTTTCTTGTGCTTTTTTTTTTTTTTACCTCTCTTTTACTTTTATTTATTTTTTTTAAAACTACTAATATTATATTTTTTTACTTACTCATTAATTTATAATATATAAACATATATAAAAATGGGTCAAACGGGTTCTCATCTTGAAGATATGGTTAATTCCTCCAATTGTAAATAATAATAAAATATATATAATAAAGTACAAATACATATATTTTTTATTGCATTTTTTTCATAAATAATAAAAATAATAATAACAGTAAAATTAATAGAAATAAAAAAAATACTTAATTTAATATGTATTCATATAGTTTCTGCCGAAGAAATTCAACGACTCTATAAACGGTTTATGAAATTGGATAAAGATAACTCTGGATCTATTGATAAAGATGAATTCTTATCTATACCTCAAATTGCCAATAATCCTTTAGCCTCTCGTATGATTGCTATTTTTGATGAAGATGGAGGTGGTGATGTTGATTTTCATGAATTTATTAAAGGGTTAAGTGCTTTTAGTGCTAGAGGAAATAAGCGTGAAAAATTAGAATGTAAGTAAAGACATATATCAATAAATAATAATAATAATAATAATAATAACATGGAATAAACATGGGTTCTATGTATTTATAAATACATAATATTAAACAAAATAAAACAAAAATGAAAAGACAAGAATAGTAATTTTTTTTATATGGTTAATACTGTTATTATTAGTTGCTTTTAAGGTATACGACATGGACCGTGATGGATTTATATCTAATGGTGAACTTTTTTTAGTACTTAAGATGATGGTTGGAAATAATTTAAAAGATAATCAATTACAACAAATCGTGGATAAAACAATTATGGAAGCAGATAAAGATATGGATGGTAAAATCAGTTTTGAGGAGTTTTTATCTATGGTTGAAAACACGGATGTTGCCAATAAAATGACTTTGGAAGCCTTTTAATTTATTATGTATGTATGTATGTATGTATTTATGTATGAATATGATATTAATATATATATATATATTCTTTCTTTTTTTGGGGGGGTTTTTTTTTTGATTATGATTTATATAATTGTATACATATTTTGTTATTGTTAATTATTAAGAAAATGAAAAATATAAAAAAAAACGATAAAATAAATATGGCCCATAATATATATTAGCTTAATATCATGCATTATTATTTATTTATTTATTGTTTTTGAAACATAGAAACGCTAATTTTTTATAAAGGATGAAAATGCATTATATTAAAACAATTGTCTCACATAATACAAACCTATTTTATTATTAATATGCTATTCTAAATTTAAATTGAACGAAATCTATTTATTTAAAAAGAAAAAAAAAACAATACGGTTAAAAAATATTGAGATTTGATTACATATTAATTTATAAAACAATCGTTAATATATTTATTTTAAATATTCTGTGAAAAAAAATCTAGAAGGAAAAAAACTACTACGCCTAAGATCAGTTTTTTAGCGGAGAATTAAAATTTATTTTCTCTTTAGCATTAATTTTTTTTTCGCTAAGTCTTTTTTGTTTCCTATTCTAGTAAAAGTACGGTCCATGTATGACATAACTTTTCAATAGTATAACACCATTCAGTATAATACATATCTATTCGATATCATTTTTTAATATTATCATTCTTACATAATATATAAAATATGTATAAAAATTGATAAAGTATCAATTTAATTATTACTATTTACTACATATCATCATTATCATCCTGATTTGTTTTTTAAAATAAATAACAACAATAATAACAATAATAGTAACAACTTTTTTAATTATTCTGATTTTGAAATTGAAAGCAAAAATTAATAAAATATTACTATTAAATAAAAATATATAATAATAAGGGTAAAATATATATATATATATGTATATATATATATATAAACAAAAAAAATAAAACAAAAAAAAATAATATGTACAACTTTTTTTTAAAAAAAAAAGTTTAAAGAAAAAAAAGTAATTATTTTTGTCGAGGGTAGGGTAGGGTAGGAAAAGAAAGGAAAGGAAAGGAATAAAATGTTGTGTTATGTATATATATAAAAGGATTTACACATATTTATACAAAAATATTATGTTATTTCATAATAAATAAAAACAGGTGACCCATACATATATATGTCTTTTTTCTTTTTTGTTTTTTTTTTTTTTTTAAGTCATTATTTGTATATGTTGAGCATCCAATAAATCATCATCATCATCCACAATAATAATCTCTTCATCTTCATCTTCTTCATCATCAATTATAGTATTCTTTTCATTACGATCCAGAATAAGAATAGTGTTTGTTGTCCCCCTACCTACTTGATTATCATCAAGTTCTTCTTCTTCAGATTCTTCTTCATCATCATCATCATCATCATCATCTTGACCTTCTTCTTCTTGACCTTCATCATCATCCGATTCTAAAACAAGAGCCAAGGCAAGTTCATCATTTTCACTAAACTCCAAATCACTAAAGAATTCACCTTCAGCTTCACATTGAGCCAATAAATCTTCTAACCATAATTCAAGACAGCGTTCACTTTCATCTTTTACCAATCTAGCTTCTGTATTAGATTCATCTGATGATAATTCTTCAATTTGTAATAAAAGAACTTTAAAGGTTTCCATAAGCTCAGCAGAGATTTCACCTCGAGAAGGCGTTGATCTTATTTCAGATAAAACATTGGTTAAAGCAGTTAAAAGATCTTTTTCAGGACAATAAGGGCGTTTGTTATTATTATGACTAGATTCTTCTTCTGTTATTGATAGAGTGGACCGGCTACGTTTCATATTTTTTTTTTTCTATTTTCTATTTATAAATGATTCTTGTATATTCTTTATAGATCGTTTTATTCTTTTGATCTTTTTTTTTTTTTTAGTTGATGTTAAAAAAAACACGGTATTATACAAGTTGTAAATAGTGGAGAGAGAGGGGTTGATTTAATTTAAAAAAGATTAAAGATTTGAAAATAGAAGAAAGAGGGAAAAATAGAGAGGGAGGAAAAAAAATTAAGATTTATTTTTTTTTACAAGTAATTTTTTTTAAAACTCAAAAGAAAAAAAGGAGATACCAAAAAGCACCAATAATTGATCATTTTTTTCAAAAAAAAAAATCACAAACTCTTTCTATTTTTTTATTGTTTAAAAAATATAAAATATTACTTCTTTTTTTTAAAAAAAAAAATGCATTATATATATATATATATATGTTTTAGGCTATACAAAAAATTATATATGATGATAATATTGATTAGCTCATTAGTAATGAAGATTATATATAAATTTAGTATATTAATCACCTTTCCTTTTTCGTAATTTTGTTTAACTATATTATAACTCGGACCCCCTCCACTACATCTTACCTATTTAATTATTTTCGCTGGATCGAATAGAGTTTAAATCGACTATGTCTTCTTGTTGATCTTTTTTTAATTTTTTAATAAGATATGGCATATAATAATGTAATGCTATCACATATATAGACTATATTTAAAAATAAAAATAAAACAAAAAAAAATATAATTATTATATTAATATAGAGTTTTTAACGCTAGATTTATAAATATATATACCACTCACACAAGCTATTAAGTCTCTACATAAAAATAAAAAGGAAGATATGTGCTCTATCTGTAATTGCTGTTCACAGACCATCACCATTAAATTTTCTGGTATAAAAGCATCAATGCTTTGTTGACAAATGTCAGAAAAATGTTCATGATTCAATATTTTATTCATTAATCCGATAAACTGTTCACTTATAATAAACATAAAAAAGAATACACCAGGTCGCCAAACGGAATTAGCAATTGAAACCTTTTTCTATATTAAAAAAACACACACGTACATGTATAAGTATATATATATATATATATATATATATATATATGTTTACTATTAATTATTTACTATGTGCTATTTTTATTTATATTTTATTATTATTATTACCGTTGTAAATATAATAATATCAATAACCAAAGCAATTAAAATAACGGAATTCAAAAATAAGTGAAATATGGAACTTGTTAGCTTGTAACTATTATGACGTTCTATTAATTATTATTTTATTTAAAAGTTAATAAACATGATCAAGATTGTTAATAATTGATACAGATGTATAATTTCTATAAATTACCATGTAGAGCGATAGATCCATGGGTTAGTATACTGTCAAATGCTCGTATCTATTATATATTAATGATATATAATGATTAAACTAAGCGTTTTCCTCTTTCATTTCTTTTTTTAAGATAACAATAGTAATAATTACCATGTAGATTAAATTTAAACTTAATACAATCATTTTAAGTCGACTATATGAATTCCTTTTCCATTTTCCATTACTTGCTGAATGTTTATTATTATTGATATCATCATCATGTCTAGTGTTAAATTGTTGTGATTGTATATTTGGTGAGAAGGGTGGCGGGTGGATTGGATATGTCAAATAGGTCATTTAATTAAGTGCTTTTTTTTTTTTAATGTATATTAAAATCACTTTTGAGTAAAGAAGAATAAAATAAATATATATATATATATATATACTTTATATTTCCGGAAGATTTTGATTATATTGTTTATTTGATTTATTTCTATACGGATATTTTTTATTTTTTTTCAAAATGCAAACTGAAAGAGCTGATGTCTAAACTAATAAATTTGTGTATATATCTAGCTAAAAAGAAAGTATATTGATTAAGACAGTATGCAACAAAAAGTAAAGGCACAGTAGATCAATAGAATACAATAACTTTAAAATAAGATAAAACTTTAAATACGCCTACTATGAATTCCCCTCCCCAATATTTCGGCTAGTACCAAGGTACATGAAGAAAGGTGCAAATTGATCCATCCAAAAGTCGAGTTTATGTCTATTTTTAAAAGAATTCCATTAGTATAAGTCAATTGGAATCGCTAATTATGACTGAATGAGTGTAGATATATGTTTGGATTAATAAAAAAAACCGCATACATGATTAAAGTTTATTTCAAGTGTTATATCCTTCTTCATTGTATCATATGTAGGCTTGATATCTAAAAAAGAGATGGTTGATGGCGCTAGTTGACAGTTTTGTTAGATTGGCACATGAGGACTGAAAAACTTGATCAAGAATACCATCATTACATTGATGGCAGAATCATTCTTATTTATTAAATCATCATGCTAATTCGAAAAAAGATGAAGATATGATTAGCAATATTCTGATAGTAATATGTATTAGGTCGATATTTAAAGTATAATTATTTTATGTCAATACTGAATATAAAAATTGTTGGAGATTTAATTTTTGTTAAATAATCATCCTAAATACAAAAAAAAAAAAAAGAATAGCACAAGATAAAATAATGAATGAAAAAAAAATTGTAAATATGTATAGGTTTTATATGCATATATTTGTATTATTAATACGTAATGAAATCTATGACATAAAAAAATTTTTCTGAATACAGTTTTGCTTTTAAAAATATTATGATACAGCATATACTCAGGTATAATTTTTTGACAAAATATACATTTAATAGTAAGATCAATTTTAATTTTTAGCTAACCCCAGTTGTTGATTTTTTTTTTTATTAATTCAATAATAAAATAATACTGTTATTCATTCATTTAGAATAAAGATAACTTTACATATTAATATTGGATCGTATATTAAGTCGTTTTTTCATCAAAGGTAATATGATAAAAGCTGATTCAACATATTCTTTTCCATCAATAGATGCTGCTATTAATAGTGTTGTCAGCGGTAGCTAAATTCTAAAATAATGATATTGTATTTGAAATGAGTTTGCTAAGTAATAACAGTAAGAAAAACGCTGTCTTTTATAGTTCAAAGTGTTAGTTTATCTAGTGTAAAGTGTAAATTAGACGTGTTTAATAATAATATATAAACAAGTTATAACACCATATATAAATATTTATATATTGATATTCTACATTCCCATATTCTATTTTAAATCTCTTAAGGTAGGTGCTTGTGATTTATTAGTAGTTTGTTATTATGGAAAACAATTTCATAGAGTATATATATTATTGATTTGTTATTTTTTTTTAGTAAATAGTAAAAAAAGAGGGCAATAAATATAATGATAATTGGAAAATAAATAAATAGTATCAGTGTTAAAGAGTATATAAATAATTTATTATATAAAAAAAAAAGAGAGGTTCTGCTCCCTTTTTAAAATTTCTAATACTTTATCCAATCAAAGCGCGATATCTCATTCGGCATTTCTTTTAAACGAAAGTAAAAATAAAAATAAATAAATTCTTTAAAAAAAGAATGTGATGCAAAATTTGTGACAAACACTTCAATAAATATAAAATTTCTAGATAACAGAACATATAACACAAAATATGAACTACATTATAATATAATATCATAACATAATATTTCATTGAGCATAATTATAACTATATATATATGTTAGCTCGCTTCTAAATGCAAGAAGCAGAATGATACGGATGGTGCTTCAACTTGAAGTGGCTAGGTTCAAGAGTTGTATGTATCAGAGTTTGCTAGTGTTTAATTCGATAGGGGAATTCGAATTAAACAATATCAGAATAAAATAAAAAAAATAAATAAAACAAAAAAAATGAACAATAAAAGTTAAAAATAATTAACACGAAATAACTAACTAAAATAAAATAAGAAAAACAAAAAATAATTCAATCTTCAAAAAAATACTTCAACTAAAAGAAATAAAAAACTAAAACTAAAAAACCAAATCGAGTGACTAATACGCTAAAGAAAAGTATAGTTTTATTATTATAATGAAATTCTGATTTTATGGTTGCATATTTCTATCGGGATTTAAAATATAATAAAGTTTAAAAATAAAATAAAAAATAAATAAAAAGATAATAATAAAAATAATAAAATAATAATAAAATAATAAATAAAAATAATATAACATGTAATAGAAATAGTAAAATAAATAAATTAACAAAAATAATATATAAAAATATAAAATAATTTAAATAAAAAAGAAAAGTTCAAGACGGAGCGACTTCAAAGACGCACTGGCGCCCTCTCAGTTCCCCCCCACTTAAATTAAACTATATAGTTTAATAAATCAGACAAAAAAAATTTTTTTTTTTTTTTTTTTTTTTTTTTTATTGTTCCAGTAACTTAAGATAGTCTTCTTCATCACGCAAACTTTGATGTTCAATATATTCTTCTAGTTTGTCGCCAGCGGTACGTACTTGAGGTATCATAATTTTCTTATTTTCATAATACAGCTTAAGATTATCACCATGGATTCCTTTTTCTATTCTTTTTCCACCCGGACCAACTAATTTATAAACACCATTACCATAACATTTGACTACTATAAATGGACCTATCCACCTGTTTCCGAACTTATCATCCTTATATTTATCTATCAGGAGTACTTTGTCCTGTACTTTAAATTGTTTCTTCACGACTTGCTGATCATAACGTATTGCCATTTTCTTCTTTTTTGCATCTGAGACCCGTTTAGCTTCCACTTTCAAGTCTTTCATTATACCTTCTATTTCCTTCACTCTTTCGTCGACTCTGTCTTGATAATTACCTTCTACGAAATCTTCACGAGGTGACTTCCATACGGCAGGAGTACGCATATTGTATCCGTACAACAACATTGAAGGAGTAAGATTGGTAGTGTCGTTTGGCATTGTTCTGATAGCTAGAACAGCATCTGATAACTTTGTGTCCCATATTTTTGTATCATTACTATCGTTAATTAATTTAGCTAGTACATTCACAATAGTTTGATTCATTCGTTCAACTAATCCATTTGTTTGCGGACGGTGAGCAGTTGTTGTAATATGACGGCAACCGATCCTTTTTAAAAACTGATCGATATACGTTGATGTAAAATTCGAACCTCTGTCCGTTAGAATATAATTAGGTACACCAAAATCTTTAACTATACATTCGAAGAGAAAATCGCAGGTACTAGATTCATTGATATCAGGTACGGCAGCAGCAACTGGCCAACGGGTTAAATAGTCTATTCCCACTAGTATATATTTATTACCCAAATTTGATTCTACTACTGGACCCACAGCGTCAACACCTACCATATAAAAAGGATGCAAAGGCGTTTCAATGGGGCGAGAAGGTTCTTGACGAATGTGCCTTCTTCTATCCCTCAACTGACAAATTCTACACGTCTTTACTATGAATTTTACTTTTTCATATAGTTGGTATCCGTCGAATCCCAACCTCAACTTTCGCCATGTATTTGTTATACCAAAGTGTCCTTCGTTATGTACCTTTTTTATAATATCTTCAGCGTTGGCTTCATGTAATACTTCCTGCAATGGATGGTTATCTTTAGATTTGACAAATAGTCTTCCAGTTACACTAACGTATCTTTTAGACATATCCCTTATTTTACGCTTTTCTCTTTTATCGTTACAATTTAGAGGATAAGCTCCATTAGCTAGGTAATTTGATATTGCTATATATCTGGCGATTTCCATCTTTCCAACACTTGTTGCCGGTCTACCAAAGGATCTGACTGTTTCCGTGTTAATATAGTTGTTGCTTGATTACTATTATGTCTCGGTTCCTTTCACTCTTCTACTTTATTTTTGATAATCTATGTGAAGTTGTGCATAAAGGTGAATTTAATAACGTTGTTTCTTGATTGGTTGTATTCGGTCAGAGTAATATTAATAAATGGTAACATTAGTAAAATAATGTATAGATAATAAAAACAAGGTATAATTGTAAAAAATAATAAGAGTTCAATAAAAGAAGTAAAAAGGAAATAAAATAAAAATATAAAATATGTAAAATAAACTTAAAAATGATAAAAAGGAAAATAAATATCCAAAAAGGTAAAGGAGTTTAAAAAATATAGAAAAGTAGACTAAATGATTTTTTTTTTCCCACCACTTGAAACGTTTTTTTTTTTTTTTTTTTTTTTTTTTTTTTTTTTTTTTTTTTTGTTTTCTTTTTTTTTTTTTATAACGATTCTTTTTCTTCACCCACACAAACGGCTAGAGAATCTGCATCATCCAACAGTCTCGATAGAGCATCAGCAGGATTTTTAGCTCCAGGTCTATACTTAACAATATAATCATATTCCATTAGGGCAGCAGCCCATCTAGCAAGTTTGGCACCTGGTTTAGGATTGTTAAAAATATAAGTAAGAGCAGCGTGATCAGTATATAGAACAAAACTTCTTCCTATCAGGTAATGACGGTAATGGTTAACTGCCCACACTATTGCCAAAGCCTCCAAATGTGTAGTAGAATAATTTTGTTCAACTGCTTTTAACGTTCTTGATGCATAGGAAATAACAGATTCACCCTTTTTTGTTCCGTCAGCAGATTGCGACAACACAGCACCTAATCCTTTACTACTTGCATCAGTCGCCAGTATTTGTGTTTGATCTTTATCAGGAAAAGACAATACCGGTGAACTTGTAAGTATATTTTTAATTCTTTTAAATACTAATTCTTGATCATTACTCCATTCAAAGTTTACGTTTTTCTTTATCAAATTGGATAATGGCAACACGAGTTTAGCATAATCTTGAACAAACCTTCTATAGTAGCCTGTCATACCAAGCAATGACCTAACTTCATCTTTATTTTTTGGATTCTTTAAATTCATTATCTTATTAACATTATAGTCGTTAGGTTTTAACCCTTCTTGCGTAATTAGGTGACCCAAGTAACTCACTTCAGTTTGACCAAATACACACTTGGACAACTTCAACCTTAAATTGTATTTTATACATAGTTCGAATACAGCAGTTAAGTGTAGGATATGTTCTTCCATGTTTTTAGAATAAATAAGAATATCATCAATAAAAACGTACACACAAACACCAATTAAATCATTCAATATAGTAGTCATAACACGTTGGAAAGTGGAAGGTGCGTTAGTTAAACCAAACGGCATTACTAGAAACTCATATGTACCATATTTAGTCGTAAAACCAGTCTTTTTAATGGAATCTTCAGCCATAGGAACTTGCCAAAATCCACTAGCAGCATCTAATGTGGAAAACACCTTAGCATCACCAATAGAGTCAATAATATCTTCTATATGCGGTAATGGATAGGAATCTTTAATAGTGATTTGATTCAGTTTCCTAAAATCTTGACATAACCTTAAATCACCAGTTTTTTTATTTACAAAAATGACGGGTGCACTCCATTCGCCATCCGATGGTCTTATTATATTCTTCTCCAACATATCTTGCAGTGTTTCTTTTAGAATACGATCTTGTTCCCAAGTCATACGATACGGTTTACTTGTGATAGGTTTATCAACTGTTGTTTTGATATTATGTTTGAAACCATATACTAATCCTGGACCAGCATTTTCCACGAATATTTTTGCTTCATATAATTGTAACAAGTTTTTTATACCTCCATCTATTTTGTCTTGAAATTCTTTTGGTTCTTTTATTGTCTGTTTATTTATATTTTCACCCCAATATAATTTATGGCCAATATTATCATTCTTCACCACTTTTGCATTATTTACTGTTAGATGATATACACTATTACCATTATATTCTTCACTTACCTCATTACCTTGAATTACCATATTAACTTTGCCATTCTTTTTTATTGGAACTTGTATCGATAATTTCGCAGGGTTTGGAATTACTTCATAACGTTTTAACCATGGCATACCAAGTATAAGAAGATCATCAGTTCTCTTCTGCATCAACATATTTTCAGATCTTAATAATCCACCAACACGAACAGGAACGGATTCGCATATACCACCAGGTAGTGTCATAGTTTCATTCATGTTTTCAATAGATAATTCAATACCTTCATTAACATATAGTTTCATTTTACTTGCTAGGTTACTACTTATTACTGATATGGCAGCACCAGTGTCTATTACAGCATCAATCATAACACCTTTTATTTCAACAGGAACAACAAATGGTTTTGAATTTTGTAACTCTTTAGTGTCATAAGAAATTTCAGCTTTGTAATATTCGCCTTCCGCATCATCGAATGATTCTAACGTACTATTAACTTCAGATTCTACTTCAGAAAATTCAGCATCACTCATGTAAAAGGATTCATTTTCTGAAGATTCTTCTTCCTCTTGGACATTACTAACGTGGTTCACTTGAATTGTAGTTGTATCATTTTTATTTTTACGACCATGCAAAAATCTAATACCATCTACCACGTCCTTGGCTAATTTTTTATTAGTTTTTAGTAATTGGGCAACACT
Organism: Cunninghamella blakesleeana; assembly: GCA_017871115.1. Classification (NCBI taxonomy): domain Eukaryota; kingdom Fungi; phylum Mucoromycota; class Mucoromycetes; order Mucorales; family Cunninghamellaceae; genus Cunninghamella; species Cunninghamella blakesleeana. The sequence continues at coordinate 3,234,812 of JAFCIZ010000002.1, read as the reverse complement.
TACATCACCTTTTTGCTGTTTCAGCACCGACCATATATCTATAACGTCTACATCAACAGATAACTTTCTAGCAGGGCCACGTTTTTTTTTATTTTTATCCTTGGTATTAACCGTTCCTTCTCCAGCATCTATAATCATACGTCTTTTCTTTAAAGGAGCGTTGTTCCACACCTTAACACCTTGTACGATATGAACGTTTCTTGCATCTTTATTAATATCACCTATGTAAGTATTCAATTCTTCTTCATTTGTAATATTAGAATTAGGTGTAACATTACTGTTACTATTGTTAATATCATTAATATTATTTATTCCAATATTTTGATTATTAATTTTATTTTCTTCCTTTTCTCTGTTTATAGAATAATTGTAATTATTCAATTGTGGATTATTATTTATATTTTGATCATTATAATTGGGATAGTTATACTCACCACGGACAACAGGGTTCCCATTTCCTATTGTCCTTGACCTTTTCCCTGGTTTTCTTGGTTTTGGTTCATATTCTTATTACAATTTCTGGCAAAATGCCCTATTTCACCACAGTTATGACAGTTGAACTGACGATTATGCATTTGTTTATCACCATAATGATTATGAAACGTATTCATAGATTGGCCGTTGTACTTATGTTTATAGTTATTGTTTGGTGCGTAGGTTCTGGCATTGTATTGTGGATTATTATGCGTATTATAATTATTATAACCATTATATTGGATATTGGCAGCGCGCGGATCTTCAGCATTATTTACAAGGTGTACACGAAGTTTTTGAAATTGATCATTAAGTGTGTCTAACGAACTAATAATACTTGTACTTCCCAATTGATGATTATCTTCATTTTTACCTCTATTGGATATCAAATAAAGAGGGGGTGTCCTGACATTATTTTTGGGAATGGTTTGATCAATTATATTGGTACCACCATACTTAAATTGAAGTAGTTCTTCTTCTTTTGCACATGTCAACGTGTCAACATAAGTTTCAGGTCTCTGTCGTTCCGTTAAATAGGCTATATTTTTATTTAATGCCCTCAACAGATACCTCTTTTTGGTGGAATCATCTTTTATTTTTAACCTATAAAACAATTCTTCTAACACCAATTGTAATTCATTGATTGTCATAGTGCCTTGTTCGGTATTTTCCAATTCCTTCCACCACGCATCATTCAAGTTACCACTTATAAAGAATTTTTCAAATTCCAACTTGAACGTAGTCCAATCTTTGATAACTTCACAGCTCATGTCCCACCACACAGCTGCTTTTGATTTTAGAAATGTGGGTACCACTTTCATAATGTCACCTTCTTCTAATCCAATTACATTAATCCAGCTATCTACATTGCGTAACCACATCAAAGGGTTCTCCACCATCACGTCGCCATAGAAACGATCCGGTTTGTCAATATAATCTTTTAACTTCAATCCAGGTACCATCATCCAAGATTATAAATAAAAAATAAGTAATTTTAATATATATGATATTAAATTATAATTAAAGTTGGTGCGGAGGTCAAACTTCAATAAGGTTATATAGTAAGATAAAAAAATAATAATAAGGTATAAGATTCGTATATAGGATTCAGGATATAAATCAAAACACAATTCTTCAAAATAATAATAAAGTAAAATAAAAATAAAATAAAATAAAATAAAAAAATAATATAATAGTAACGGTAATACGAAATAAAATAAAATATAAAAATAAAAAATTAAATAAAGTATGTATAAAAAAATAATAAACTAAGCGGGTAAGGTATTATAGTATAATTGTAATTAGCACAACCGTACGAGATCTTATAAAAATAAACAAGAAATCAATAAAATAGTAATTATAGTATCGATAACTTGCCCAGGTTCTCCACCAAAATGATACGGATGGTGCTTCAACTTGAAGTGGCTAGGTTCAAGAGTTGTATGTATCAGAGTTTGCTAGTGTTTAATTCGATAGGGGAATTCGAATTAAACAATATCAGAATAAAATAAAAAAAATAAATAAAACAAAAAAAATGAACAATAAAAGTTAAAAATAATTAACACGAAATAACTAACTAAAATAAAATAAGAAAAACAAAAAATAATTCAATCTTCAAAAAAATACTTCAACTAAAAGAAATAAAAAACTAAAACTAAAAAACCAAATCGAGTGACTAATACGCTAAAGAAAAGTATAGTTTTATTATTATAATGAAATTCTGATTTTATGGTTGCATATTTCTATCGGGATTTAAAATATAATAAAGTTTAAAAATAAAATAAAAAATAAATAAAAAGATAATAATAAAAATAATAAAATAATAATAAAATAATAAATAAAAATAATATAACATGTAATAGAAATAGTAAAATAAATAAATTAACAAAAATAATATATAAAAATATAAAATAATTTAAATAAAAAAGAAAAGTTCAAGACGGAGCGACTTCAAAGACGCACTGGCGCCCTCTCAAGAAATGCGAGATCTCAGATAGTATAGTGGTAAGTATCCCCGCCTGTCACGCGGGAGACCGGGGTTCAATTCCCCGTCTGAGAGTTTCTTTTTATTTTTAATAAACTTTTCTACCGGTGCCCATAAGCTGATGTTGTGTGTTCTTTTGGTAAGAGTTATTTTTGTTAAAATAAAATAAGAGAATTTGTATATTTATTATAAAGTATTATTTTAAAAATTGATATTAATATTTGACAAAACAAAAAAAAACAAAAGAGAAAGAAAAATATTCTTTCCTTTTTATATTAAAACAAAATTTACTAGAGAGAGAGAGAGAGAAGCCATACGGTCAAGGATGTGCGGTTGTGGATGTACATCTGTGGATGCGCGTCTGTGGGTGTGAGCTTGACCAATCAAAACAAAATTTTAAAAAACTTTTTAAACACCGGTAGGATCATTATCCTGCGCGACACTGGATAATGGCCAAGTCTTTAACTTTGTCCTGGGTAAAAAGAAAATTGTTTGCTATTGTTATGGATTATTTTAGTTGTTTAAAAATTGAAGTTTCCTTTTTTTGTGTGTTTCTGTTAAAATAAAATAAGTGTTGTGGATTATTTTTGTTGTTGGAGTTTTTTTTAGTAGTTTAAAAAGTAGAATTTCCTTTTATAGTTTTGGAAAGTAGATAGTTTTATAGTTTAGTTTAGTTGTCAGTGAGTACCAGTATCTTGTTTTATAAGTAGATACAACTTAGTTTAGATTAATAAAATAAATATAATATCGGATAAAGATCAACAATTATTATAATAAAATAATATAAAAATAATATTGGATAGTAATCAACAATATTAATATAAAATAAATATAATCTTTAGCTAAAAGATGAGTTAAAAGAATTTAATATATAAAAATCTTTTTTTCCAATTAACTGATTTTTCAAAAATAAAATAAAATTGTTAAGTATTTATACTATTTTTTAGAAATAAGATTTGACTTTTTATCTTTCAGGAGAAAGTAAAAAGTAATATATAAACTTTTTATCTTCCCATGAAAGGTAAAAGTATAAAATAAGGGTTAAAATTTAAACACCGTGTTTAAAGTGATCCAAACGAATCCACTTCATAACACTACTATTAATTTTATGTTAGGCTACGCTATACGTTTTCATATATAGTATATGTTGCGTTATTAATATTGTTTTAAAATAAGTATATATTATAAACCTACATATTCAATTACATAATCTATTTGTTCTGAATAATTAATTATTATTCGTATTATTTAAAAATAAGTAGTTCATTAATGTATAATAATTTAGACAAAGGGCAATTTTTTTGGTTATGCATAAAATATTACACTCAGATTTATGGATTTGGCTCAAATGTAGTTATTACATATTTAGTAAAATAAATGTTCGTTCAACTTATCCAATATTTTTACCAGTTCATAGGAAAATATAAAGTTACAATAGGTGTAAAATCTTTTATTCTTGAATTTAAATCTATTTTTTTTATTGTGAACTTCCTATATACGATTGTTATTAGTTTTTGTTATAAAACAAAGTTTATAAATATATAATTTTTATAATTAAAATGTTTTTTGAAAATGGCAGAGTATAATTTGTTTATTAAACAAATTAATATAATAATTAAAATCTTTTATTTTTATTTGTAACTCGAAGAGTTGTAGACTAGTTTATTTTTAAAATTTTTAACTTATGATCAAAACCTTAATGATTATAATTGAATGATATGAATATATAAACTAATCGATAAATATATATTTTATATGCATAATTTAATTTTTTTTATAAAAAAAATATAAAAATTCAAAATATAGAATAAAACAATAATAATAAGAAAAAAAATGAATACACAATAATAAAAATATTAAAAAATAATATATAAAAAAAGTCCCATACAACTAGTATAAATAATGATAAAAGAAAATAATAATAATAATAATAAACCAAATGAATAATTTAGTTTTATGGGATGCCTTCGCTAGTAGGTGTTCCAGGTGCGTTATTTAATACTTCATCTAAGCTTACATGTCGAGTTAATTCATCATATACCTAAAGTTATCATAAAAATACCGGTTAAATAATTATTTATATTTTTTTCAAATTACTCTTTTTTTTATATTTCTTTTTATTACGATCTATCCATTTACCATTTCATCTAAGGGAATAATACTCTTTCGTCTAAATTGTTGGAACTGTTGTACGTCAGGTTCAAATTGTTGCTACATTATAAATAAAATAAATAATTACACATTAATATTTTTTTTTATTATTATTTATTATTTACTATTTACTATTTTACTCAATTATATATCTTTTCCATATTTTATGTATTACCATATCTGGGTGTAATTGATCTGATTGTTCGGTATGTTCATTATGAGGAGGCTCTTGGCAAACATTATCGTCTTGATCAACTTCATCTATATCCATCGTGTCGTCATATTCGTTTAATTTAGGTGGGAATACATAACTAGACGATGTAGATGCAACTGGTGTAACTGACACTTTTTCTTTTAATAGTTTCCAATTATCTTCTCTTTCTTTTTGACGTTTACGCTCACTAATTATTATAAATAAAATAAACAGTAAGTAAAAATTAAATGTATATATACGTTAGTTTTTAACCCATCAAACCTTTATGTATGTGTACATTGTTTGATTAACTTACAGTTGACGTTGGTGTTTATATTGATTGGCACATTCATCAAACATAGCTGGGTTAATATCCATACATAATTTTAATGCAGTATAAACCAATCCAAGAATTGTTTTATTCCAATGAGTTTTTGATGTTCGATATAAAGCAGGGAATATAATAGGCATGACAATATGAATGTTTTCTGCAATCAAACTGACTATATAATCATTATTCCAATAATATAACGCACGTTCAGCAACCTGTATATAAATAGATATAGAGGTATATAATGAGTTAATATTACTAAACATACATATTATTACTATTATTAATTCTATTTTTTTAGATGAAAGGAAAAATTACTTGGAAATGAGAACTTGAGACACATTGGCTAAGTTTTGTGAAAAGAGGGATCATGATTCTTTGGAATTCGTATGCATCAATGATATCTAAAATTTCTTCAATTTCATTCAAAAACATAACTTCTTTTGGGCTATTTACTTTGGGCCAATAGCGAAGAAGACCTAACACCACCTAATTATCAATATATAAATATATATATATATATATATATTAAAAAAAAAAACAAAAAAAACAAAATGAATATATATATTATCCCTATTTTATGTGTTTCCAAATTTATAAATGTATTCATAAATTATTTACCTCTGATGTTAAAGCTTGATCTTTTTCTAAAAATTGTACAACACAGTAAGCCAATTGAGGATGATATAAAGCTAATGATTTCACTTTATGGAGTGGAATAAGGACACGTGTTAAAAATATTTTATGTTCTTCCTTAAGGGGTAATGCAAATCCATTGATGATACTTCCAAGAATTTCTAATAATTCAGCAATACCATTATGTCGTTCCGTTTCATATATAAATTGGAAAAATATGTTGTTGATAGATCGTCGAATAAATGCACGTAGGTTGAGGAATTTACCGTATATTCGATGTAAAGTTGTTTTTAAAAAGTCTCTTTCACGTGGATCTTCACTGTCAAATAAATCAAGTAACTAGATATCCAAAAATAAATAAATAAATAAATAAATGCTAATAATAATACTTTTATCTCTCCTCCATTTTCATTGTTATTATTATTATTATTACCTGGTGAATAAATTTGTGATCTATATGCTTTTTTGCATAATTGATATTAAATTCAGGAGATTCCAAAAAACGTAAAAAAAATTCATAAACAATTTGTAAATGTGGCCATGCTAATTCTAATACTGGTTCATCTTCTTCGGGATCGAATGCGTCACCAACAGGATTAACTTGAGGAGGAATAGGGCGGAATAGATTAATTGCAAACTATATAAAAGTAAATGATGATAAAGAATAAAATAAAACAAAAATAAAATAGAAATAAAAATGTTGATTAAAAAAAATAAAAGGTTCATTTTTTATTTATATTTTTTTTACAGTTTTTATGTTATTACCATGTTAATTATTTCAGGATAAACGTTTTCAGTCAATACACCACGATTCATTATAATATATTCTAATATTTCTTGTAGTGTGTTACGTTTAATTTCTTTTTCTTCCAATTCTGATGATGCATCACTAAAGTCAAATACTACCATACATTGTCTGATTTTTTGAACAAATAAATCTTGGCGTAAATGAGGGGGAACCTCTATATATATTCAACAAATAGTATTCATTTTAAAGTATTAAAAAAATAAAAATAAAAAGGTTAATAAATGAAATTTGTATATATATATATATATTTATTTATTTATTTTTTTTACCATGAAAAGCAGGAGTTCTTTCTAATTGAACCTTTTCAGTAACATAAAATCGAGATGATTTTTGACGGCGGGGTGCTTTACTTATTGGGATTTGATCCTTTGGTGCATTTCGAAGCCGATTAAGAGCACCCGTTTTTGGAATGTCACGTTCAGAAGGTTTATTACCATGATGCATAAAGGAAACGCCACCTGGGCTTCTGACTTTAGACTATATAAATACATATAAGTATGTAAGTATAAAAGTATTTATATATATATTATTGACTAATATACACGGTTTTATATTCTTTTTCTTCTTCTCTCCTATTATTTCATTATATTGTATTTATTTTTATTCTATTTTATCGAAGTATATATTGATATATTACCATATCATGTTGTTCTTCCGTGCCGACTACTACAATAGAAGGTCCTGCTGGACCTTGATGTAATGGTGAATGAGGATTGGCCATATTAATAAGTATAT